>JAWWEY010000099.1:280513-296938 GCA_035582745.1 Loriotus luctuosus
TAGAATGAAAAATTTAGGGAAAACAACTTCCAACCAAGGTTTTAATGCATTTACAGATCTTGCTTAGAAAGAAAAGTTGGACTGGAATGGGAGATGGGCTGAGGTGTCCCTTCTATAAAGAAACCCAGTTTGGGGGGATCCCATGAGATTTGGAACATAAAGTGCCACGTTACCATGACATCTGCCCTTTTTCCTTTTTTCAAGGTCAAGGTGACCCCATAGACTTCCACAGACAACGCTTGGATCCCGGAGACCTTCCTCTTCTGCCGCACCTCCTTCTGGATTGTGACCATAAATTGTGTCATGTTGTCACTTGTGCAGGTCTGGGTGAGGATGTAGGAGCAAGTACCAGTGATGTTGAAGGCCATCCCATCAAAGGTAACATAGGTGTGGTCACCTGTGGCTACACAGGTGCTGGACAGCTGCAAGGGAGACTCAATGACATCACTGATGACCTTCCCATGGCCACCATCAGGACTGGAAGTATTTTGGCACTCCACAGTGCCACCAGAGAGGCACTGGCACGTCTCCTGCTCTGTGGGGTAGAATGTCTCCCCCTCTTTGTAGTAGACTCCATGGTGGCTGCAGCCACAGTGGGACAGGGGAACACACTCGTCACCGCTGAGCATGAAGCCATCCTGACATGTGCAGCCCTCGCGGCACCGCCCTTGGCACGTGGCAGAGTCAGTACCGCAGGTGTGCTGGCAGGTGTGGGAGCAGAGTTCATAGGAGCTGTTGGAAGGACAGGGAATATCTGCCGGGAAACAATGGGATTCATAAGGAATCAGGAAATGCCAAGCCAAATCCTGGAACATTCCTGGAATTCAGGTGCAAACTTCACCAAATACAGGGTTTTTTAGCCCATGGCAAACTCTCAATTTTCATCCCTGTGCACGTGACAAGGGGCATCATCAAATGACGATCCAATGATTATCTGATGATGATCCAATGATCATCTATAAGGAACATCCCAGCCCATTTCAATAGGAATTCTTCCACTAAACCACCCAATTTCTCACATTTCTATGGAGAAAAATGTAACATTCACTCAAAGAATGGGATCACTTCTCATTGGGTCCTCAACTGATCTCCAGGCTGAATCCCTTTAACCCAATTCCACTATTTTTGGTACATTTTTTGATGGTTCTCCCTCTAAATTATCCACCTTTTAGCCAACACTAGGGAATTGGAGATTTTGAGGGGGTAAATTATTCCAGATGAGACAACTTCTTCCTTAGGAAAGGTTTAATTTGGGTAGATTATGGGATCAACCAAAACTTTGGGTGGAATTCCCACTGGATTCCCATGCACCTCTGGGTTGTTCATACATGGATTTGGAACAGACTTGAGGATCCTTTGGATACTGCTGAAGGAAAAACCCTCCCACTGTCCCAACTTACGGCAGAAATTATCTGTCCTCCACCTCCCAATGGACACACCAGCAGCCTGGCATGCAGTGGCGTACAGGGAAATGATTGGACACATCCCTTCTTCCTGATCAGGGAACAGGCAGGAGTCATGGATGCAGCTCTGGAAGTACTGGTGGCCATCAACATGACTATGACATGCTCTAAAAGGTCCATCCACTTCCAAAATAATTTCACACCCCATCCCAGAGACTTCCTGCTGCAGCCAGGGAGGTGCAAGGGTGCTGGAACATTCCACTGTTGACCTCTCACGACATCCTGGGACATCCGTGACCTTCCAGCTTCTCCCAAAGGCATCTGGGTCTGACGTCACATGGCTGTTCCTCATCATCATGTCATCACTTGCAGCACCATTGTAGTTTCCACAGAGCCCGCATAGGGCATTGGTGAAGCCACTGGGCACCATGGTGGTGACGTGGCTGTACCAGTCATAGGTGACAACGAGGCCAAAATCGGTCACTACCACCGCATCCTGCCCGTGACGATAGACAACAATCTTTCTTTCACTGTAGTGATATGGGAGATTGATCAACTGCTCATCAATCTGGGGAGAAAACCATAAAAATTGATCAACTTTGCAAACTGATAGTAAACTATTTTCAACAGCCAGAGCAATCAAAAAGCATCAATTTAATTAAATTTTGAATTGAATTAAATTTTGGATTTAAGAGAATGAGAAGGACCAAGTCCCAAGAGGAGGTTGATCAACCACTCAATCTGGAACAGCCAAATTATGTTGATTTAATTATATTTCAGATGTTAATGGGATGAGGTTTGGGACAAGGTGGAGAATGTGGTGAAAAAAGAAGGGATCATTTCCTAAACTCACCATGATTTTTCCAGGATGTTCCCTGCTGATGCTGATGGTTTTGTTGTAGACTTTGACTGTCACCATGGTGATGGACAACATGAGGTGGCCATTCTGCACCAACACCTGGAATCCCACCAAATTTTGGGTGTCCTCACACAACCCTACCAACAGGTAGATACATGTCCCCTGGAAGATGAACCTCTTGCCATCAAAGGTCTCATAGTGGGTGGCGCCAACAGCAGTGCAGACCCCAAAATTTTTGGGATAACAATCCTGGATCCCCTCTTCCACCCGGCATTCCTCCTCAGTGCCACAACCAGAATCCCGGCACACTGCCTGCTGCTGCTCAGCGTCACACACACAGCGTTGGGTGCAAGTGAGGTCACCCCAAAATTCCTCGCCAAGGCCATAGAAGAGACCCCGAAAGACACAGCCACATTCAGAGGGGGGTATGCAGGTGTTGGCATCAAGGACAAGGCCCTCGTGGCACACGCAGGTGTCCACGCAGGTGGTGACAGCGGCACAGCTGGATGACACAGCGGGGATGTTGCAGGTAGGGAGGCAGGCGAGGCCACAGGTGCTGTAGGTGCTGTTGGGCGGGCAAGTGAGAGCTGGACAGGGAGGGAGACAGCGGTCAGGGTGGGGCAGCACATGGTGGAACAGACTTCTTTGATTATCTATGCAGATATCTACGCAGATATCCTGGATTCTCCATGGATTTTATGGAGTCTCCATGGACTTCCTAGGCCTTCTACCTAGACATTCTGGAGTCTCTAAGGACTTCTTGCTCAGACTTTCTAGAGACTCCACAGACTTTGTGGACTATCTACATGGACTTTCTAGAATCTTCCTGGACTTCCATGGATTTTCTGCTTGGATCTGCTGCCACAACCTTTCCCAACCCATGATCCTATGGATCGTTAGTCCCACATTAATTAGGCTCTGCCCACCCCAAGGAGTATTTTCACCCAACTGTCCTCTACTCACGACATCCCAGTGTTGTCCTCCAATCGGAAACATTGATCCCCTCCTCCTGGCAGTCATCAGCATAGGTCTCAAAGGCGTGGCACAGCACATCACGATGCCCTTCATTGGCACACAGGTCATTGATACAGTTCTTCACGTATATATTAGGACTGATAGTGTCATGACATGACTGGAATGGCCCAGAATGTTGGGACAACTTCCCACACCAGGTTTCTGCCTTGTATGTCACCACCTGGTCCCATTTGCACCGCCCACAGTCACCATCACAAGTGTCCTGGCAGTGGCCACTCTCACTGGTCACCTTCCAGCTCCGCCCAAATTCCACAATATCCCACACTTGTTTTCCATCAGGAGAGAGAGTGTCATCTTGGGGATTCCCATTGTTGTTCCCACACATTCCGCAGACTTTTCCAGAAAGAGCAGCCGGAAGTTTGATCACTACATGATCATCCCAGTTGTAGAGGACTTTCAGCTTGAAATTTGATTGGATCAACATGGATTTACCCTTCTGGTGGATGCGGAGCTTCCCATGCGAGAGGGAGATGGGAAGGTGCGAGCGGTGGTTGTTCACCTGGAGGACAACAAAAACCATCAAAACAACCAAAATCCATCAAAATTGGGCATAGAGTTCAAGAAGACGAAGTGTTTTCATGCAAGGGTTACCTGTACACCAGCAAATCCGGGAATTATTTAGGAAAAGACCCTCAAGATCATTGATAAATATGTAATTTCAGCAAAATTTTTAAAAATTGGGAAATTATGATGGCTTACCCTCACCATCCCATTCTCTGACTGGACAGCAGTGACGGTGATGTTGTCGACATGGATGGTGATGGAGCTGATGGAGGAAACTTTGGAGTTCTCCTTTTCCTTCTTTGTGACCTCAACAGAGAAGGCAGGAAGGGTGGGATCGGGATCACAGATGGTGGTCAAGGTGTAGGCACATGTTCCCATGAAATCAAAGGTTTTTCCATCAAAACTGCGGTAGTGTGACCCGCCAGCAAGCCAACAGGTGGAGAAAGTCTCCGGCATGCACTCTGGTAGTCCATCCACCATCTCACACCTCTCCTCACATACCAAATCCTCACAGGAGAGTGGTGTGGGGACTGAAAAAAAGGGGAAAACCCATGAATGGTAAACCGTACAACACCCAACCATTGGGGTGACACAACAGTGGACTGACTGTACTCACTGGCGGCACAGAGCCCTGGGAAGCCATATCCAGTGTGACTCTGGAACCCAAATACCAGGAGCCCAATGGGCACCTGCGAGTTCTCAGCGCTCTGCATTTCGGCTCTCACAGTGATGCTGGCCCAGGAGAAATCTGTGCCAGGAATGGCCTGCCATGCCATGGTGTTGTCTGGCTGATGGTTGAGGGTGGTGGTGGCAGTGGCAGTGGTGGGTGCAATGAGGATGGCATGATTATACTGGCTGGGCACACTGCTAAAGCGGAACGCAGTGCAATGGGCGGTGACAGGTGGGACAACAAGGAGGAAGGGATCTTGCCAAGATGACCCACTGAAGAAAAACACCACCTGCACTGCCACCACCGCACTGATGTACAGGTGGGAGTTGCGGTTCAGCACGAATGTCTGCACCTCCCCTGCCGCCATGGCCACAGTGGCATTCCCACTCCCGGTGTTGTAGGTGATGGTGTTGTCTTCATCTGTCACCACATAAACGAAGTCAACGTCTGTCTGCAGTGGGTTGGGTGGCACCACATAGCTCCTCCCCCATGCTGTCATTGGGAGGAGCTGCTCCATCACGAAGTCAAAGCCAGCAGACACCTTGACACAGGTGTGGCCACTGAGGACGGCCACAGGGGTGTCGGCCACCACAACTGTGCCAGTGAAGTTCTGGCTGCTCTGGAGCTGCAGGCTGTGGTAGGGCTGCAGGAATAGGCGGAGCACGGCACCAGGGACATAAGTGGCCCCAGCATAGTGGAAAGTGGCAGTGGTGGTGATGCTGATAGCGGTGGTGGTGGCGCCAGCGGCCACCACGAACTCAGTCAGGCCATAAGTGTAGTTCCCAACAGGTGTCACTACATAGTACCTGGTGCCCAGGCTCTCCATAGGCAGGAGGGCAGTGGCACCCACAGTGTAGCCCTTGGTGCTGACAGACACCACAGAGATGTCAGAACTGGCCTGGACCACCACGGTTTTATGGGAAGTGTGGCTTCCAGTGAGTTCCAGGTTAGCAGGGAGAGGCAAGGGCACCGTGACATCTGGCCTCAGGGTGATGTTCTTGGTGACAGAGCCGCCAGGGAGTGTCACTGACACCTGGGTGTCAGCAGGGCCATAGGAGGTGAGCAGCAGCTGCAGGTATGCACTGGGGGACTCATCATCGTTCTGTGGGAACACGGCCAGGAACTCCCGGCCCCGGTAGCTGGCACTGGAGAGTGCTGGGAAAAGAGGGGAAAAAGGGGGCCTAAGTTAATCTTTATGTTAACCAAGGGGTTATATAAAGGGGGCTTTTATATTTTTATATCAATTCTGTATGTGTTTACATATCAATTTTCCTATTTTTCAGTAGAAATTGTACTGAAATTACATTAAAGATATGACTGCGGTATCCAATTTATAGAGTTCATTGTTATATATAATCATAAGATAAATTCTATTTACAGCTTGTTATGTAATGAACAACATTTGTATTCTATTACCAAATTATTAAAATACATAAATGTGTTAAAAATATGAAATAATGTTATATTATTAACTAATATTAATTACATAAAATACTATTCCTTAATACAACAATATTACTAGATATTTATATTATTATACCTTGTGTTCATGATATATTCCTCGTATTATGTAATATACTTTAGTATGTTACTACTTATTAGCACACTGAAAAAATATTAATAATATAGGACTCATATATCAGTGAAAACATGTCAATTACATTTCAGCCTGTTACTGTATTATTATACTAGTTATCCATTATATAACTTCGTTATATAACTTTCTATGTCATTATTATACAGATCTATTAATTATAAAACTGTGATATACTGTACTTATATTTAAATATATAGTAGTATTTTTTCTATTACTTTGTACTTAATTTTGATAGAAATATCTGCAAATATTTAATCCAACTCCATAAACATAAAAAATAATTAAAGTAAAATTATAATAACCACTGTGGCTATTGAATTTATTTCAGTATTAATATTAGTAGAAAATAAATTTACATGTTATTTTTATAATTATATTATACAGTAGATGATTTATATTTTCTCTATAAAATTATACAGATAATGATTTTAAATAATTTTATTTCTTGTTTTCATAGAAACGCTTTGGGAAAAAATTGTAAAAATCAAGCAAAAATAAGCAGTAAGGTGCAAAATTACAAAGGTAGAGAATATATTAGAGACCAGAATAGAAATAATATACCATTATATTATACTATATTGTAATATAATTTATCACTATATGTAATTAATATAACAATTATAATAGTAGATATTACATTGTAATGCAGAATATAATAATATATAATGTTAATAAATATTATATGCATAAATTACATACTGTTATAATACAATAACAATGTCATTCATATATTATGCAACTCTACATCATATTATATTGTAAAATAAGAATTGTATTATATAATTATATTTGTAGTAATTTATATCTATTCTATAGTTTATAATTATATTTTAATAACTAGATATAGTTATATATAATAGCAATGTATAGTCTGCTATATTAATAAATGCAGTAATATGTTATATGAATAGAAAATATATTACATTCTCATAGTTCACATCTTTTGTACATCCATATAAACCTTTAAATAAGTTTATACTGAACTTTCATAGAAATTTTTACTAAAAAATGCAAATCAAGAATGATAATAACAACATAATTACAGCATTATAGATCATACGTTGCATTTTTTATAATTACAGTAGAGATTATACTATATATTCATATAGAACTGTTGTAGTGTATGTATATTACTAATATATCCACAACACATAAAAATATAGATAAGTAGTAATAAGCAATTACTGTCCAATTGATCAATATGATGCTATTCAATTACACTATTTAATATTATTATTAGCTGTTGCAGTGTGATGTAATACCCTGTTTCAGCCATCCCAGTTCCTTTCCCAGGTGTGCCAATACTTTCTCCCTTCCCCTTCCCCTGCCTCCTGCTGAGAGTTGTCTGTCAATCTCGACATTCCAGCAAGGCCATCGTCTGATTGGCGAAGTTCAAAAGATGCCCCTCAGCCCTGGGGACATTGGGCTATCCAGGTGCCACTTGTCTCCTGAGACTTCCCCCCTCCCACCTGGTTGGTGGCACACCTACACCTTCCCTCCCCCTCTCCCCGTGCTTATCAGACACGGGGACCACGCACTTTGGGGTTCTGTTGCAGCTGTTGCAAGATTCAGAGATCTGTGACCTAGGAATAAAGCTCTGGATGAAAACCCTCCAGCAGGACCCATCTCCTTTTTCCTTCACCCTCGCTTGAAGCCTTTCCAGCAGAGGTAAAACTGAGTTCCTGTTTGCCTGGACTTGTCCCAAGTGCCAGCTGCAACATCCAGCTAGCCAAAGGTGTATCTGAGGTAAAACCACCTCAGTTGCCACCTCTGGTCAAGCAGCAAGAGCCAGACGAGCCCAGGCACGTTCCATCCAGTAATATTGGGATCATACTCCAATAATTAGCCAATTAAAATTTTATGTATTTTTTATAAGATAAAATGCAAATATAAAAATATACATTATATATAAATATATAAAAGAAGACTAAACAAAAGACACTTTAAGTGGATCAAAAATATTTTCAGGGATTTTTTTAATGCTGCAAAACCACAAAATAGCCATTTTTTGCCCCAAAACAGTTTTAAAAGAGTGGGTATCTTCTCCCAATTAAAAGGGAGGAAAAAAAATCTTGAGATTGGCAGGGGAAAAAAACAGGAAAATGAGATGAAAATTGATAAAAACTCACTGTATATATAAAAGCCCATCATAAGGATTTTTTTTTAATTTAAAAAATAGGGAATTGGGGGTGTTAGATTAGTAAAATAATTCTGGTGATTTTTTGGAAAAAAATGGAATTTGAGTGTTTTGGGGGGAAAACAGGGAATAATGAGGTTTAACTTTGAATTAAAAAAAGGATTAAAGGGGTCTTTCTGAAATAATACATGAATAAGAGTTGTGTTTTTAAAAAGGGGGATTATGAAGAAACATTAAGAGGGAAATGAGCAATTGGAATTTTAATAATTAGAACAGAGTAAAAGAGGTTTTCTTCTTTAAAGTACCTGAAACCTAAAACAGAGTTCAAGAGGGGTTTTTTTCCTCATTAAAGAAATCTTTAAAATAAAATTAAACAAACAAAAAAAACCCCAAGAAAATATTAAGAGAATAAAAAGTATCTTTTTCTTTAGAACACTACCTAAAAATTGGGTTGACATAAGGTTTTAATGACAATTAGAAAAAAGCCAGGAAAATAAGGAATAAAAGGGTCTTTTTCCCCCTTAAGAACCAACTTCTTTTATTTAAAAAGAGCAAATAAAAGGACTTTTTTTCATTTAAAAACATGTTTTAAAAGTAGATATTTTTTCCCTGGAAGAAAATACAGTTCCAGCATATAAATCTTGGGGGTTTGTCCTGGAAAAACACTAAAACTAATCATTAGAATTTTAGTTAAAAAAAAAACCAAAAACCAAAAAACCAAAAAATCACACACACACAAAAAGACCCAAAAAACAAAAACAAAAAAAACCCAAAACCAAAAAGTAAACCAAAATAACCAGGACAAAGTGTACTTTTTTTTTTCCTGTAGAAAGCGAGGAAAAAGGGGATTTTTTCCATGAAATTATAGAGGCATTCATGAAAAAAGAAGATTCTAAAGGCTTTTGGATTAAAAAAAATATTTCAAAATGGGGGTTTTTGGTTAAAAATAATAAATCTGCAACTGAGAGGTTGTTGGAGAAAATGCAAAATGAGGGAAGAGAGGAATTTTTAGGCAAAAACAAGACCAGGGACTCAGGATTTCACTTTCTGTGCTAAAAAGCCTGGAAATATGTACAAAATCCAGGGAAATTGGGGATTTTGTGTGGAAAACAGCAGTTTTACTTACCACAGAATGGTAGGAGGACCCACCATATCCCATCTTGTGCCATCCCTATGAAAAACACCGAAAATCACTAAAAACTGTTATTTTATGGGAAAAATCTATGTGAGCCCTGGGATGTCTCCAGAAGCCTCAAATAACCTCCAAATTATCCAAAAATGCCTTTTTTCAGCACATGGAAAACTCTTGGGGCTTATTTTGGCCCCCACTGCCCCAAAATCTACTCCAAATACCTGAAACTATAAAATTTTTGTCCAAAATTCTCCACATTTGGATCAATATGGATTTCTTCCCAAATTATCCCACTTGGGGTCAAAAGATATTTTCCCCCAATCCCCCCGCGTTGGTCAAAATGGCATTAAACAGGGATTAAACATCCCCTTGAGGCCACATCAGTCTCTATCTATATCATGTTCACTCTAAAAACAAATGAATTTTAACTAAAATCACCTAGATTCATGCCAAAATGGGGTTAAAATTCTGACACAGCCCTCCCACCAACCCCTGCCCTTGATGTCACCTCAATACCCCATTTCCACCCAATCCACACTAAAACTTCATGGAAAGGATGAATTTTTCCCCAAATCCCCCCAGTTTCAGTCAAAATGGGTATTTTTTTGCCCAATATCCCCCAAATTCAGATCAAAATGGGGCTCAACATCCAGGAAAACCCTTCACTCACCCTGTCCCACACAAACCCTCCCAAATGCTGAATTTGGCCTCAAAAAGGTGAAGAAAAAACCCACCAAATTTTGGGCATGATGAGGACAAAAAAACCCTGAAATTTGGGAGAAAAATGTACTAAAAGGGCAAACCCCTGAGATTTGGGAAAATAAGTGTTTAAAACCCAACATTTTGAAAGAAAAAGGGTTAAAATTATGAAACTTGTGGGGAAAAGGGGGCCAAAGTCATATAACTGGGGAAGGGAAAGGGTAAAAAAATCTGAAATTTGGACAGAAAAAATCCTCAATTTCTGCCCATCACCAAACAACAAGGAAAACCAGGAATAAACAGGGAATTAAGCCTCCCCACTCTTCCCCACTCACCAGCCCCTTGGCAGTTCAATTCCCGGGCCCCTTCAGACACAGAGTGTTTGTCCCAAAGTCACTCTTTTTATACCCAAATAAAAAATACCCAAACCATACAGATTTGGGCAGATTCAGCAGAATTTCAGGATGAGGGCAGAGGGAGGGAAGAAAGGGAGCATGACTCTCAGTTCCAGAGAATTTGGGAACTGGCAGCTGGATCCTGTCACGGATGGGAAATGATAGGAGTGGAACTCACAGGACATCTTGATCTCTGCAGACATAGACAAAGCATTTGTCCCCAGATTGCCCTTTTTATCCCCAAATGGGGCTCAGCCACAGCCAAACCATATAGATTTGGGCAGATTCAGCAAAATTTCAGGATGCGAAGTGGGGAGGAGGGGCCAGGGGGGCATGCTCCACAGTTCCAGAGAATTTGGGAACTGGCAGCTGGATCCTGTCACTGATAGGATGTGACAGAGAGGAAATCAAAAGAATTGCTGTTCCCATGGCGCTCCCTGACTCCATTGAAAAGAATGAGGGATTTTTCTTTACAAACAAACTGTGGGTCTGCTGATGAACAGAAATGGATACTAAGAGATAAAAGAAACAATGGGAAGAACCATAAATTCTGTAGGAATTTCATTGATTGACCTAAGGAAAAGAAAAAGGGGGGTATACATTGGAAGGGGGTCTTTATTAGGTGATTCAGGAAGACTGTGCCTCTCAAGCACCCCAGCCAATGGGGAAAGAGAGAGGGAAATGCAGCAGGGAAATCAGGATAAAAAGAAGGCTGCATCCTCCAAAAATTTGGCAGACCCCAGGGGAAATGCCCATGACCTCTCCCTTTACATGAATAAAGTTACAGGACTCCTCTGTCTCCTTTTTGGAAATAAACCTCTGGAGTTTGTGGGTTAATTTTCCTGACACTGTGACCCCGGGGAAAGGACAAACCAAGTCCAGATATTTTTTACCCAAAATTAATGATCCAAGTCCCAGCGGAGAATTCCAGGGAATGGGAAATTCTGGCCCAAATGACTGAAAAAGCTGAAGAAAACCAGCTGGAGCCAGAAGAGACAATGGCAAACAGGGAATTAAAGGGCTTTTGCCTTAAAATGAAGACATAAAAATGGGGAAACCCTGAACCCCACAGAGATCCTCAAAACTGTCCAGAGACAGAGACCCCACCCCCAAAGCCATCCAGGGACCCCCAAAACTACATGGGGATCCCCCAAAACTACCCAGGGATCCCCTCAGCCCTCTGAACCTCCCAAACTACAAGGTCTCTCGGGGGAGATGGGGGTCCCTGGAAGGGTTTTGGGGCTCCTGATAAATGACACAGAGAAGAGAAATTTTCAGTTGCCCTGAAGGTGCTGGATAGAGCTTAAAGACAGCTGGCAGAAAAGCTGAAAGGACGTAAAGGTACGCACAGAGGATCGCAAGCACAGCTGGAGCCAGTGGAAAATTGGTAATGAGGAATATAGTGGGGTTTTTGTCAAGTTATGTAACAAGAAGTAACAGTGCACGCTCAAGGGAAACGTTCAAGGAAAGGTCACGTGGAATATGGAAGCATTCCGTGAATATGACCACCAGAGACCCGTTCGTGGCCCCTACAGGACCACATCCTGTGGCAGTTTCACCACACACATCAGATTAAAGGAGAAATCCTTCAGTGTCTCCTGCACAGATAAAGAACGCCTGCTTTCTAATGCTTCAAATTCTGTTAGAAACTTTATTTGCCTGCCAATTTTGCTATCATTCCCTTGGGCGGGCTAACAGATCTAAGTGGAGCTGAGAGAGTCCTGTCAGGATCTGGGGGTCCCTGGGAGGGTTTGGAGTTTCTAGGGAAGATTTAGGTGGTCCATGGGGAGATTGGGCGTCTCTGTCAGCAGGATCCCAGCTCTCTGCCACTTTAACCACCTCGAGGGCCTCCCAAACCATACGGGGATCCCCTTGACCCTCCTGCACTGCCAACTCCCTTCTAGGATGCCCAGACCATACCAACCTCCCTCCACCCCGAACCTTTCCCTGGGGATCCCAAACAACCTCTCTAAGACCCTCAAAACCACCCCAGTGACCCCCAGAACTCCCTGGGCACCTCTCAGCACCCCCAGACCCGCAAACCCCTCCAGCGACTCCCATTTATTCCCCAGGCAGGGAACACGTCCTGCTACACTGGCCCCAGATGGATTTAGTTCCATTCCCCACCACTCTCTGGGCTTCAGCATCAGCCAGTTTTTCATCCAGCAAACAGTTCCCCAGTCCAATCCATGAGCAGCCAGCTTCTCCAGTGCCAAAGGCTTTACTGATGTCTATAAATATACATCCACCGCCCTTCCCTCATCTTCTGAGTGGGTCATTCTGTCACCGCCTGCAGACCCTTGGCCTGGGCGGGAACAACCTGCGGCACTCGGCAGCCGTGTCATTCCAGGGCCTCCCGCGGCTTTGCCGGCTTTCCCTGGCCCGCAGCCGCTGCTGGAGGTGAGCGTGGCCGCATTCCAGCCGGTGCAGGTGACCTGGGCGTGCTGGAGCTGCTGCCAATGCGCTGCCTGAGCCCACACCTGCGGCAGCTGCCGCCTTTCCGCTCCCTGCACAACCTCTGTGAGCTGAAGCTGCAGGCGCAGTAGCCACAGGGGATGCGCGTGGCCCCACAACACTTCTCCCAGGGCCTCAGTGCCTTGCGCTCGCTCTGCCTGTCACAGAACTCGCTCTCGGCCATCCCTGCCGATGCCTTCGGTGACCTGGCACAGCTGCAGGGTTGCAGCCTGAATAGCTGCTAGGAAAGTCCAGGGTAAAGAAGCAAAAAGGGCCTGTGCATGGTATCCACAGATGTTTAATTCAGCCGCGCGGTAACATGTTTGGGTCCCAGACACACACACATGGAGGGTCCAGGTTTCTCTCTCCCCAGGGGCCCGAGGTCACTCTTGTCTCGGGGCAGTACAAAGATAAGGGCCAATCAGGGAATAGGGAGGGAGTGGCTCAGGGGCGCGGGGAAAGGAAACGATGGGTTCTTATCGGCTTTTTGAGGGACGCTTCTTGTGTTTTCCCAACCATAGGGATGCCCCCAGGGTCTCCACACTGCAGTGGCTGACAGCAGCGGCGGGATGGGCCACCTGCCTGCAGGCATCTTCAAGAATCTGAGCCAACTGCACAGCTTGAACCTGTAGAGTGCAGGGCTGCACAGCCTTGGCCCTGAGGTATTCTGCAACCTGACACGACTGAAGGAGCTGCACCTGGCCAAGAACGAGCTGCCTGCATTGGATGTTACTCTGGCCATGGATTTGCTGCTTTAAAATGTTTTACTTTCCACAAGTTGTCTGGGCTGTGTTACACAAGAGGTCATTGTTTCACCTTTTATAAATACAGAGATTATGATGATGCTACTTATTAACCTCCCTTGCAGCACATCTGCAAGGCAGATACTTTGCTCTCCAGACTTTAACTTGTGCATAATTTACCCTTCCCTTGCTCATAATTTTCCTTTGCTGGGCTACTCCCAGTGAACATCACCAAATCCCACAAGACCAGTCCTGACTGCACCAAAATAAAATTAAACTGTGAATGTTATTTTTCTCAAGGATTTTAAGGTTTAAAAATCCCCTGTTCTGAAGTGGTATGAGGTGTGGCAGGCAAGACCTAAAGGGTTTAGAGATAAAAGCAGCATTTTTCATATGTTTTTTTATGAAAAATAAAATATTTTCACTCAGACATGACAGGCTCTCCCTGCTGCTACAGGGTTTGGGGAGGGAATGTGGGGACATCCAGCAGGTCCTGACACCTCATTTTTCCTTAAGTGAAGATTCTGAAATGGCAAAGTACCCAGAAACATTAGAAGCTGAGGAAAACTACCCAAATAGTGGTTGCTGAGGCTCTTGCCTGTGTTTTGGGCAGCGAAAGAATAGTTGGGGTTGGAATGGCCTCTGGAGATCAGCCAAAAAAATATCCTGGTCTGGCACAATCACCTCACCTCAGAATATTTGGGGTTTGGGAGGTGAAACCTAATTTGTGTCCCTGAAGGGATGGATGGAGTTTTCTCCAGGTTTGAGTTCAAAGGAAACAGAACTATGAGTGTTTGTGAAAAACACGTTCACTCTCTTGTGAAAATTTTAAAAGTTTAATAAAGGACAATAGGAGACAAGAACCATAAAGCAAAGGTTTTTATGGGTGCATCTTGGCACTCAGCCAAGACCACGCTGTCACCTTCAGGGAAACCCCTAAATACCTTTTCCTTTACATCAGCCCATTGCATATTCATAGACTCTTGTGTATATCTATAAACTAGTTTACATTTTCCAGGAGTTATTTTACATGGCCTCCCCCTTGGCCCACCTTTTTAGAGCATGTGTGTTTCTTGGCTGTGGTTTTGACTCCTCCTAATCACTTCCAGTCTGGGCCTTGGTCCGTGCTTTCTTCAGATGGTGAGTGCTGATAGTTGGCATATCTGTAGCAGATGTCCTCACCCTGTGTTTATTTGATGTTATCCCATCCAAGCAGGCATTTTAACACAAGCATAGCTATTTCACTACTGTTTCTAAGCTTAATTGACAGTAGAAATACAAATGATACCTTTATAACAAAGTTACTTTAACATCACACATATAAAATCCATTTTAATATTTGCAAAAAGCTAATATTATAATATGTATCTATAACAGTGTTGCACTGCTCTTAGCTGGTTTTTGTTCTCTCAGCCCTGTGGGATGTGGCAGAACAGGTGAGGTTCCTCCCTGCCCACCTCTCCCTCAGCCCACCTGCTGAGTCCTTCTGAAAGGCTGCCAGGGGAGCAACCCACTTCACTCCCCTCATCCATCCAGCAACTTTTCTGTCATGGAAGGCAATTAGATCGGTTCTGTGATGTAATTTTATGGAGTCCAGTGGGGAACCTTCTCCCTACCTTCCTCCTGGTTTATCTCATGTGCCTCTTCCTGCTTTATTCTCTATTGCTCTGTCCTGCTCCCCGTGCTGTGAGTGTCAGGTGGGGGGCTGGGGAAGTGGGCAGGAGACAAAGACCACTCACCCCTGAAGTGGCTGCTAGAACTCGGGCTAGCTCTTAGAACTCCGGTGCCACGCCAGGAGTGGGTAACTGCCTCGGTATGGGGATTTACAGAGGCAGAACCTTTATAGCCACTTGCTCTAAGGTGCCAGACACAAGCCACAACAGGGAGCAGGCAGAAGAGAAAGGAGGAGGCTTTCCACAAGGAACAGTTTATTCCTGATGAAAGGAGCAGGACAAAGATCCCCTAGCTCCATTGTGCGAGGGGTTTTGTACAGATATAAGTCAGGCGGTGGATACAAATAGCTAACCAATTGGGAATCCTCAGGGGATGAGTGAGGGGATTACGTGGGGTGTCCCGGGCCAACTGGGGTAGGAGGGTGGAGAGCATGGGTCACATGGGCCAATGGGGCTTGGAGGAGCCAGGGAATTCCAAAGGGGTCTTGCAGGACATGGACTGGTCTGAGGTTTAAGTGGCAGAGGAGGTTCGGGAATCACGGGCTGGGTTGCCTTGACAGGGAAAGAGCTGGAACAAGGGGTGGGGAATGGCATGAGGGACAGCTTTGAGGGAGGATAAAATCCGGGGGTAAACCAACTTGGGGAGAACATGGTGGTACAACAGAACAAACCACTTAACAAGGAATCAATAAAATAAATTCAAACTGCAACAACTCCAATGTTCATGTGGCAACAGAGAGCTTTTATTTCCCAAGCCCTTGCTTATATAGGGCATTTGAAAAATCCCATCTGGACACTTTCATAGGTCAGAACTCTACTCCCCTTCAGGTCCTGGCCAAGGAAAAGCCTGCAGCCTTGGGAGAGATGTGACTGGGCGATGCCCCTGTCAGTCAAACAAGGGGCTGGCTGGTTTGTCTATCACAAGCCAGCTAAAATACTGTAACACTGCACCATCATTCATCCCTGTGCCATATCTCCTCTCCGTATCCCTCTGTCCTGCTCCCTGTGCTATCATTCCTCCCTGTAACTAGCAGAACTTTCTTTCCCCCAATTGTCTGTATGCCATAATCACTTGCGAGTTGCTCCTGCTTTCACAGAATCACAAAATCAGTTTGGTTGGAAGG
>JAWWEY010000099.1:313095-326383 GCA_035582745.1 Loriotus luctuosus
TTTACATTTGTTTCTGAGGCCACAGCTTCTCAGAAGGAAAAAATCCTAAAGAAAGGATTTTAGTGAAAAGGATGTCTGCAACATATGTCCATTATCCATTGTTTATGGACGTGTCCATTGTTCATTATTACAAGCAGGCTGGATTGTGCATCGGCTGAATGTGGCCACTGTCTTGCAAAAACTCCTCAACCTGCAAAAAATCCTCGACAGTGAACCATAACTCCCACCTGTACATCAGTGCAGTGATGGCAGTGCAGGTGGTGTATTTTTTCAGCAGATCATCTTGGCAAGACCCCTTCTTCCTTGTTGTCCCACCTGTTACCACTCATGGCACTGCATTCTGCTTTAGCAGTGTGCCCAGCCAATATAGCCATGCCATCCTCATTGCACCCACCACTGCCACTGCCACCACCACCCTCAACCATTGGCCAGACAACACAATTGCATGGCAGGCCATTCCTGGCACAGATTTCTCCTGGACCAGCATCACCATGAGTGCAGTGATACAGAGTGCTGAGAACTCGCAGGTGCCCATTGGGCTCCTGGTGTTTGGGTTCCAGAGTCACACTGGATATGGTTTCCTGGGGCTCTGTTCTGTCAGTGAGTAAAGTGAGTCCATTGTTGTGTCACCCCAATGGTTGGGTGTTGTGCAGTTGACCGTTCATGGGTTTTCCCCTTTTTTTCAGTCCCCATACCAGTCTCCTGTGAGGAATTGGTATGTGAGGAGAGGTGTGAGATGGTGGATGGACCAACCAGTGTGTATCCAGGAGACTTTCTCCACTTGTTGGCTCGCTGGTGGGCCACACTACTGCAGTTTTGCTGAAAAACCTTTGATTTCATGGGGGCACACACCTACACCTTGACCACCATCTGCGATCCCAATCCCACCCTTCCTGCTTTCTCTGTTGAGGTCAAAAAGGAGGAAAAAGGACAACTCCAAAGTTTCCTCCATCGACTCCATCACCATCCAAGTTGACAACGTCACTGTCACCGCTGTCCAGTCAGAGAATGGGATGGTGAGGGTAAGCAAAAACCATCATAATTTCCCAATTTTTTTAAAATTTTGGTGAAATTACGTATTTAGCATGATCTTGAGGGTCTTTTCCTAAATAATTCCTGGATTTGCTGGTAGACAGGTAACCCTTGCATGAATACACTTCTAGTCTTGAACTCCATGCCCAGTTTTGATGGATTTTGGTTGTTTTGATGGTTTTTGTTGTCCTTCAGGTGAGCAACCGCTGCTTGCGCCTCCCCATTTTCCTCTGCCACAGGAAGGTCTGCATCCACCAGAAGGGTAAATCCATGTTAATCCAATCAAATTTCAAGCTGAAGGTCCTCTACAGCTGGGATGATCATGTAGTGATCAAACTTCCGGCTGCTCTTTCTAGAAAAGTCTGTGGAATGTGTGGGAACAACAGTGGGGATCCCCAAGATGACACTCTCTCTCCTGATGGAAAACAAGTGTGAGATATTGTGGAGTTTGGGTGGAGCTGGAAGGCGACCAGTGAGAGTGGCCACTGCCAGGACACCTGCAATGGTGACTGTGGGCAGTGCAGATGGGACCAGATGGTGACATACAAGGCAGAGACCTGGTATGGGAAGTTGTCCCAACATTCTGGGCCATTCTGGTCGTGCCATGACGCTATCAGTCCCAATATCTATGTGAAGAACTGTATCTACAACCTGTGTGCCAATGAGGGGCATCACAATGCGCTGTGGTATGCCTTCAAGATCCATGCTGATGACTGCCAGTAGTCAGGAGGAAGTAGTTGGAATGTCGTGAGTAGAGGATGGTTGGGTGAAAATACTCCTTTTCCTTGGGGTGAGTGGAGGCTAATTGATGTGGGACTAAAGATCCATGGGATCGTGGGTTGGGAAAGGCCATGGCAGCAGATCCAAGCAGGAAATCTATGGAAGTCCAGGGAGATTCCAGAAAGTCCAGAAAGTCTGAGCGGGAAGTCCTCAGAGTCTCCAGAAAGTCCCGGTAGAAGGCCTGGAAAGTCCGTGGAGACTCCATAAAATCCATGGAGTCTGCAGGGTATTTGTGTAGATGGTCAAAGAAGTCTGTCCCACCATGTGGTGCCCCACCCTGGCCGCTGTCTCCCTCCCTGTCCAGCTCTCACTTGCCCGCCCAACAGCACCTACAGCACCTGTGGCCTCGCCTGCCTCCCTACCTGCAACATCCTCGCTGTGTCATCCAGCTGTGCCGCTGTCACCACCCACGTGGACACCTGCATGTGCCATGAGAACCTTGTCCTTGATGCCAACACCTGAATCGCCCCTTCTGAATGTGGCCGTGTCTTTCAGGGTCTCTTGTATGGCCTTGGCGAGGAATTTTGGGGTGACCTCACTTGCATCCGACACTGTGTGAGTGATGCAGAGCAGTGGCAGACAGTGTGCCGGGATTCTGGTGGTGGCACTGAGGAGGGATGCTGGTGGAGGAGGGGATCCAGGATTGTTATCCCAAAATTTTTGGGGTCTGCACTGCTGTTGGAGCCACCCACTATGAGACCTTTGATGGCAAGAGGTTCATCTTCCAGGGGATGTGTGTCTTACCTGTTGGTAGGGTTGTGTGAGGACACCCAAAATTTGGTGGGATGCCAGGTGTTGGTGCAGAAAGGCCACCTTAGTGACAACTTCGTGTCATCCATTGCCATGGTGACAGTCAAAGTCTACAACAAGACCATCAGCATCAGCAGGGAACATGCTGGAAAGATCATGGTGAGTTTGGGAAATGATCCCTTATCTTTTCACCACATTCTCCACCTCATCCCAAACCCCATCCCATGAACATCTGAAATGTAATTAAATCAACGTCATTTGTTCCAGATCAATGAGTGGTTGATCAACCTCCTTTTGGGACTCTTAAATCCAAAATTTAATTCAATCCAAAATTTAATTCAATTCAAAATTTAATTAAATTGACACTTTTTGGTTGCTCTGGCTGTTGAAAATAGTTTACCATCAGTCTGCCAATTTGATCAATTTCTATGGTTTTCTCCCCAGATTGATGAGCAGTTGGTCAATCTCCAATAGCACTACAGTGAAAGAAAGATTGTTGTCTATCGTCATGGGCAGGACGCGGTGGAAGTGACCAATTTTGGCCTTGTTGTCACCTATGACTGGTACAGCCATGTCACCGCCATGGTGCCCAGTGGCTTCACCAATGCCCTGTGTGGGCTCTGTGGGAACTACAATGGTGCTGCAAGCAACGACATGATGATGAGGAACAACCATGTGACGTCAGACCCAGATGCCTTCAGCAGCAGCTGCAAGGTCACAGATGTCCTAGGATGTGGTGAGAGGTCAACAGTGGAATGTTCCAGCACCCTTGCACCTCTCTGGCTGCAGCAGGAGGTCTCTGGGATGGGGTGTGAAATTATTTTGGAAGTGGATGGACTCTTTAGAGCATGTCATGGTCATGCTGATGGCCACCAGTACTTCCAGAGCTACATCCATGACTCCTGCCTGTTCCCTGATCAGAAAGAAGGGATGTGTCCAATCATTGCCCTCTGTGCCACCACATGCCAGGCTGCTGGTGTGTTCATTGAGAGGTGGAGGACAGATGATTTCTACTGTAAACTGGGACAATGGGAGAGTTTTTCCTTCAGCAGTATACAAAGGATCCTCAAGTCTGCTCCAAATCCATGTATGAACAACCCAGAGGTGCATGGGAATCCCACCCAAAGTCTTGGTTAATCCCATAATTCACCCAAAATAAGCCCTTCCTAAGGGAGAAGTTGTCTCATCTGGAATAATTTACCCCCTCAAAATCTCCAATTTCCTGATGTTGGCTACAAAGTGGATAATTTAGAGGAAGAACCACCAAAAAATGTACTAAAAATAGTGGAATTGGGTTAAAGGGATCCAGTCTGGAGGTCAGTCGAGGACCCAGTGTGGAGCAATCCCCTTCTTTGAGTGAGTGTTCAATTTTTCTCCATAAAAATGTGAGAAATTGGGTGATTTAGTGAAAGAAGTCCTATTTTAAGGGGCTGGGTTATTCCTTATGGATGATCATTGGATCATTATCAGATAATTGTTGGATTGTCATTTGATGATGCCCCTTGTCCTGTGCACAGGGATGAAAATCGAGAGTTTGCCATGGGCTAAAAAGCTCTGTATTTGGTGAAGTTTGCACTTGAATTCCAGGAAACTTCCAGGATCTGGCTTGGAATTTCCTGGTTCCTCATGAATCCCATTGTCTCCTGGCAGATATTCCCTGTCCTTCCAACAGCTCCTCTGAGCTCTGCTCGCACACCTGCCAGCACACCTGCGGTACTGACTCTGCCACATGCCAAGGGCGGTACCGCGAGGGCTGCACATGTCAGGATGGCGTCATGCTCAGCGGTGATGAGTGTGTGCCCATGTCCCACTGTGGCTGCAGCCACCATGGAGTCTACTACAAAGCGGGGGAGACATTCTACCCCACAGAGCAGGAGATCTGCCAGTGCTTCTCTGGTGGCACTGTGGAGTGCCCAAATACTTCCTGTCCTGATGGTGGCCATGGGAAGGTTGTCAGTGGTGTCTTCCAGTGTCCCTTGCAGGTGTCCAGCACCTGTGTGGCCACAGGTGACCACACCTATGTCACCTTTGATGGGATGGCCTTCAACATTGCTAGTACTTGCTCCTATGTCCTCACCCAGACCAGCACAGGTGACAATGTGACATCAGTTATTGTCACAATCTAGAAGGAGGAGCAGCAGAAGGGGAAGGTCCCCAGGATCCAAGTATTGTCTGTGGAAGTCTATGGGGTCACCTTGACTTTGGAACACAGAAAATGGGCTGATGTCATGGTAAGGCACTTTATGTTCCAAATCTCGTTGGATCCTCCCAAACTGGGTTTCTTTGATGGAAGGGACTCCTCAGCCCATCTCCAATCCCAGTCCAACTTTTCTTTCTAAGCAAGATCTGTAAATGCATTAATACCTTGGTTGGAAGCCATTTTCCCTAAATTTTTCATTCTAGCTCCTATCAACCCCGAAACTCTGTTTCCTTGGTGAGGGGAGCCCTCACCCCATCTCCAAGACTAATCCTTTCTCATACAAACTTTTCCTTCCAAGTGGGATCCACAAATCTGTCAGAATATTGTTTGGAAGGTGTTTTCCCCAAATTTTTGGTCCCACCTCCTCACTGGAGGACTCTTCCTGCTCTATCCCGAGTGGACTCCATCTGTCACTATCTCCCCACCATCCTGAGGAAGGGACAGGTCCAAGTCTACCCACATGGGACAGGTGTCCTGCTCCGCACTGACTTCAGCCTCGTTGTCCACTGTGACCTCGTCCAGCACGTGATGGTCACGGTCCCCCAGACCTACGTGGGGCACTTGTGTGGCCTCTGCAACAACTGCAACAGCCAAGGCAATGATGAGTTCCAGCTTTCCAGTGGTCAGCTGGCTCCAGGTGCAACAGCCTTTGGATCTGCATGGAAACAACAGATACACCTTGTGATGACACCTGTCCCAAGGATGAGTGTCCCACCTGCACAGAGGAGAAAGTGGCAATCCTGCAAAAACCCAGCTACTGTGGCCTCCTCACGGCCCCTGAAGGTCCCTTTGGCTCCTGCCATCGCATCATTGACCCCATCCCGTATTCCCAATCCTGCATCCATGACCTCTGTATGATGGGAGGGGACACACATGTCCTGTGCCAGAGTATCCAGAGTTGTATGACTGCATGCCAAGGTGCCAGAGTCACTGTGGGGGCTTGGAGGACACCATTCTTTTGCTGTGAGTTTGGGAGGGCACAGGGGTAAATCTCCCCTGTTTGGGGTTGGGAAGATCTCCAGGTGATACTGGAGTTTGGGGGGGCACAGGTGGGAAATGTTCCCTGTTTGGGTCTGGGTGACAGTGGTGACACACAGGACATGGGATGATGGTGATGGGATAAGCTTTAAGGTCCCTTCCAACCCAAATCAATACATGATTCCATGAAAACTCCAGCCTTCACCTGCCCAGTCAACAGCACCTACTCCCTTAGCACCAGCACCTGTGCCAACATCTGCACCCAAAGTACCACCACCTGTCCCCTAACCTGCACTGAGGGCTGCCAGTGCCATCAGGGTTCTGTCTGTGACAGACACAGATGCATTCCCGAAGATTACTGTGGATGTTTTAGGGATGGGGAATACCATAAGCTACTTTTTCTGGCCTTTTTTCCTGTTTTTAGTAATTTGTGTCTTTTCCCCCTTCATTTCTCCCCCTATTTTTATGCATTTGCTTCATTTTTCCTTGTTGTCCTTCTTCCTTCTATTATTTTTATACCCTTACCTATATTTTTCCTGCATCTGTTTTCCTTTCTCTCATATTCCTCTGCATTTATCTCTTTTTTCATGGTGTTTTCTTTATTTTTCTTGGCTAAATGTATTTACACTTTAAAAATTAATTTTCCCCCATTTTCCCTATTTCCTATGCATTTACACCTTTACTTCTTGCATTTTTCCCTATTTTTCTTTCTCATTTTCCCAGCATTTTTCCCCTTTCTATCCTCCTATTTTTATGTCATATTTCCCCTGCATTTCCTTCCCCCCCCGCCATTTTTTAGGCAGTTATATGTTTTTCTTGCCCGTATTTTTCTCTGTATTATGCATTTGTATTTCTTTTTCTGCATTTTCTCTCATTTTTCTTCTATTTATACTTTTCCCCAGTACTTTCCCTCTATTTTTTTACATTTATGTCTTTTTTTCCTGCATTTCTCCTTTTTTCCCTATTTATAGGGAAGGTATGCAGGTGCATCCCTTTGCCTTGCAATTTGTTCACTGTTTCCCCTATTCTTCTGCACTTATGTCCTTTTTTCTACCTTTTTTCTTTCTATCTCCTATTTTCATGGATTTCCCTTGGCACCACCCACCCCAAAGATGGGATGGCACTGATCCCAGGAAACACCTATTGACCCCAGATGACCCCCCAGTAGCCCCACTGCCCCCCATTGACCCCCTTTGTTTCTTCCCTCCCTTTCCCAGCTCTCACCTGCTCCCCCAAGAGCCACTACCAGCTGTGTGCCCGCACCTGTGAGCACACCTGTGCAGGTGTGTCGGCCCCGCCCCCCTGCAGCGAGCGCTGCTTTGAGGGGTGTCAGTGCGCCGAGGGGCTGCTGTTCCACGGGGCCACTGCATCCTCCCGGGACCTGCGGCTGCCTCCACCAGGGGTGCTACTTCCAGGTGGGTGTGGCCCCAGTGCCTCCCAGTACAGCCCAGTTCCAGCCCTAGCTCCTTCCAGGCTCCCCATGGTGATCCCAGGTCACAGAATCACAGAATAATGAGGTTGGAAGAGACCTCTAAGATCATCAATTCCAACCTATGCCCTAACACCTCAACTATAGCACCAAGTGCCATGTCCGGTCTTTTTGTAAACACATCCAGAGATGGTGATTCTACCATCTCCCTGGGAAGAGCATTCCAGTACTTTATTATTCTTTTGGTGAAAAATTTCTTCCTAATATCCAGCCTATACTTTTCCTGATGTAGCTTGAGACTGTCCTCTTGTTCTGTCAGTTGCTGCCCAGTGGAAGAGACCGATCCTCACCTGTCTACAAGCTCCCTTCAGGAAGTTGCAGAGAGCAATAAGGTCACCTCTAAGCTTCTTCTTCTCCAGCTCCTTCAAACATTCCTCATAGGGCTTGTGTTCCAAGCCCCTCACCAGCCTCTTTGCCCTCCTCTGGACGCACTCAAGCATCTCCACGTCCTTCCTAAATTGGGGGCCCAGAACTGGATGCAGTACTCAAGATGCCTGGGCTCACCAGTGCCAAGTACAGGGGAAGAATGACCTTCCTGCTCCTGCAGGCCACACCATTCCTAATGCAGGCCAGGATGCCATTGGCCTTCTTGGCCACCAAGGCACACTGCTGGCTCATATTCAACGGGCTGTCAGCCAGCATCCCCAGGTCCCTGAACACTGTCCAGCCACACCGTCCCCATCTTGTAACGTTGTAGGGGATTTTTGTGGCCAAAATGTAGAACTCGGCACTTAGACTTATTAAACTTCATGCTGTTGGACTCTGCCCATCCATCCAACCGATCTAAGTCTCTCTGCAGAGCCATCCTTCCTTCCAATTGAGCAACACAAGCTCCCAGCTTAGTGTCATCTGCAAATTTACTAATGATTCAATCCCCTCATCCATGTCGTCTATAACAATACTAAGTAGAACTGGCCCCAGTACAGAGCCCTGAGGGACACCACTGGTGACTGGCTGCCAGCTGGATGCAGCACTGTTCACCATCACTCTCTGGGCCCGGCCATCCAGCCAGTTCCTAACCCATCAAAGAGTGCTCCTGTCCAAGCCGTGGGCTGCCAGCTTCTCCAGGAGTGTGCTGTGGGAGACAGTGTCAGAGGCCTTGCTGGAGTCCAGATACACAACACCCACAGCCTTTCCTGCACCCGCCAGGCAGGTCACCTGGTCACAGAAGGACACCAGGCTGGTCAGACATGACCTGCCCTTTGTAAACCCATGCTGACGGGGTCTGATACCCTGGCCATCCTGTAAGTGCTTTGTGATAGCACTCAGTATGAACTGCTCCATTTTCTCACCTGGTACTGAGGCCAGGCTGACTGGCCTGTAATTACGAGGATCATCCTTCCTACCTTTTTTGTAAATGGGTGTCACATTGGCCAGTTTCCAATCATCTGGAACCTCATCAGTGAGCCACAACTCTTGATAAATGACGGAGAGCCGCTTTGCAAGCTCATCTGCCAGCTCCCTCATCACCCTAGGATGGATCCCACCTGGTCCCATTGATTTATAAATATCTAAGTGTCCCAGCAGTTCTCTCACTGCCTCTTCTTGGATAACAAGAGCACCATTCTGCTCCCTGGCACCACCTACCAACCCCTGAGGACGCTTGTCTTGAGGACAAGCTGTTTTACCACTAAAGACTGAGGCGAAGAAGGGATTAAGCATTTCCGCCTTTTCCTCATCTTTAGTTGCTAGGTTGCCTGCCTTATCCAATAAGGAACAGAGGTCGGTTGTACCCTTCCTTTTACCATTAATATATTTGTAAAAACTTTTTTTATTATTTTTAACAGAAGTTGTCAAGTTAAGTTCAAACTGAGCTTTGGCCTCCCTGATTTTTTTTCTACATGCCCTAGCAGCTCCCTTAAATACTTCCTGGGAAATCAGTCCCTCCTTTAAAAGATGATACATCTTTTCTTTTATTTCTAAGTTCCTTCAAAACCTTGTTGCTCATCCAGACTGGACGTTTGCCTCGTCGACTCATCTTTCGGCACACAGGGACAGTCTGTTCCTGTGCCTTCAGTGTGCCTCCCACAGTGTCCCCAGTCCCTCCCAGTAGAACACAGCATCCCCCACATCACCATTTATCCCCGTGTGTCCCACTTTCCCCAAACACATCCCCCAGTGGATCCCCCTTTACCCCAGGGGTGAGAGAGCTCAGGGTCTGTCCTCCCTTTCAGTCTCCCCCAGTATTCCCTGTATTGTCCACAGTCCCTCCCAAGGTGTTTGAGTCCTCCCCAAATTTCTCCCACAGCATTCCCATTCCCTCCAAATTTGTCTCTGTTCCCCCCACAGTGCCTCCCAATGCATCCCAGCTTCTTAGTGGGGGGATTTAGTGTCCTTCCCAGTGTCTCCCAGCATGTCCCAGTGTCTCCCTCTGTCTTCACCAGTGTTCCCAGTGTCGCCCAGCAGGTCCCAGTCCCCCATGGGGGACATGGGGGTGTGCGGGGACATGGCCACATGCTGGGGACATGTTAGTGATCCCCATGGGCACCCATTGGGGATGTGAAGGCACATAGGGGATATGGGAGCCATGGGCCCCTTTCCTCCCTCCCTCATTCCCTCCCATAAGACCTCATCCCCATTTTTTGGTCATTTTAGGCCACTTTTCCTCACTTTCCACATTTTATCCATGGAAAACAGATCACTGAGACCATCCTGACCTCTGACTGCTCCCAGTCCTCCACCTGCCGGGGGCCTGGGGGCTTCCAGTGCCGCCGCTTCACTTGTCCCTTCAGCCACACCTGTGGCCTCCATGACAGCACCCACACCTGCATCGCACACCTGGGGTGCTGTGCCCTGTCCCCTGCCACTCGCTTCGTCACCTTTGACGGCGTCACCAGGGCCACCCTAGCCACCAGCATCTATGTGGTGGCCAGCGTGTGACCCCTGGGAGCCTGTGTGGTTCCAGTTGCTGAGGGAGGTCAGGGATGTTGGGGACCAGCCGGCAGTAGTGGCACTTCACCTCTTCACCCCCCACGGCCTCATCACCACACGGAAGAACAGGAAGGTCTGCGTAAGTTGTCACCATCCTGGCTGGTACCCAAAAATGTTGTCACCACTGCATGTTGTCACCCTAAATGTCCTTCTGACCTTCATTTTAATTTTAAAAAATCAATATTTTTTCCCCGATTTCAGACCAGATACGAGTCCACATGGGTTGTCCCATCCCACCAGCACCACAGGACGTTCCTACCTTAATTTTGCCCCAGATTGTTCTATTCTGCTCCCAGTTTCCTGCCAGTGAAGCCTGTGTGCTTCACTAGGAGAGATCCATAAATTGACGCACCCCATAATTTTGACCAAAATTGCTCTTTATTCTCCCAATTTCATGTCAGAGAAGCACCAACATGGGTTGTCACTCATCCTACCCCCACCATGCCTTGATGCATCCCATAATTTTTCCACAAACTCCTTCTTTTCCACCTAGATTCCTCCAACTACCCTTCACCCCTGTATCACCCCAAATCCCCTTTTTCCCCTTAATTCGGTGTTCTCCAGCTCAACGGGGTCCCCACCCCCTGCCCGCGGAGTTCCCGGGGCTGTTGACCATCATGGAGATGCACACGACCCTCGGATCAGCCGAACCCCGGGATTTCTGGTGGAACTGGGCGCCGCGGGGGTGACGGTGGAGGTGCCCAGGGTAGCGTGGGCACCTGATTGGTCACTTAATCAATACATTTCACCTGACTGGATAATTAACAAGACATCCATTTGTAAACAGTCTTATGAGAAAAACAGAACAAAACCACCTGCAGGCTGTTTTAATATTTGGCTATCATTGTCTCCAGCTCCCTACAGCTCCACAGACCAATTCTGGGAAAACTTATCTAGCTTTCTCTCTATCTGGATGTGAGCAGGCTGTCACATCCACAATCACCCAGGTGGGTGACACCAGGGGGACACTGGGGGAGGGGACTGGGGGGATTTGGGTGTCTTGGGGGTGGCATTAGGGGGAATAGTGCCAAAAAGGGGAGAAAATAACCTAAAAAAGAGGGAAAGAATCCCGGGGAAAGAAGGCTCAAAAGATGGACAAGAGACCAAAAAGGGGGAAAGGAGTTCCCCAAAAGGGAAAAAAAAGCCCCAAAAAGATGGGAAAGGAGACCAAAAAGAATGGGAAGACCCAAAACTGGGGAAATGACCCCAAAATTCAGGAAAAGAGACCAAAAAAAGGAGCAAGAGCACGGGGGGGGGGGGGGGAGGGAGGGCAGGAAATAACCCCAAAATATGGGAAAAGAGACCTGTAAATGAGGAAAGGAGCCAATAGAGGAGAAGAACCCCCCAAATTAGAATAAAAACTCAAAGGGATGGGAAAAGATACCAAAAATGGGTGAAGGACCCCAAAATGGGGGAAAGGAATATTAAAAATTGAGCAAGAGCACAAAAAACAGGGGAAAAGTCAAAAAAGAGAGACACCAGAAACCGGGGAAAGAGCCCCCCACAAAGGGGGGAGGAGGAGTGGCAGAGAAGCACAAGACAAGGTGGGGGAGGGAAGAGTCCAAAACAAGGGAAAAGTGAATAAAAAATGGGGAAAAACCTCTCAAACTGGGGAAAGAGACCAACAACAGAGGGGAAAGAATTCAAAATTGGGCCTAACAAGTCCAGAAAAGGGGGAAAATACCCTAAACTGGGGGAAATTGCCAAAAAGTCCCCCTCGATTTTGCCTTTCTTCCCATTCAGTGATGTGGAAAATTTACATTTCAGCTGGGTAGCTGCGCCCCGTCACTGACGTCAGCCTCAAACAGCCTCAGATCCGGAAAAACCGGATTTTTAGAAATCCCAGATCTATGCTTTCGCCCCCAAAATAAAACCCGACAGAAAACGCCATTTGCCGGTGATGCGGGATAAAATCTTGGGAATTCTGGGAAAACAGGAATGTGGGAATATGCTGGGAGGCACTGGCAGGGGGAGCTGGTCCCACCCTGTCCTGCCGCGGGCGGTTCCGTGTCCCCCCTTCCCCCGCTCCCCCGTCGGTCAATATTTCCCAACGCTGGAGTGCCAAGGGGAGGGAAGGGCGGGGGGGGGCACCCGGATGTTTGGTGCCGGGCAGGGGGAGGGGAGGGGGTTCCCGGACATCCGAGTCCACCAGGGGAGGTGTGTGCTGCGGCACACCTGGAGGGGACCCCTCACCGTATCCCCAGTTCCTCCCAGTACATGCCAATACCCACCCCGCAGTCCCCACCATGTGCCTCCCGCTATCGCCAGTCTCTCCCAGTATAACAACCCCCTGCTCCCCTGTCCTGGGTTGATTGTATAATGCTTTTCTCTCCCAAATTTGCCCTGAACCAGGACACCCCCCAGTCTCTTCCAGGCCCCCCCTCAGCTGGCCCCAGTATACCCCCATTGTCCCCAGTCCTTCCCAGTGCATTCCAGTCCTCCCCCGCTATTCCCCATGGTGTTCCCAATTCCCTCCCAGCAGTTTGTCCCAGTCCCTCGTCCTGAATCCCAGTGTCACTCAGTGTCCCCCCAGTGCCCATTTAAGCCTTGCAGTGCCCCCCCCCCCAGTATGTCCCAGCATCCCCCAGTGCCTCCCAGTGCATCTCAGTCTCTCCCAGTTTCCCTCCCCAGTGCCCCTCCAACATTCTGTGTCTTCCAGTATGTTCCTGTAGCCCCCAGTGCTCTCCAATGCATCCTTGTCACACTCAATGCACCCCACCAGTGTCCCCTCCAGCCTTCCCAGTGTCCCCCAGCACATCCCAGCCCCCACCTCAGTGTCCTCCCCAGTCCATCCCAGTCCATTCCAGTCCCCCCCAGTTGCTGTCTGGGCAGAGACGGAACTGCCTGGGGCCCTGGGTGGTGCCACCTAGGGGTGTCCCATGTCATCCCCCACCCCCAGCCTGTCCCCTCCCTGGGCATAAAGCGGCTCCAGTGACAGCACTGGGACAGACTGGGACCATGGGAGTGCAGTGAGTGGGGACACTGGTGGGCATGGGGGATATGGGGCCATATGGGACATGGGGGCATATGTGGGACATGGTGGACACAGGGGAATTCGGGAGACCAGTGAGGACACGCGAGACATGGGGCACATGGGGGGACATGGAGATATGGAGGGGGGACATGGA
>JAWWEY010000099.1:590015-604710 GCA_035582745.1 Loriotus luctuosus
ATAAAATAATAAATCAGCCTTCTGAAACATGGAGTCAAGATTCTCATCTCTTCCCTGGTCCTGGGACCCCTGTGAACCCCACCACAACTACAGGCTGAGGAAACTGTAACAGGTCATTAGAATATTCTTGGTTTTGGAGTTTATACAAGAACATGTTACTGACAGCATAACAAGGGCACTGTTCTGAACGGTGCCTGATGCCAGGAGCTGGTGAAGCAGGAAAGGGCTGAGTCTCTCCTGCTGCCCCTGCCTTACCCTGAGTGAAGTCAGAACACGGATTGTACTGGCGCCACAGTTCTGGATCAGCGTGCGGGGAATGACTTCCAGGGCCTGGGCCACTGCACGGTAGGGCCACTGCTCCACGCCTGTCATGCCCTTGGACTTCTCTGTCAGTGCGTGGGCCACGGCCATTTCAGTGGCTCCCCCGCCGGGCACCAGCTGCGGGTCCATGAGGACGTTGCGGCACACCTGCATGGCGTCCTGCAGGTTGCGCTCCACCTCCTGCCACAGGGACACAGTCACAACGTTTTTGAGGCTGGAAAGCTCTCTAACATAATCAAGTGCAAATATTCCCCCAGCACTGCCAAGGTCACTGCTAACCCAAGCCCCAAGGTGCCACATCCATACATTCGCTAAATCCATCCAGGGATGGTGACTCTACTACTGCCCTGGGTACCCTGTGCCAGTGCCTGACCACACTTACCATGAAGAAATTTCCCCTAATATCCAATCTAAACCTCCCCTGGTGCAACTTGAGGCCACTTCCACTTGCCCTGTAACTTGTTTCTAAGGTGAAGAGCCTGAACCCCAGCGGGCTAGACCCTTCTGTCAGGTAGTACTAAATAGGGAGCAATAAGGTCCTTGCTGAGTCCCCCCAGCTCCTCCTTGTGCTTCAGACCCTTCCTCAGCTCCACTGCCCTTCTCATTATTACCTGGAGCACCACACCAGCTGAAAGCCCAGCCCACAGTCTGCTGGCCATGAAGGTGGCTGGCACAGGAGGTGAAGCAGCCCATGCACTCACTCACCGCTAGGATTTCCTTGCTGGCTCCCCTCAGGATGATGGTGCAAGCCTTAGGATCTTTGCAATCAGTGATGAAAGCAAAATACTCATCTCCTATTTTTTTCACTTCAAAGAGCCTGGCACCGGTTCCCACATCCTCCTCCCGGAGCTCATCGGTGCGACTGACGATGCGAGCCCCACAGGCCCTGGCACACCAAAGCAAGGCATCAGACACTCAAAATCAGAGATGAGAGAGTGAGATTACAACAATTCCGTGTCAGGCACAGTGGGAATGGGCTCCAGACAGGAGCCAACACCCACCTGGCAATGCGGTTGTTGTCAGTCTTCCGCACCCTGCGGATGGCGGTGATGTTGGCTCTCATCAGGTAGTGCTGGGCCAGGTCTGAAACCAGGTTTGTGGAATTTCAGTAATGAATCAGCAATATCATGTCAAATTTCATCTGTTTATCAGTTATCAATCCAGCTATTTTAATTCCAGTCTTTGAAGCAAAAGGGGTTACAGGAGAAAAGCAACTAAGTGTAGCTTTTAAAACCAGGCTGCAAGGCAAAATGGTACCACAGCTCCCCAGGGGTTAAGACTCAGCTTCACTTGTATTTTGGTATCTTTCCCAAATGCTGGAAAAGCAAAATATTATTGTAGGGGCCTACTTTCACAAAGCAACATCAAGGATGAACTTCAATGCCTTATCTGCTGGTGTACACCAGGTTTGGGAGGAGTTGTATTAGTTTGTTGCTGTGGGTTTTTTTTTTAGTTTTGGTTGGGTTTTTCCAAGATCCTGAGCAGTACATTTAACACCATGAACCTCACTGAGATGAATTCAACACAAAGGATCACATGTGCTATTACCAGAAACTCCTTTTTCTGTGATGACCAGATCTGGCTTGACTCTTATCAGATCCTCACACATCTGCTGAATGTACTCTTCCTCCATCTGCAGGATTCGGGCAAAGTCTTCCTCCCGAGTAATTTCAATGTCAGTCTGTACAAAAGAGGTGTAAACAGCTGAGTGTTCATTCCAACCTTCACAGTATTAGACACACCTCCCCCAGCTTCAAGCAGCTCGGCTCCTCCAGTATAACCAGGGAAAGAATAAGTTTTGCTCTTGACCAGCACTTAGATACACAAATCACTGTAGCTGCTTCAATGAGTCAAAATGCTGTAGCCTCACTCCCATTTTTCTGGAGCCCACAGCAGAATTAGCCCCCACATTCAATGGGCCTCTAAAAGGTAGAACACAGAAAGCCTTTCCCCACCTGCAGTTTTAACAAGCCATCTGCATTTGTTTTTTTTACTCATTCTAAATCAAGACCTGCAGATGTCTCTTACCTGGCTCTCTCCTTTCTTGTACTCCAGGGAACAATCCAGAAGGACGATGCGTGGATTCTTAATAAGGCGACGCATTCTGGGATGGGTCACATCTTTATTCACCATAATTCCACGCAAAACACACGAGTCTTCACTAAAACCACCTGGAATCTGACAGACACAAGGCAGAAAATCAGGTGAGTCAGTTTAGTTTACAAAAACATCTCCCAAGTAACCACGGTGCATCCAGATCACTATACAAGTTTAATTTCAAGCACACACTGACTTGGATTTTAAGTGGGAAGTTGTGAAAGAACTTAAGAAATTTTTAACATTCTATTGTCTGACAACATGTTTCATTTTCCATCTTCCAAATCCAACTGAAATTATATTTTTGACAGTACTGTAAAAAAGTTGAAATAGCAGCCCCTGTTGGCATTGTAAATGAGCATGGCTGACAACACTGACTGAAATATCTTCAAGGATTATGTCTGTGGACTGCAGAGAAGTAACACCAAATTCTTCCCAACACACCCTACAATATACTAGTTCAGAACAAGAAAGGAGCATGAGGATAAGAAACAGTTCAGGACAGACTCACCTTTTCTACTTTTGCATATTTTTTAATATCAATTTCTTTTCTGCCATTTTCTTCAAACTCCACAGTCTTTACAGCATCAAGAGCAATGCTGCAGGCCAAGTCAGACCAGCGGTTTATTGCCTTGGTGTTTATTGCACTCTTAATTATTTTAAGCATCATCTCTTTATTGTTCACATCCACTGGAGTGCTGAGATAAAGGAAAAACCAAAGAGCAAACTGAGTGTTAATTCCAAGCAACAATCTAACCCTTTTGACTCCCTCTCCAGTTTTGCTAAGTTGTGTTTGATTGACATAACTGCCTGAAGAGGCAGCCTGAAGCAGTACAGAAAGCCCACATCCCTCCTCTCTAACCTCCACCAACCCATACTTACCCAATTTTCTTCAGAATACTGATCATGTCATCAAGAGCCTTACGATAAGCCCAGATGATCACAGTTGGGTGCATCTGCTGCTCAAGAAAGTGTTCAGCCACAGAGAGCATCTCTCCAGCTAAAAAAAAAATTAAAAATAAATCAAAATCCCCCAAGTAAGTCAGTAGGACAATCAACAGTCAAGAAAGGAGAGCACATACCAGAAAAAATACATCTTCTATCCATACAGAGAGCTCTAACATCACCTATACATCTCTTTACTCTTAACTGTGGTTATCATGGGGAAAGAACAACTTTCCAAAGTGTGGAGCTGATCACATTAGGGTGTCATCAACCTAGCACGCTCTTGCACAGTAAAAAAACCTCTCTCTCCATTTCAAGGTTAATAAATAACTAGGATGTGTCTCATCATGGGCTCTGCTTACAGAAAAGGGTCAAGTTTAGCCTTTTGAGTCTGTCTCCTTACCAAGAATAATGACAGATGTGGTCCCATCTCCAACTTCTTCGTCCTGAGTGCGGCTGATCTCTATCATCGATTTTGCAGCTGGATGCTGGACTTGAATCTAGGTAGGAGCAAGGATGGGGCACGGATTTGTCCCAGAATATTAAAGCAGAAATGTCTCATGTCACTCAATGGAACAAATACCACACCTTTAATACAATCAAAGGCATTCTGTCCAACAACAGCAAGGCTTTTTCTTCCTTTTTGAGACCAAAACTAAGGCCTTGTATTTGACAGGATTGTGTCTCTTCACTGTTTTTCAGGCATTTCAGTTTTTAGGATGCTCTTCTAACAGACAGACAATAATGATTTCTAGATCTCATCATGTGGCATTGTGAACACCACCATCTACTCAAAAGGTCTCAATGCAATTCATAATAGCTCCAATTACCAAAGACTTTGCATCAGTTTTGCAAACACTCCATGAAAACTTCCCAGTCTAGGATCAAATCTACATTTCTGTAGAGCAAGAATACCTGCTGGATATATTTCATTTCTCCCCAGTGAGAACCTTTCCTGGAGTAGCTGGTTAGCACTTGCTGGCTCTCAGGAGAGGTGGGGAGATCACACAGCTCCATTGTCACCCATGATTCAAGCACACACTGACTTAATGTTAAGCAAGAAAATGCTTTAGGAGAAACTTACTTCTCTAAGAATAGCATTGCCATCGTTGGTCATCACAATTCCACCCATGGGGTCCAAAAGCATCTGCAACCACAAGAGAACCAACACTTGACTGCTCTGTCCCATGTGTGTCTCCCTTCTAATCAGCTGCAGGACAAGTTCTTACCTTCATCATTGCTCTGGGTCCCAAACATGTTCGAATGATGTCAGCAATAGTCTGGGAGGAATCAAAGAAATGAGGTAAAATACAGGAGGGCATCAAAAAGTCTAAAAAACCCCCATAGTGAAATCAGTAGCCCCTGCAAAAAAACCTCTGGTGTGGAGTTGATTGAGTTGTTGAGATGCAGCCACGGTTAAGAATTGTATGGAAATGAGAATATGGGGATTATCAAGACACTAAACCACACTAAATTATTATCTCAGTCAGATGTCAAAACTGAAACACTTTCAATCTTTGCAGAGAAAAGGGGTTTGGTGGGCTAAATCCCTCCATGGTTATTTATAGGGTACCCATTACGTGAACAATGCAGATATTTTGGTTTTATACAGAATTTTTATGTAATAGTACAGAAATCTTCTGCTAACATAGAAAATTATTTCCTATGTTGCGTCTTCTTCTACTCTACATTCACATCAAATGGAGAAAATATGTTCCATATTCAGTTTTCCCTCTGAAATATATGAATACACACACAGCCTGAGAATTTGGTACCTTTGCAGCAGTGATGTTTCCTGTCTGGACTTTTCTTCCAGACTCACGTTTTGTATTCTGACCTAAAGGATACAGAAAAAATAAAATTAATCAAGTATGAAACATCAAGGATGCAGTCACCTCTCAGTCACATATTCAACATGTCACCAGACTGAAATTCAGAGTTTACAATACAAATACTGCAGTCATGATGAGAAATACATTGATAGAAAACTGTCAGTGAAAAGCAACACTCCCTATTATAACAGAACTCCTTGTCAGCATCCTGAGACAAAGCTTTGCAACCCCAAAACAGGATCTATTACCCCAGAAAATCAAACTGCAGTGACTCACTAGGATCTGCCAGATCTCACAAAGCTGAGGAGCTGCTATTGTACAACAGTGCTCAGTCAAAACAAGTTACAGAGGTTCATGTACAGTAAGCAGAACTGGGTGATCTAAAATTAATCCATCAATGTTAATTTGGCACATGAGGGTGAGCAGCAGCTGGGGTACCAAGTGGCTCACAACCACAGCTGGAGAACAGCTGTCAAAAAACTCAGCCCTAGGGCATATTTGGGCTCAGAGATGCTTTTCTGCCATTGCAAGCCTGGCCTGAGCACACCCAGATTTATTCAGGAGCAGATGCATGTGCACAGAGAGGTGTAAGACAGAACAAAAGGAAACAACGGCAAGAGCAGCACCAGGTCTCAGGCAAGCAGGCTTACAGAAAAGGGGGGATGGACTATGACAGTGTCTATTGGGTTAACAGAGAACAGAATGGATGGAGCAAAGAATGAGATACCCAAACAGGAAAAAACCCGGGGAATACCTCATGTTGGTGGATGGTGAGAGAATCACAGAATGGTTTGGGTTGGAGTGGACCTTAAAGACTATCTCATTCCAAAACCCTTTCATGGGCAGGGACATCTACTAGGGTAAAGCTCCAAGCTCTGTCCAACCTGGCCTTAGACACTTCCAGGGATGGAGAAGTCACAGCTCCTCTGAGCAATGTGTGCCAAGGCCCTACCACTGTCACAAGGAAGAATTTCTTCCCACTATCCCACCTCACCCTGCCCTCTGGCAGTGGGAAACCATCCCCTCCTACCCTATCACTACATGCCCTTGCCTCAAGTCTGAGATCTCCCTTGAGCTTTTACTTCTGCGGGCTCAACACCCCCAGCTCTCCCAGCCTGTGTCCAGAGCAACGGGGCTGCAGCCTTTGGATGATCTCCGTGGACTTCTCTAGACCCGCTCCAGCAGCTCCGGAGGACCAAGAATCGGGGTTCACATGGGGTTCAAACGGGGCAGGACAAAGCAACGTGCTGAGAAAGACGCGAGAACGGAACGCTGCCAGAAAAGGTGTGAGGGCAGCGGGGTCCGGGCTGTGGGTACGGAGCTGTGAGGGGGAGCTCGGGCCGCGCCGGGGGCGGCAGCGATTCCCGGAGGGGCTGCAGCCCTTGGAGCCTCTCCGTGGACTCCTCTAGACCTGCTCCAGCAGCTCCCAAGAACTGGGGTTCATGTGGGGTTCAAACGGGGCAGGACAAAGCAACGTGCTGAGAAAGACGCGAGAGCAGCCGAGAGCGCGGAATGCTGCCAGAAAAGGTCTGAACGCAGCGGGGTCCGGTAGGTCCCGCACAAGGCGCGGCAGAAGCTGTGGGCAGCGAGCTGTGGGGGGGAGCTGGGGGCGGCAGCGATTCCCGGAGGGGCTGCAGCCCTTGAATCATCTCTGTGGCCTCCTCTAGACCCGCTCCAGCAGCTCCGGAGGTCCAAGAGCTGGATCTCTGACAGGACAGGCGGCCCCGGCCGAACGAGCCGTGAAAGGGCGCTCAGCCATGAGGAGGCGCAACATGGCGGCAGAGCGGGGCGGGGGTCCGACCCAGCCATCCCCTCGCCCACCGCCCCGGCAGTGCGGGCCGGGCCCGCTCTATTGTTAGAGAGTCTAAACGCCGGCGTTTACCTTCTATTCTACACGCTCGCCAGCTAATTCCAATTGCTAACTGCCATCCTTCACCTACACAGCCAAATCGGTGCATTGTACTTCCCAATACTTAAACTCCTACATCCCACATTAAATACCTCTTGATCAACCCTAGTCCTACTCCTACCCTTCACAGTTAAAGCCCCCCTATACTGTTTACACCTATGACTCCCCAAAGCCCACGCAGAAGCCCCCATTGCCGGCTCCACGCTACTAGCTGCCCTACTCCTAAAGCTCACAGGCTACGGCATTATACGAATCACTATCCTAATAAACCCAACATCAAATAACGTCCACTACCCCTTCATCACCCTAGCTATGAGGTACACTAATAACCAGCGCTACCTGCCCACCACAAACCGATCGGAACTTACTGAGAACCAGGACGGGGCGCGGGCCCATCATCGCGGCGGAACCTTCTGGAGCCTCGCGGAGCCGCCACACCGCCCCCCCACCGCCGTCAATGGCGCGCTCGGCTGGGAAGTGACGCTAAACACAGGGGGCGGAGAGCCCGCCGCACCCAAGGCCGAGCGGAGGGGAGGGGAGGAATGGAACCTCTCCCGTAGGAGGAGAGGCGGCTGGCTCCGCGGGGCGGCCGCGGAGTGAACATTTCGCTGCCGCCTCCCCGTTCCATGTGGAAGGCAGCGGGTCCGAGATGTCATGGGCGAACTCGTAGAGGCAGAGCTCAGTGAGCCCCCCTCGCTCAGCACGGTGGTCTCGCCCAGCCCGCCCTGCAGGAGCCCGCCGGAAGGACGGAGGGTGAGGCGGCCCCGCCTGTCCGAGCGCGCCGGCCGTGCCCGGGAGCGCCGGATCCTCTGAGCCCCTCCGGACCCTCCAGGCCTTTTCCTGCCTTAACCCCCGCCGTGGACCAACCTGGCGCGCCCCCGCCCCAGTTTTGTCAGGACCAAAGTAATTTATTTTCATTATTATTTGGCTGGGTGGGCGCGGTGCCGCTGCGCCCACCCCGCCGCCCCGCAGTGCCTTGGGGGCCGCTGGAAGGCCCCCCCAGCGTGTTGGGGAGCAACCCCTGTGCCCCAATAAACGGATCCTCTTCTTTCCAGGCCTGGGTGGTTGTGATTTGGGGTTGGGGGAGGGCAGGGGGGTCCTGCTGGGTTACAAAGGGGGATCCCGATCTGGGGGTGCAGGGACCCCACGGCCGCGCGGAGGGGCGGGGCCACGACCAAGGGGCGTGGCTTAGGCGGAGTCAGGAGGGACTGGGCGGGGCAACGAGGGGGCGGGTCTGGGGTGGAGGGGCAGAGCTGAACTGAGGGGCGGGGCAAAGATAAGGGGCGGGGCTTATGAGGAGGGGCGGGGCCGTCACTGGTGACTCTCTGATGACCCCCGGGGCGGGGGGGATCGCGTGTGTCTCGTTCATGTAGGGGCACTTTAAGGAGGTCTGTGCAAGGAGGACACCACATGGGACGAGTGTGAGCACGCTGGGTGACACAGCTCTGCCAAGCCCCGCCTATTTCAGCATAAGCCCCGCCCCTCCCGCCTGAGGCACCACCCCCAATTCCCCGTCCCGTCCCGTCACGCCCTGCGAGCTGTTGGGGCGTTGCCATGGCAACAGTCGGTCACGACACATCGCAACAGTGACTTCGGACACGCTGTCCCAGTCGGTTCAGACACATCCCAGCCGTCGGTTCCGCCACATTGTGACGGTCGGCTCCAGGACAACAGGAAAACACCGACAGCCCCGGCAGGGGCAGCGCGATGGCAGCCGTGACCGCCGGCACAGGATCCCGGTCCCTCCGTGCGCGGGGCTCCTCCCGGAGGTCCCTCCTCACCCGCCGTCTCCAGCTTTCACCGCCGGGATTTCAGCCCGTCCGTCCCGATGTCTCCCCCGGGCTCCCCAGACCCCCACACCCCACAAGATGTTCGGCTCCTCCCGCTGACCCCCGACCCCTCTGTCCTCTCCGGACATGCCCCTGACGCCTCGCAGCTGGTCCCGGCAGAGGGCCCAGAGCTCCGGCCGGGATCCCTCGGTGTCCAGGGAGCACCAGGTGGGGAGGGGGTTTGGTCGCTCTAACTTTTCTTTTCTGCAGGTCACAGGCTCCAGCGACCCTGTCGTGGTCTCTGAGGATGTGCCAAAACATCCTCGAGAGCTGCTCTCCTTCAAGCCCAAGCTCAAGACCATCCAAGTGATCACCAAGGACCTGATCCGGGAGCTCATGTAAGGCTGTGCCAGAGCCCTGAGTGGTTTTTGGGGCCCAGCAGGTGTCAGTGCAGCATCACAAAACCTCTGGGGGTCAGGGATTGGCAGTGTGCCGTGGCCACTCCTGGGGCTCCTGCCCCCTGCATTCCAGCCTGGCGCCACTTTCACCACACTTTCCCTTCCTACCTCACCCCAAAACAAGAGAGCCGGGTCCCGACGGCTTCCCCAGCACTTCCCACATTGATCTGGGCTGGCTTGGTGGCCAGCTCAGGGAGCACAGGGACCTGTTGGGGTCTCCGTGCCACTGAGCTCTCTCCCTGTGCTCCCCAGCATTCCCCAGGAGAAGCCCCAACCGTGTCTCATCATTGGGGAAAAGGAATACAAGAGGATCAAGGAATCAGCTCGAGGCCTGACTGAGGTGGAGCGTTGGGACAGGCTGAAGACCCTGAGAGCCAGACAGGATGCTGCTTTTGTAGGCATTTCACTTCTTGCTTCCCCCTTTTCCTGCTCCCTGGCAGGCTCTAGGGGTGGTGGCTTCAACAATGTTTTGTCCCTAATGTTTTGGAGCACAGGGGAGGCTGCAGGGCTCAGGGCTCCACTGAGAGCTCAGGCAGCATCCCTGAAATTGTGCCCAGCACTGCCAGCCTTTGAAGGGCATGGGGTGTCTGCCCAGAGATGTGGGGAGGGGTGCCCATGGGCGTTCCAGGAGCCCGACATGTTCCCACTCAGTGTCGGGAATGCAGCACCTGAAGTGTGACCCCTGTGAGTCCTTGGGAAGGTGCCCAGGATTGGGCAGCGCTTTCTGTCCCCACAGGAAGCCCTGAAAAAGGCCCAGATCGAGGAGCAGAGAAAGGCAGAGCTGGAGGACAAGAGGGACCGCTGGAGAGACATGGAGGAGGAGCTGCAGCAGGAGGAGCAGAAGCTGCTGCAGCGGGCGACAAGGATGAGGCTAGAGCAGGAGGAAGACGTGCGGGAACTGAACGCGGTAGGGCCAGCGCTCCCCTCTGTCACCTGGCACTGCTGAGCCTCCCCTGCTCCTCGTGCTCCCAGGCTCTTCCTCTCCTTCCCTGGCCCTCCCTGCTCCATGTCCCAGTGCGGCTCCGAGCCACAGACACCTCTTGTCCCCACAGCTGTTCCTCAATGCCAAGTGCAACATGATCCGGGACAAGCAAGTCCTAGAGAAGCAGATGATCCTCAAGGAACTGGCGGAGGAGGAGAAACGCCTGGATAAGATGATGGAAATGGAGCGGGAGAAGGGCATGGAGGTCCAGGAGGAGCTGGAGCGCCAGAGGAAGCAGGAGCTGATGAGGTGAGCAGGAGGCTCCCTCTTCCCCATGGAGGCATCTGGCCCATTCCAACCACACCAGCCCTGTCCATGCCAGCATTCCCATGACGGGGAGCAGGATGGAGCCACAGGAAACCCTTCTGCTCTTGTATTCCCAGAGCCCGGCAGGGCATTGTGAAACAGATGGAGCAGAATGCAGAGGAGAGGGCATTGAGGGCTGAGGAGCTGTACCAGGAGGGCCAGAGGCAGCTGGAGCTGCTGGAGCAGATGAAGAGGGAGGATCGGAAGGTGGGAGCAGGGAACAGGGGGGTGCAGGGAGGTTTCCACCTGGCTGGAAAGGGATTGGCAGAGCTGGATCAGCCACACTCAGGGAGTGGGGACAGCAGCCAGCAGGATCAGAGCTCTGGTCCCTTGGGGACATTGTGACATCCCAGGGAGGTGGCCCAAAGCCTCCCTGCCCTGAGTGAGGAGGAGGAAGGAGCACTCAGCTTGATGGTCTCCAACACTGCATGGCATTTCCAGGCCTGGGAGCAGAAACAGGAGCGACTAAAGCAAATCCATGCTGATATTAAACATTTCAATGTGGAAAGCCAGAGGTTGAAGGATCAACAGCGGGAGCAGGAGAGGCTGGAGGATGAGCGGGTGCTGGAGCAACAGCGGCAGAAGGCTGTAAGAGCAGTGGGCCCCTGGTGGGGGGGGCAGGGGCTGCAGGAGCTGTCCTCGGGCTCTGTCCCACCCCAGGGGCTCTGTCCCACCCTGGGGCTCTGTTCCATCCTGGGGCTCTGTCCCACCCTGGGCTCTGTCCCCTGTAGGAGCGTGAGGCCGCCTTGGAGGCGGAGCAGCAGCAACTGCGCCTGGAGAAGGAAAAGGAGCTGGCCCGGCTCAGGGCCACACAGGAGCGGGCCCAGGACTGGCAGGCAGAGCAGGTGAGTGGCCAAGGAACAGATGATGTGCTCCTCTGCCACTGTCCCTGTCCCCAGACTGGTGAAGGGGCAGCACCCCTGGATGCAGGGGGTCTGTAGAACCAACCCCTGGAACCAGGGTATGTCCTGGAGCAGAGCCAAAGCCATGGCCAAGGGCTTCCATAGGTGCCCCTGAGGGAAGCCCAGCACTGTCCCCTATTTGGGCAGGATGCTCTGAGGGCCAAGAGAAACCAAGAGGTCGCAGACCGAGAATGGCGGCGGCAGGAGCTGGAGAAGGCACGGAAGAAGGCCGAGCTGGAGCAGCAGCTGAAGCAGGACCGGCTGGAGCAGGTGGCCCAGAAGGAGCAGTACCTGGCCATGCAGGTGCAGCAAGACCGCCAGGAATTCCAGAGGGTGCTCAGGTGAGGCACACAGGACTGAGGGGTGGCTGAGGTTGGTGGCCAGGGGGCTCCCAGTTCCAGCTGGTGGCTCTGGGGGCTCCAGTGCCAGCCCAGGCTCTGTGCCAGGTGTGGGGGGCTGTGGTGGGGTCCCTGAGCCAGCCCGGCTCTCCCGCAGGGCCCATCAGGAGCAGCTGGAGCGGGAGAAGCTGGAGCAGGAGCAGAGGGAGCTCCGGCAGCGTGCCCATGCTGAAGATCTCCGGCGGCAGATCCAGGAGCTGCAGCAGCAGCGGCAGCGGGAGCGGGCGGCTGTCATTGAGGAGGGCCGGCGGCTGCAGCAGGAGCTCCGGCAGCGCAGCCAGCGCCTCACCCAGTTCAGACAGCAGAAGCTGCAGGAGTTCAGGTTAGGGGCTGCCAGTGCTGCTTCCCTGGGCTCCTTGGGCTCCCCGAATCCTTCCTGGTGTCCCAGCCTGGGCCACCTCCCAGCTCCCTCTGCATCCTCAGCAAACGGGACCTGCTGTGGAGCCACAGTCCCAGATCCATTGGGAGCCTGATGGATTCTTTCTTCTGCAGAGCCACTGGAATGCCTGAAAAGTACTGTGCCCAGGTGGAGCGCAAAGCCCAGAGCCAAGCCAGCAGAGCCCCTTCCTAGGCCCAACCCCACCAGGAACCAGCTCCAATTCCCCACGGATTTGGGGTTCCATTTGCATTGACTAAATTTTCCAATAAACGATGTTTCTGAGAAGATGGTGTTTTCCATCCTTCCCTGGCCTCAGGGCTGTTTGGGAGGAGTTGCTCTCAGGGATGGAGGAGCCTTGAGGTTCCTTGTCCTACGTGTCCCACTCTGGGGTTGTGTTACAGGTTTAGGCTTATTAGTGAATTTTTGCCATTTTTCATCTGAAAGATGATGGAAGAAAGAGGGGGTGATGCCCCAGGGATGGATGGCAGGTGAGTAAGTTAACAAAAGAAGTGGGTGATCGCTCTGGCTGACCACCTGTTAAAAACAATCCAGACCCCAAGTGGGAATGAACTGAGAACAAAAAAAATCAGCAAAGCAAGAGACTGTGCTTGGGAGCATGGCAAAATGCCAGAGGCTCATGCACAAAACTGGTGGGTCCATCTTTTATACCCCTGATATTGCATCAGCTTTATGAACATTTATGCATATTCCCTGACTGGGAAGGACTGGCAGAAACTCCCCATTCTAAGTGGCCCAGATGCCCCATGGATCCTGGGCATTGACTACCCCAGGAACAGGTACTTCGAAGACCCAAAGGGAAGTCGATGCACTTTTGGAATCGCTGCCGTGGAAACAGAAGGAATTGAGCAACTGAACACCTTGCCTAGACTGTCCAGTTGGTTCTGGACATCACCAAACAAGAGAAGTGGCCAAAGCTCTCCCTCTGCACTGACTCATGGATGACAGCCAATGCTCTGTGGGGGTGGCTGGACAGACGGAAAGAGACCAATTGACAATGTAAAGAGAAACCCATCTGGGCTTCTGAAATGTGGCAAGACATCACCATCCAGGTGGAGAAGCTGATTGTGAGAGTCCACCACGGAGATGCACACGTGCCTAAGAGTTAAGCCAACAAGGAACATTGGAATAATGAACTGGCAGACCAGGTTCCCCCAGTCAAAGCATCACAGGTAGATCTGCACTGGCAGCACAAGGGAGAGTTGTTTCTGGCTCCATGGGCCCATGATGCCTCAGGTCATCAGGGCAGAGATTTCACTTCTAAGTGGGCACAAGGCCAAGGGGTGGATTTAACCATGGACGCCATCTCCCAGGTTACCCACAAGTGTAAGACATGTGCTGCCATTAAGTAGACCTGGGAGAGTAAAGCCTCTGAGGAATGGTGGGCATTGCAATAAGTAGAGGCAGGGAAAGGCCTGGGAGTTTGATTACATCTCACTGCCACAAACCCACCAAGGTAAGTGCTATGTGCTCGCCATGGTGGCCACAACCACCAGAAGGCTAGAGGTGCACTCAGTGCCTCACACTACTGCCCAGCACACCATCCTGGGCTTGGAAATCAAGTCCTGTGGTGACATGGCACCCCAGAGCTAATTGAGTCAGATCGTGGAACTCATTTCAGGAGTAGCTTAGTTACCACCTGGGCACAAGAGCACAGTGTTGAGTGGGTGTATCACATCCCCTACCATGCACCAGCTGCTGGAAAGGTTGAACATTGTCTTGGATGGTTGAAAACCACTCAAAGAACTTGCATCGGGGGACCTTCAAGCACTGGGATCATCATTCAGCAAAGGCTACATGGCCAGTCAACACCAGAGTCCCTTCACACTGTAGATGGAGATAAGGTCCCTGTGAAAAACGCCAATCACTTGTTTTTAAAATTTAAAAAGTTTAATAGTAATAAAATGGTTATAAAAATAGTAATACGATTAGAATAATAATAATTTGGACAATTTGAATTAGGACAATCTGAGCCAATAGTAACAAAGAGTTACGGACGTCTGGGTACCTTTTTCTGGGCAGCATAAGTCCGAAAAAGGACACCCGTTAACAAAGGATTAACCCTTAAAAACAATAGCCTGTTGCATATTCATACATCTCATACATGATGCACAAATTCCATTAAAATACAGGATTCTGTCTGGTCATCATCAGCTTCTTCCTCATAATCCTAACAGTGTCATCCTGTCCAAGCGTGGTGGGAAGAAGTTAGTTTCTCCTGATAATGGAGCAATAAATTCTCTTTCTTTGAAAGATTTAGGTGTCCTGTGGCTGCTATCTTGGTGTGAGTTCTTTCTTTAGGAAAAAAGTATCCTACATAGCATAGTTTCTATTTTAACATTTTGTTATAACCTAAAACTATATTTAACACACTACTTA
>JAWWEY010000099.1:604810-618884 GCA_035582745.1 Loriotus luctuosus
CTTACAACAGACTCTGGGTTCATTGCATCATGTGCAACAAATTCCTGTTGTGAAAGGCTTTAGGAATGGCTCTGGGGGGGGCATTTTGGTGGGGAGGGAGGGTCTTTGATGGATTATGGCACTCCCTCAGCTGCCCCTCACGTGACTGTCCTGTGGATGTCACCTGTGGGGTTGGGAGTTCCACAGCTGGGCCAGTTTGTATAAGGGAGGATGGGTGTTCACTGCCTCTGACCAGAGGTTACACCCCAAACCTCCTGCCCCTCCTCATTTTGTGGGGGGAGGAAACCTGGCTTCTGTGGGCTGTGGTCTCCCCCATGCCAAACTCAGCCAGGGAAGAATCTCTGCTGGGTTTGGCTTTCTTGTGGATACATTCCCTCAGCCTTGTTTGTTTTTCCCTAGGCCTGACATGATTGAACAATTGCATCTTATCTAGGTGGTTTAATTTACAGTCTAAAGTTTCAGTCAGGTATCTTCAGAGAGGCTTCTTTGGCTATAGCTTCTTTATACAGTTTTTGTTATAATGGGCAAAACTCTTTTATTCAGTGTTTGAGGCATGAACTATTTCAGTCTGACACAAAGTAAATGGGGAATGTGACTACAGCAGGAGGCTCTTCTCGTTCTGGAGGGGAAGAGCACAGCTCCTGCTGAGAAAGGCAGGACAGCTCAGCATGCAGTGTCTGGCAGCACATCTCTGTCTGGGAGGCTTTATTCAGCTGCTGAGTGGGCTAAGGAGATCTGGCTGGGGGACACACTTCACAGATGGGTGGCTCATGGTGCCTGCAGGAGCGTGTCAGGTCCTTGCTCAGGGCAGTGCTGCATTTTACAGGACAAATAGTCTTCCTGTGCCAGAGGCTCTCTGGCAATAGAGCAGTTGTTCTTCTTTAGTGTTCTGGTTTTTGTATTTCTTGTTCATGTGCAGCTGGCTCCTTCACGTGGGCCAGTATAATGGAGGCAAGGCATATCACAGAAGGGGGAAAACCTGCACAATAAGGTCTGTGGACCACAGTGCAAAGGCTTTGAGTGGTGATGTGGAGACTGGTTTTTGCCCAGAGCTCGCAAGCACTGCTGAGTGCTGCAGGATCCCAGGTGACTTCTACAAAAGCACATGGGCATCTCTGCAGGGTGTTCTGTACTGCATGTCCCAGCAGGAGGGACTGCTGGCTAGGATGCAGTGCTTGATCTCCGCATCCATCTGGCATCCTGCCTGAACTGGAATTTGGAGTACAAATTTGGACAATGGTTATAAAGTCATAGAATGCACTGGGTTGGGGTGGACCTTAGCGATCACCTAGTCCTACCACCCCCCAGCCCCAAATGGGGACATGGTGCTGAGGTGCCTGTTTGTGCCTCAGTCAAAGTTAGCTGAGTGTTGGGCCTGCTCAGTGCAGGCTTCTCTGTGAGTTAGAATTGTTTTGATGTAATTTTTTTTTAGGTGCAGGCAGCAGCAGGAAGGCACAGGGTCTGCAGCATCCCAGGGGACAGTAGGGGCCCCTCGTGCCTCTGGGGCAATGCAGTTGTGTCCAGAGTTAGTGTGAGCTGGTACATACAACTGTGTATGAGCCAGCTTGGTGTACAGTCACCCACTGCACCACACTTGTCAACTTGCACCACTCTAGGAGCACCAAAGGAGGTGGCACCAAGCCAGCTGGGGTCTGCAAGGCACATTTGCCTCAATTCCACATCTACCATATGAAAATGGCCACATTGTTGAAGAGAAAAGCAGACCCTGGATGCAGCATAATGATGCTTATGCAATTCAGTGACATTGTTAATTACAAATTCAGCAGCAATTGCCTTGGGATAACTTTGGGAGTTCATTGTAATGAAATGCAGAGGTGTTCCATGCATGAAGTCTTGTCATCCCACTCCTAGAGATCCCTACTTTTATATTCCCTCCTGTTGCAAAGGTTGCAGAGAACCTCAGGTGCATTATATATACTTATCAACAAGCTATGCAATACTTTTTGTGTATTCCTTTATTATACCAGCTCTAATGTCTGTTTTGTCCCTCACAGTATTAGTTTCCAGTTAGATTGAAAGCATCTGTGATCATCCTTATAATTTCAACATTATTTTGTGTACAGAGATGGATATGAAAGAAAATAGGAATGTTCTCAACCATGAATTGCTGAAGAGCTACTTCAAAAAGAAATAGTTGCTGCAAGCTGTAAAAACAAGAGCAAAATGAAAAAACTCCAGGCCTGTAACCTTTTCCTCCCCAAGTCTGCTCCTGCAATGACAGCCCCTTATCTCTCAATCTCTGGGCAGTTTACTCTACACCTCAAGGCCTCTAGTTCAAGCATCAGTTTGAGCAACTCTTCCTCTCAGCAGCAGCAGGTTTTGGAGGATGGGGAAGCTCAGAAATGTTTTCTGTGTTCCCTGCTGTCATGAACACTTCTGGGATAATGACTGACCTGATTTGGCTGCATGGCTTGTGGCCAACACCACCCCTGCCATTACCTGCTTTGGACAGGAGCAGCAAGTGTGAGGATGCTCTTGCTTCTGCCTCAGCCACAGCAGCAGTGTAGTGTTCAAGAGAGCAGAGCATGCTTTTCATGGCACTGTGGGGTTTGAGTCTCTTCCCCCCATCACAAACATCCTTGGTTTCTGTTTCCACTCTTTGCTAGTACTGTTTTGTTGCCAGTCTGCCTGAGACGTCTATGGAGGGGACAGGAGAGCATCTGTGGTAACATAAATGGAGACATGAGCAGACTCTGGACCTTAAAATTTGTAGAGAATACTCTATTTGGATGCTGATGCAGAGCCCTTAGTTCTTACCTGCAATCATTCTGCAGCATTCACTGTCTTTTTTGTCAGTGAATTAATTACTTCTAGTAACTTTAAAGAAAAAGGATTGAGAAAAAGTTTTCAGCTACTTCTGAATATTTTTGTTGCCTCCTAAATGCCTAATCCAGTTTATGAATGCTGGGCTCTCCTCAGATGTCCCCATTGGTGTGAACAAGGTGAAAGCTTTGTTCTTCCTCAGCCCCAGCTATGCTAAGATGTCTTGCCCTGGGAAGTGTGATGCTGCTGTGTTTGCCATGGTGTGGCACCTGGAGATCCAGAGGGTGCTTGAGGTCTCTGTGGAGATCAAGAACCCTGACTGCCATCATTTTGACATGACATAAATCCCTGTTGCTGCTGAAGGAGTGGAAGGGAATGGATCTGCTAAACTCGGCCTTTCTCTCCCAAAAATGTTTAGCTCTACCACATTTGCCTGGTATCATCTGCCATACAGGCACTCAAACACTGTTACTGGCACAGCTTGTTGGTAGGCACACAGCTAAGGAGGGAAGTAAAGGGCAATAAACAATGACTCACATTGATATAAATTGACTGTATAATGGCAGCCTGAAAAAAAAATGAATGAATTGCCAGGAGGTTTTATATCAGTTGCATGCAAGTCTGGATATCAGCAAGAAAATACTTGAAGGCTGCATCTGAAAACCAGGTTTTTAACTCTGTGTTCTTTTTTCTCCCATTTCAGTGGCTCCACCACCATACAGTTATGAACATGAAATGGAGCACCCAGCTGACCTACCTCCACGTTATACTGCAGCCCCACAGACTGTGATACAGTATCCCCCACCCCCTCCATACCCTGGATATTCAGGGAAATAATTAACATGGCTTCACATGGATATTGACTGCCTCTTGAAACAGCCAGCACTGCTGGGACAATGCTGTTGGCTCAGGGACAAATAGGATTGGGTTTTGCATCAACGCATGTGGCCAGGTGTTGAAATAGACTGGAAAGGTTGTCAAGGCTCAGGATGAATAAAAATACCGTCCACTCTGGACTATCATGTTTTGTGATTAAACAACAAATGACCAAAGAAACAGTTCCTAAAAGTTAGTGTCTGATGAGCAGTGCTTAACAGCAGTTCTTAGCTTCACCTGCAGCACATGGGAGTGGGGGTTTTCCCATGTAGGAATGTGCAAGTGGTGCAAACAGTTCAACAAATTGTTTCAAAAGCACAAGAGGGTGCTGGGCTTATTCTGGAGGAAAGCATCAACTGTTGTCTTGAGGTAACCACTATGCCTTTCCTTGAAATGAGGGCAATAAGCAACAAGAAAGATTGAAACTGTTTTCTACTTCCAGCTGATAATACCCAATGATCACTGTGCATGTTGGTCTGATAACCATGTTACAAGGAGAAGAGCTGATAGAGTTTTCTAGTAATTAAAAAATTATGGGTATTGTTTTTGGCCAAGTGCAGATTTTTTAAGTGCCTCTTTTTAAGCAGTTTGTGACTAGCTTATGAACTGAAATGTTAACATAAGGAAAATTTTTGTATGTGAAATACACTAATTTATAGCTGATCTATTTTAAACCTGGACTTAAAACCTCTATACATTGAAGATATGCTAAAGTGCCTTTTATATCAGCAAATGACATTTTGATTTTTGTATAAAAATACTGAATTAGCAGAACTCACAAATGGGAGAAAAAATGTAAAACAAATATTAAAATGCTCTAGATTTGACATCAGTTCAATTGCATAAAGCCAGGGTTTTAAAATTTTATTTACCAGTAGTGAGGATATCCAGCCTTAGCAAAGAGATGAGGGTGGAGACTGTGAGCATCTGATTACTTTTGAATGTGTCTTGGGCAATTTAAAACTGTAGGTCATCAAGTAATATTTTTACATTTGCCATGCATGTTGTTCAAACTTGCTTATTCTCCACTATATGTAGTCCAGATCATCGTGATTTAAAATGTTCCATGTACTTATGCAGGTAATTGTAATTCTGCAGCAGCTATTTGACTTCAGAATACCGTATTCCATTACCTAAAGCATCATCTTTCAGCATTAAGACTATTATTTTTCTCAGGTTTATATGCAAACCACAAAGAGTGGGTCTCTTCCAGAATTTAAAAGTGCTGAATGCTCTTGGTTTGAGTTGGATGTCTGAGCAGTTTGAGAATGCCACAGCTGTGGCATCAACTGCAGGTTACTGCTGGTTCACAGAGATCAGAATGCATTTAAATGTTTTCCAGCGTAGCCTTTCTCTTCTTTTCAAGTGTATTGATGTAGTGACAAATAAAAAAGCAACTTGCAAAAAAGGAGATACTGTGTCCCAGTGAAATCAGCATCTCATAATCCCTGAAGTCGGTTTTGGTATTCAGTCCTGATTCAGGGAAGAACTGAAGCAACGTTTAACTGAACATAAAATTTATTCAGAGGCATTCTTGAAACAAGACCTTACTGGCTGTTCTTGCTCAGATTTTGCAGCTGCATTTGTCCTTTCCAGGCTGACTAAACTTACCCCCTTGAAACTCCACTTAAAAGTGCAAATGACCTCAGTCCCTGCCAGCGTAAGTTCAGAAGATCTGTGTTATGGCCATTGGCCACACGGAGTCCCCAAGGTACTTGTGACCTAGTTAGAGGAAAATTGAGCTGTGTCTCAGGTGTTTTTTTGCTGTTTGGTCACTCCTTGGAGTCTTCTCCGAGAAAGGAGAGTTGCATTCTCATTTCTGTTTTGCAGTTCAGAGGTGACAAGTCCTGAACTGGCTTATCCTTACAGTTACTTCTGCTCTGGGTATGTCCTGTGGCATTTCAGCTGTTACCCTGACCTTTCAAGAGCTCCCAATTGAAGTCCTCCTATGAAGAGCAACCCTCTGTGTGTGGTGTTTTGGCAGTCCCTACTCACAACCATATGCTGGGGTGTTGATGTGCCTGTCAGCATGGTGACCAGCATGAAGAACAGAATAAACATAGCTTTTCCTGCAGAGAACCCTGTTCCTACTGCATCATTCTATGCTGAGTACATCAGCACTTTCTAGTTGTGAATAATATTTTGGTGCCAAAATGTTACCCATACATAATGAGTATTGTCGCTTTCCCATTCCTGTGTTTCATTTCTTTGTGCTGAACATGGAGTCACACAAATCACAGAGCAGTTTGTATTTGGGTAATTGAGTCTTCTGAAAAATACAGAGGAAGAAAACTATCCTATAGATCATAAATCTTCCCTTAGAGAAAGAATTTTTCCACTTGTGACATTTGTCAGAACAAGTCAGGAAACAGATTTCTTGCATAAGAAGGAATTTCCAAGACTAAATCACAGAGTTTTCTGTTTTTCAGCTTTGTGATTGTATGTTTCCTCTGATGATGTTGCATAAAGGACATAGTGACCAAAGTACCTACAAGGTTTACATGACTTATTCCAGGGAATATTATGGAAATGGGAAGTTGAGAGTTGAGTAGTGATTAAGAGCTATTTGTTTGTGATTAAAACAGCAGTGGGAATGTTTGGTTTTGTATGTTAGTTAATGCTGTGCAGATCCACATACCAGACAGAGATTTTAATCTCAAAGGACAACACATCTCTTTTCCTTTGTAAGGGCATAAAACATAAAGGTATTGCCCTTTCAGCAAACCAGACGAAATTAGTATAGAGTAGCCTAAAAGACATGATGATTGCATTGAAAATCAGTAAAACTGAGAGAAATGGAGAGCAGGATGGAGCCTAAGAGATTTATAATACTGAAAGAATAGAACAAAAAAAGTTGCTGTGTAACAAATGGAAGCATTTGACAATAGTGAAGTTCTATTATTTGAGTTTAGTTGAAAAAATTAAAGTGTTCCAGTGCCTGAAAGGTGCTGCAAGAAGGCTGGAGTGGCACTTGTATTTACAAGAGCATGTAGGGGAAAAGGGGGAAGTTTTGCTATAATACACGAAAGTCCTTCCTGAAGGTGTTTAAGCCATAAATTAAAACATTTCAGTCTCTGACACATGGGAATTCTGCAAATGCTTTAGTAACTCTAAAAATAATTTTTTTAGACACCATGGAATAAAACATAACAGGTACTTAACAGCACACAGTAATAGCGTCTAACACCCTGAGGCAAAAATTGCACCAAAGAATTAATGGAAGTTTAATTTATTTCTTGTGCTTCCCTCAGACATCAATGTTTGGACAAAAAACCTTGACAAAATAATGACCAGGAACTTCATATCAAGGGGCTTCTATGATTACACCCAGAAAAGTGGTTGTAGCTTTTATATTGCAGCAATGTATGAGATCCAAAAAGCAGAGCCCCTGGCCAAGCCTGACTTGTGGTACACCCGTTGTAAATCCTGTTCCCACCCTGTTGAGACATTGGTGTATAGCAAGCAGAGGACTGAAAAAAAGAGATGTGATGGTCCATCACTTCAAAAAGAGAAAAAGAGATGCAGAAAAAGAAAATGGTCAAGACTTTTTTGTTCTGTATGGACTTCCTAGGACAGCTCACTGTTAGGAAAATAGCCAAGAGAAGGATCTGGGGAGCTCCAGCTTTGGGACCATGTCACTTAAGGTTCTGGAGGCAATAACTAGAGCAGAAACATTTATCTGGTCTGCTGTGAAGATTTGGCAGTCAATATTTACACAGCTCTGGAAATGGAAAACATTAATTATTTTTCTTGCCATACTACACACCATTAGTATTTATATCCTTAGTGAAGAGTAGAAAAGAGCAGGCTTTGGATGCCATTGCTACCACAATGATGACTAAGAGGGGACTAAAGCCAACAGAAACTAAAGGAAAGCCAAAGTCAAGCAGTTCTGAAGAAAGTGTCTTTTTTTTGTCAAACTTGCTTATGGGGCTGGTTCCTTCAGAGAGGTGAGTTGGCCTGCTGCCAGCGAAGGCAGCTGGTTTTGGACAGCTATGGCTGTGGATGGTGAACACTGGTGAATTCCAGGGACTGTTCATAGGTGTGATGTGACCTTGCTGTAATTGCTCCTTTACCAATCTTATAAGGAATATTTAATTTTTTCTCTGTTAAAGGCCATTGATCGATCTATACAGGATGATCAGTTTTGCAGTTCAGCTTTAAAGTGGTAGGGGTTTGATGTGGTTTCCATCACAGACCCACTTCCAGGTTTGCTCCTCATTGGGACAGGATGTCTCCCCCATACAGTGAGAGGCTTCTGAACAACAAAAGGACATATCATTGCTGTCCTTCCTTCAGGACCTGTAATGTTAATCATGGATGCACTTTGTATGTGTGTGTAAACACACAGTAGCACCTCCAATCCCTGTGAGGGAACCTGCAGGAGCTACCAAATCCCAATCACTGGGCCAAAACATGTGAGAAATTACTGTGACATCTGCACCAGTACCCAGCATGCCTGTAATGCAAATTGTTTCACCACAGTGAGTCAGACTACCAGTCAATTTTGGTTGGTTGTGGTCTAAAACTTGCACCCAAAAGACCTCAGGACCTGAGGTTCCAAATGGCACAGACATAATTCAATTAGCTGGAAAGTTGTTTTGCTTGGGTATATCATGGTGAGAAAGAGTTTCGTATCATGGATTTATATCATTACGACCATATCATACAGGTAAGGCAAGGAATTGTTCATTTGAATCCAAATTTTTTTTTCTAAATCTTGATCAATATTAGACCAATTAGTTAGTGGAAATTGAGGATTTGCCTCTGCTTTAGATTGTGTTTTGCTTTTCTCTCTCACCACTGCTGAGTGTGACACAGAGGAAAAAGGAGGGCTGTCACAGCACCCCGGGAGCCCTGCCAAGAAGGGCGGGAGAGCAGAACTCCACATTCCTCATAGCCCCCCTTGCTGGAGGGGGCACCTGAGGAATGTGTTGCCTCGGAAATGGGAAGAAAGCCAGAGCCTGCTAATTCGTGTCTCAGTTTGCTACACTGGACTTTTTTGGGATCAACTTTTCCCCCTCGCAATCTGTACAGTTTGGGCTGCCCGCGCGCTGCAAATCCCGGATCTGTGGCACTTTCCAATGGGCTGTTACAGGTTCCACACCGTGCCCCTGCCCGCGGGGACTCAGCTGGAAAACTCTCAGCTCCAAGCTTCCATCTCAGCATGCTTTCCCCCCACCCAGCAGCAAATGAGACAGGCTTCAAGGTTTCTAAATGAACTGTCTGTGTCTCCACAGAAACCCTCCTGAGCTCTCCTGCCTGCATCCTATCCAGCTCTCTGGGCAGAGCCATCTCGGCCCTTCTTGAACATCACTGAAACATAACAAAAAGTACGCCTAAGAGAACCTAAAGTTGATATTACTGAAACTGAACAGGAATTAATCTTAACTTTGCTTAAGCTTAACAACACTGAAACTTGACAGAAATTAAATTTAACAACTTGAGAGAACCTAAACTTAACAGAATTTACATGTAACAGAAACTCAACAGAGCTTACACCTACCATCACTTGAAATTAACAATGCTTAAACTTAACATTACTTAAAGTTTACAGAACTTACAGAACAGCACTGAAAATTGATAAAATTTAAATTTAACAAAACTAAAGTCAGAGTTGGGAGTGTTCCTTTAAAACTTTCAGATACAACAGAGTTTATTTTGACTCTATTGTTATAAAAAGCTACTGAAAATTTGTCATGCAACAGTTAAACATCAGTGAACAATATGCAAGCAAATAACTGAATTGTAACTGTCCTAGCAGCAAAATGGATTTACTGGAGAGATTATAAAGGTGTGGAAAGTATGTTGTGATTTTATGTAATTTAGTTTTGAGAATAGCTCATGCTAAGTGCAAATATTATTGAAGTACTTTGTGACAGCTAACAGCTGATCTGAAAGTTTCACAGACACAAGTGACTTTGACTTGGACTTGATCAGCTTGTATCCATGAGAATCAGCATGCCCATCAGCCTGTCACCTGGGAACCAACTCACATCTGCAAAAAGAGGGACTGGTACCCGTGAGAAGTGTCTTCTACCCAGGAGACAAGAATGTAAGCATCTTTAGAGAAGGAAGTCTTTGGCAAGCATGTACGCTAACAACTACTAACCAATGAATTAAGTAGCAACAAGTTACTAACCAATTAAAATTAAACACTATGCTTTTAGAAAACCATGTAAATATGGGCTGTGAACAATAAAGCTTCAGCTGTTACCACACAAAGAAAAAGGTGTCTTGTCCATCTCAAACTGCAACAGTACTTTTCTGGTGTAAGCATAAATTTGCCAGGGTATTTTAAAGTGCAGCTTTACTCTGAAACATGTCAACTGTATATCTTGGCAGATTGCACTTCAAACCTGCTCAGTTTGCAGATGGTAAGACAGCTTTTTGAGATTGCTTGTACGATGGATTTGAGCTTGGACTATGAAATGTAATGGGATACAAATATTTAGGGATAAAACATGAAGGACTTGATTATATAATACTACTATGAATTTTGCTCGTGTAACTCCATTAGGTCAGTGAGCGTGTAAGACTGACACATTTATATAAACAGCTACAAAGTCATGGTTTCAGCAGCTTTTAAAGGAATGTGTTACTATTTACTCCATTTGTAGTCCATCACTGTACTTAAATTGTTTTGATATCAGGTCCAATTTTAAGTGGTAATGAAGAACAATTACACTTGAGTCACTTGAGTCACTAAACAGCTGTACCCGTTTGAAATGCTGTCACGTGTCTCTTTATGGTAAAATATTCACATTTGAATTATCTTACTAAAGCTGTTCAGTAAAAAGCAAGTAAACTGGTAAAGTTGGCACAATTTTGTCTGTTTTTGCAGTGGAGATTCATTAGTTAATTATATTGAATTTTCAAATTGCTGCAGATAAAGCTCAGGGTTTTCCTTCAAGTGAGCAAAGGAATGCCTGATTTAGGAGGGGCATAGGTCTCCCTTAGTTAATTGGTCTCTGCAGGTAAATCATGCAATGTTTTGACATTGGGCTTGAAAGTTAGTTGCTGTGGTGTAACAGTTTGTTTCATTAGTATCTACCTGAAATATTTTCAAGGAGGGATCTATTGAATTTTTTAAGGGGCCACATTACGATAAGTAATACTCTGAGGGGCAAATCTTGTTCCAGCTATACAAGTTTTTAATTTGTGTGGTAAGAACTAACATCATTATAACTGAGTAAAGAATTGGTATTAATTCAGTCCAATCAGACTCTTAAATCAAAATTCTTGAAAAGGCAGTGTACATTTTATATGACAGGTTTTACTAATCATGCAATCAGCACTTCTTTTGAAAAGTTTGTCTCACTACATAGTGAAAAAGGAAGCAATTATGTAATATCTGCAGTCAGAAATATACTACATCCACATAGCTAAACTTATATTTCTCTAATAAGTAGTCATGTCAAAATCTACAGTTTACTGAAAATACAAAGCTAGTTATAACAAAGGCAAAAAATTTACATGTGATTCAGTAAAATCTATTATCTAACATGAATAGTTTGCATTCATAAAGACACTAATGTTGTGACAAATTAAGTATTCCCTAGAGGCTCTAAATGAGGCAAAGTTTTCTAACTATGAAATGGCATGAAAACATAGTGATTAATTGTTGGTTATTTCTGTCACTTACAAAATGTCACATGCTGAAAACTTTTTCAGCTGTCTTTTACACAAAAGCTGTTTCTGTAAATTTGAATATGATGCCATTCAGACCTTCATGACCAGCACCACAAGTAAACAGTTTTCAGAGAGCTGAACAGTACCTAAATTTGCCAGGTTTTTTTACAGCAAGTATATACAGCTTTATAAATCGAGAGCAGAGGCATTACTATTATATCAGCATCAACTCATTAACTGAATTCAATCTGTGAAAACTCCATGGCTGCTGCTGTCTCCAGGCTCCCTGCCAGGACCCTGGACAGAGCTGTTGCAGCCTCAGGGGAAGCGGGCAGGCTCACAGAGGGCTGAGGAGCAGGGAAGTGGCTGCCCTGCTGGAGCTGCCCTGACCCACCAGGCAGCCCCCAGGACAAGGGTTCTGATGAGGGTACGTGAGGTGCAGACATTTCATTGCTAAATACCTGAGGTGGAGCATCAGAAATTGTACATACTGAGGGGGTTTCTTAGGCTGATCATTGACAGGCATGGCCAATAACATGGGAGTATTTCCCCTTTTTAGGGTTTCTTGTCTACATTTCTCTAATAGTGTTGGAGGTTAATGAGGTTGCGGTGGTAAATCAGGTAAAGGAATCATAGGGTGAGGAGGATAAGAATTAGCTAACACTTGAGCAGTGGTGGGAAATGCAGCAGCTGAATCTTTTACAGGAGTTAAAGGAAGATAAAAATCAAGCTTTTTTTCTCAGGATTAGTAGGACCAGGATTACAAGGATTGCCAAGCCCCTGAGAGTAATCGTCTCCCGATTTAGTGGGCACTTCTGCATAACTATTGCTAACACTCAAAGCAGTCTCCAAATTTAAAGTATTTTTAACAGTGTTGTGTTTAATTAAAGTTTTCAGTTGGTGGGGAGGGTGGTTCCCTGTGGGGACTGTTGGAGCCAGTGAACTGGCTAGCTCTGAAAGGCCAATCATACAGCATTTGCAGGGACCCCCGTGGCAGGGAGGAGTGATGCATCCGACTCCATCTTATCAGAAGGCTAATTAATTACTTTATTATACTATATTATTCTATATTATATTACATTACATGTAAACTGAATCTGCCAGGCACTCAACTGCACTCCACTGCACACAATCTCATGACTGTCAATCGATTGTCCCCCTCCCACACACCTGGATTCAATTGGTCAGTGAATCAAAACACTCACACCAGAATCCAATCACAAATTCCCTTTGGGTAAACAATCTTCCACAATGCATTCCACTTGTGAACAACCCAGGAGCAGTAAATGAGATAAGAATTGTTTGGATCATTCTTTGCTTCTCTCACTGCTTTTCCCAGGTTCAGAGAATGTGAATCCCACAGGGGAGGAGGGCCAAGCTGACCCTCCAAGCGAGCCCCTGATCCCTCCATGAAACCCAAAGCAAAACGCTCCTGTTGTGTCGCAGTTTGCTGCTTTTATTTGCAAAGGCTCCTCCCACAGCCCGATTTTCCAGCCATTTTTCTCCAGATATTTTTCCCGGGCATCTGTCCCACCAGCCAGTGGGGGTCCCTCACAGTCCGATCACTGAAGCTTTCTCTCCCCTGATTCTCTGTTGCGTGAAGCCTCCCCAGGGACAGGGTTCCCAGCACATGGACAACCCACAGAGTCATTTTTCACCTCATATATCTCATACGTTGAGACATAAATTCTAGCATGCTCAGAGCTGGCTGGGGCCCCATGTAGGGTCGAGGTTTAACAATAGGAATTACTAAGTAATAATGAAATAGCAAAAGAAGCTCCTGTCTTCCACCTTTCAGACCCTAGCTTATCTCTGTAACCCCATAAGTCACTTTCCCCTAACCCCTACTATTGGACAAGTTTGGATCCCGTTACACCCTATAAAAAGGGGCTGTTTCAGCCATTCTGGTTTGAAGAGCCATCGCTGGAACCCTTCACAGACCCCTCAATAAAACCATTGCTGTGGAACCCCAAGACATTTTGTTCCTCTCTCTCGCATCTTCTTCCTCAAGAGCCTGCAAGGTGCCTTAGCAAGCAAAGAGCTGGAGTCATAAGAGAGCTGATAATCACTGAAGAGCTGATATCCAATAAGCTTGCAAAGGTAGCCAACAGCTACAAGCAGCCTGGGTACTCGGACACTGCCTGCGGAAAGGATTGAGCTATCCGGCCCGTACTGCCTGCTTGGGGGCAAATTAGCCCAGCAAGGAGTCGGGATTAACCCACCCTGTGCCATGGCCTGATCCGCCTGCCCTGGAAAAGGGGGAGGCTCTGGAACCCCCACAGGGCCTTTGTGACATCCTCGTGTGGGGAACAGAGCAGAGGAGGGGTTTGGGACAGGGGACAAGAGAATCCAGAGCCTCCTGAAGGCCGGTTTGGCCATCAGAGCAAGGAAGGTCCTGGGCCCTGCCACGTTAATCTGGTGGAGAAATGTGCTAAGGACAGCATCTGGGATTTGTTCCTTTTTGGTGACTTTCCCTGGAAATCGTTCCTTGTGTGACAATTTGGACTCTGAACCTTGTTGCTGTTGCTGTTGGTTTTATTCTCTCTAGTTGCTGTTTCAGGAAATTGTTCTTCTCTCAGCCCTTTTGAGATCTTTGTGCCTCCACGGGGAGGGCGAGGGGCAGCAGCCCCTGGTTTTCAGTGGCAGCCCAGAACTGGAGAATCCCATTCCCAAAGCCCGACAAAGCTGAACAAACACCATCTCTGCCAGTTTAACCAAAAAGCTGCATTTTGGACCAAATAAGAAGGAAATGGGTCCTGTGGCCCCTGGCACTGGGAGGATC
>JAWWEY010000099.1:667498-680795 GCA_035582745.1 Loriotus luctuosus
CCACCCCAAGGCCACCCTGGTGTCCCTCTGTCCCACCCCAGGCACTGTGAGCACCCCAGCAGTGCCCAGCCCTGCTGCCCCAGTGCTCCCAGTGCTCCCAGTGCCCCCAGCCCTGCAGGTCCCAGTGTCCCCCCGGTGTCCCCATGGCACAGCCACACCCTGAGCTCCCCCTGCCCACTCTCCTGAGCCCGGGGTGCGGCTACCTCGGGATTTGGCTGCTCAGGGTGAGCCCAGAGGTGCCCCAAAGTCTCTGTGCCCAGCCCGGCACGCCCGGATTGCCCCATCCCGTCCCTGAACTCTCATTCTAAAAACCCCAAAATTCTCCATTTTTGCGCTGTGATAAATTCACTCTCATTGTGCTTTGGCTCTCTGCCTAACCCCCTTTTTAATTTATATTTATACATGTTTATGTTTATGTTACTACATTGAATATTTATAGGTATAGGTATATTGATATTTATATATTTATATTTTTCTATATTTTATATTTCATACATATTCATTAACATTTATTCCCATATATACGTTTATATTTTTATTTTTGTATATGTATGTATATTTATTTACATTTATAAAATATTTGTGTATTAATTTATTTATTTTTAAATTTATTGTTTTGTTCATATGTAATATTTATAACTTATAATTACCTATATTTGTAGTTATATTTATATATTTAGACTTTTATATATTTATATATTTTATGTATTTTGTATATCTTCATGCATATTTTTATATACTTCTATTTATATGTGTAGTAATATTTATATATTTATATATTTTAAAATGTATATATTTTATATTTTATATTTCTACATATTTTTATATATTTACATATATTTTTATATTTTTATATTTATTTTTTAATTTTGCAATATAGTTTTTTTATTTATATAATATTTATACATTTTTTAAAATTATTTGTTTTAGATTGATATATTTTTTTAAAAAATCTCTGTACAATATTTACGATTCCTCCCCCCACCCCAGGTGCCTCCTGGGCCCTTGCAGGGGCAGCAGGAGATGGGGGATCTGGCACTGGGGGCTGTTGGAGGATGGATTGTGTTGGGCTGGGGGCTGTCCCCACAGGGTCCCCAGGTGCCTTTGGCTCCCTGCCTGCCCCCCTTGGCCCCCCAGGTGCCTGGGCCCTTGCAGGTGCAGCTGCCCCGTGCAGGAAGCTGCAGGGATGCCGGGCAAGGGGGCTGGATCCGTGCCACAGGTGGGCTGGCATGGACTCTGTGCCAGGGCCGGGCTTGTGGCCAGGGCTGGGGGCTGTGCCAAGCCGGGCTTTGGCCTGGGGGCTGGCAGGGAGGCTGCAGGGAGGAGTCCCGGCAGGGATAAAGGTGCTCCTCACCTGCTGCAGCCTCAGGCAGCGCTGCCCAGAGCCAGAGGAAGATGAAGGTGGCTGTGCTCAGCGTGGCCCTGCTCTTCTCCATCCTGCTGTGCCCCCCGGCACAGGCCAAGGTGAGGCACCAGCCAAACGCTGTCCCCACATCCTGCCCTTTCTGGCCTCCCTTCCCACCCTTTTTGTCCCTCCTCTGTGTCCCATTCAGGGTCCCCAGGTGCCCTCCCAGTGACCATTCCTGAGGCCTTTCCTTCCATGTCCCCCCTCAGTCCTTTGCTTTTCTTCCTGGCCACTGCAGAGGGGTCCCCCTGTACAATTCCCTGACTCACCCCCCACTCCCACACCATCTCCCAGTCCCGTTGGTTTTGTCCCCACCCGTCCTCATTCTTCTGTCCTCACCAAGCCCCTCCCTTGCACTCCCACGTCCCTACACCTCAATTCCTTTCTCCTCCCCTGTACCTCACACCCTGCTCCTTCCACACCCCCAGCCCTGTCCCCTGGGCCCTCAATTGACCCCAGATCAGTGTCTTTGGGTCTCCCCCCACCTCAAACAGATCTCCTTGGAGGCCCTGAATTCCCATCCCTCTGCCTGCGCCCTGCTCCCTGCACCCGTGTCCCCCCCAGCCCCACAAGGTCCAGTCCAGACCCAGCCTTTGTTCTCCTTTCCAGGCACTCCTGGCAGGAACCCAAGATGATCTCCGGGAGGTGAGTGGGCTGCTGGCATTGGAGGGCATCCCCTCAGGGAACTGGGGGGCAGTGGTGTCCCCCCATCCTTTGCTGGCACCGGGGACATCCCAGTGACCAGCGAGGTCTCCTGCTCTCTCTGCAGTTGGATTTAGACAATGTCGCGGTCCTGGAGACGCCTCTGGTGGGTACCACGAGTTCTGCCCGTGTCAGACCCTCCCCTTGCATGGCCACCACAGCCCAGGCCATGCCAGTCTGTCCCAGCACAGCCCAGTGCACCCCTCCTGACAGCCCAGACAATGCCCTGCCCCAGGCTCCTCCCCAGGGAAGCCTTTGCCCAGGGCCCTGCTGCATTCCCATCCCTGTCAGCCCAGGACCCCCTGGATGAGCCAGGACGCAGCCCCTGCCCCAGCTGTGCCTCTTGGCCAGGAGCCCAGTGCTTCTGGGCAGCAGCACTGCAGCTCCTGCACCCCATTGCTCCCACAGCCCCTTCCCCACGGCCCCCTGCTCTGCCCTGCCTCCCAGTCCAGCCCAGTGCCCCCAGTGTGTCTCTAACACTGCCTTTGTCCCCAGCCCCCTGTGGCTGAAAAGCTGCAGGCTCTTCTGCAGCAGAAGCGCCTGGCTGCCGCTCTCTATGGATAGGTGAGCAGCACTTGGTGCTCCCCTGACCTCCTCATGATCCTGTGACGTCCATGGGGGACCCTGGAGTGTTCTGGGTGGGCAGAGTTTGGGGCCAGAAGAGGGACAGAAAGGAGCTTTCACTGATCTGTTTCCCAGGGTGGCTGCACAGAGCAGCCCCCAAGTCTTTCCTCGCACTTGGGGAGCTCTGGGAACCCCACAGTCCCTCTGGGGGAAGGGAGGTTCTCAGGCCAGTTTTGGAGCATCCCAGGGCTTAGGGGGTCTGGGGACCCTGTGGATCTGAGGGGACAAATCCTGTCCTGGCTTTATGCAGAACCTCAATTCTTTTCACCCTCCAGAAACAGAGGTGGGCACAAGGCCCCTCTCCTGTCCCAGAAGATGCAGGGGATCACATTTTGGGCTCTTTGTTTTAGGACTGGAACTCTTGGTGAAAACCATGTCCTGTCCCCCTCCAGTGGCATGAGGAGATGATCACCTCTGGAGAAATCACCTGATCCCCTGTGAGCCCTGGGCCTTTTTCCTCAAATGAGAAATAAACCCTTTCAGCAAAGCTACACTCTCTGTCTGCGTGTCTGTGTTCCAAAGGAAATTTCCGTAAATCTCAAAGAGGAAAGTTTCCACCAGAGGTGTTGTCCTGTCCCTGTGTCCATCTGCACATCCTGTCACTGTCACTGTCACCTCCACACCTCTCTGACCCCGCTGGCACCTCCCAGGTTGGCACTGAACTCCTCCCTCCTGCTGCCCACCCCCAGCAATGACCATGGCAGGGAGTTCAGACCAGGAGCACCCAGGCCAGGGATGGAGAAGGAGCATCTGGCAGAGGTGTAGCAGTAGGGACAGGTGCTCACAAGATCTCGGGCTGTTAGGGAAAGATACAGAGGCCCCTCTCCCCTCTCTCTCCCCCTGCTCCCCATAGATAAGATAATGATCAGCCCCGGAATGTGGCCAAGCAAGTAACCCCCTCTAACACAGAGACTCCAGTAACTTTCCACTGCCTTTCTAACCCAAAAAAGCATAAGCACGACCCCTTCTCTGATGTAGAGAAGACTTTACCTATATAACCCCTCGAGATGTAAGAATAAACACCTTTAACCGTCCACCAAACTGGTGTCAGCGTCTGTTACTGGCCCGAGTGACCCAGGAGGGTTTTGGGGGTCACCGTGCTGCTCGTGGGAACCAGGTCGCCTCACTTTCCAAGCAGAACGCGACACAGAGGCAGGAAGAATCCCCCATTCCAGGGGGTGCGGGGTGCACGGGGGGCAGCTGTGTCCCCTGCCAGCCCCAGGGCTGCAAACCAGGGAGGAGATGTCTCAGCTGCCTCAGCTGAATCGTTTCCCTCAGCCCTTGGCCCGGGAAGTCTCCGGCTGCAGCACAACCTCCAAAGGAGACTTTCCACCAGGAAGAAAAAAGAAAGGAATTGTTTGTGCCCTCTCCCTCATCCCTCCCCTTGCGCTGATTTTCTTGTCATCTGTTAGCAAAACCAACCAAAAAGCATCTGTACTGAGGTGTTTCTGTGGGTCAGTTCCTAAATGGGGCCAAAGGAAGGTTTTCTGCTGGGGCAAAAGTGAGAAATGAGGGATTTGGTCAGAGAGTTGAAAACATGACAATTTCTAAACACTGGAAGTCCAGAGGCTACAAAAACAGAGTTTGCAGTTTGAATGGTCCATTTTCCTCCTTCTTCCCACTGCTCATTTGTCCCATCCCAACTCCAGAGGAGCAGATTCTGGAAAGCAGACCTGCAGGGAGTGTTGGAGGCTTCATCCCAGAGAGAGGAAGAAAGAGTGAAATTGGGAAAAGAATTCCAGTTGTTTTCTGGATCATAGCAACCACAAATAGCTCTGTACTCCAAGTGCAATATCCAGGTGATGAGGCACGTTGCTCGTTTTCAGTGCCAAAGCGCAGCACTTTGGATATTGATCCTGGATGAGAACAAACCACAGGCCAATAACTGATCCAGTCTGGTTCCTAAATCAGAAATCAGGAAACTTCTCCCAAGCTGTGTTTCCCTGCAGTAAAGAAGGCAGTTTGATTGCTTTTGTCCTGAGTGTCTCCTGAGTTCATGACTGCAGGTGGACTGGAACTGTCCTGGCATCACTAAAGTGGCCACAATGAACAGGACCAAACCCCCAGGCCACCATTAAATGTTCTCCACCTGCGCCTTCCAGAACCCAGCAGCAATTCCTGCTGCTGCCCCTGCTCTGGGTCAGCCTCACGGGATCGCTCTGGTGTGCGGGGCCGGCTCCTGCAGGACACGGCGCTCGGAGCCGCTCTGTGTCCCGCGGCTTTGGCATCTCCAGCGCCGCTCCATGGCTGTGGGGCCTGTGCCACCAACGTGCCCCCAGTGTGCCACCAATGTGCCACCATGCCACCAGTGTGCCACAAACGTGCCACCAACGTGCCACCATGCCACCAGTGTGCCACCATTGTGTGCCACCGATGTGCCACCAATGTGCCACCAGTGTGCCACCAACATGCCACCAATGTGCCACCAACGTGCCACCAGTGTGCCACCAGTGTGCCACCATTGTGCCACCAATGTGCCACCACTGTGCCACCAACGTGCCACCAATGTGCCTCCAATGTGCCACCAGTGTGCCACCAAAGTGGCACCAATATGCCACCAATGTGCCACCAACGTGCCATCAAAGTGCCACCAATGTGCCTCCAATGTGCCACCAATGTGCCACCAAAGTGCCTCCAAGGTGCCTCCAATGTGCCACCAATGTGGCACCTATGTGCTACCACTGTGTCACCAATGTGCCACCAGTGTACCACCACTGTTCACGGCTGTGGTTCCTGTGCCACCACTGTTCCATCTTTTCCATGGTTACTCCACTGCTGCTCAAAAGCTGCTTCACTGCTGCTCTCGGGATGTCCCAGCACAGTTCCTCTGCTTGTCCAACATCTCTCCAACACTGCTCCACCACTGCTCATCTCCATCTCCCGCTGTTCCAGAGCTCCGTCTCTGCTTCTCCCCTGCTCCCCTGTTGTTCCATGGCTGCTGCTTCTGTTTGAGTGCTGCTGCCACAGCTGCAGTGTCACAAAGAGGGGAACGTTCAGGCAGCAACTCCTGTGGTGTCACAGAGACCAAGACAACAGGACTGCTACAGCTGTGGTGTCACAGAGACCAGGACAACAGGACTGCCACAGCTGTGGTGTCCCAGCGGCTGCCAGGGCTGCAGTGTCTTAGAGAGGGGAATATTGGGGCTGGCCCTGCAATGCTGTCATAGACAGGAGAATGCTGGGGGTGCCACCTCTGTGGTATCACAGACAGGGGAACACTGGGGCTGCCACTGCTGTGGTGTCAGAGAGAGAGGGACGCTGGGGCTGCCACCACTGGGGTTTCACAGAGACAGGGACCTGGAGCTTCCACAGCTGCAGTGTCACAAGGAGGGAAAGTTGAGGCTGTGACCACTGTGGTGTCACAGACAGTGGGACACTGGGGCTGCCACTGCTGCAGCGTCACAGAGAGGGGAATGTTGGAGCTGCTACTTCTGTGTTTTCATAGACAGGGAATGCTGGGGCTGCCACTGATGTGGTTTCAGAGAGATTGGAACATTGGGGCTGCCACCACTGTTTTCTCATAGAGAGGGGAATCTTTGGTTTGCCACTGTGTTGGTGTCAGACAGAGGGGAACGCTGGGGGTGCCACCTCTGGTGTCAGAGAGAGGGGACTAGGGGTGTCACAGCTGTGTTGTCAGAGAGAGGGGAACGTTGGGGTTGTCACTGCTGTGGTGTCGCAGAGAAGGGACTTAGGGCTGCCATGGATGCAGTGTCACAGAGAGGGGAAGGTCAGGATTGCCCCCACTGTGTGTCACAGAGAGGACAAGGTCAGGATTGCCACCACTGTGGTGTCACAGAGAGGACAAGGTCAGGATTGCCACCACTGTGGTGTCACAGAGAGAGGAAGGTCAGCATTGCTACCACTGTGATGTCACAGAGAGGGGAATGTTGGTGCTGCTACTGCTCTGCTGTGACAGAGAAGGGAATGCTGGGGCAGCCCTTGCTGTGGGGTCATAAAGAGTGGAATTTTGGAGCTGCTACCCTTGTGGTGTCACAGAGAAGAGAACATTGGAATTGCCACTGCTGTGGTCTCACAGAGAGGGGACATGGTACTGCCACACCTGTAGTGTCACAGAGTGGGGAACATTGTGGCTGCCACCGCTGTGGTGTCACAGAGAGGGGAACGGTGCCAAACCTCCCCTGGTGCTGCGCCCACTGCAGTGCCGCTCCTCTGTGACACTGCAGGGCCTCCTGGGGACATGGTGACACTGCAGGGCCTCCTGGGGCCATGGTGACACTGCAGGGACTCATGGGGCCACTGTGACACTGCAGGGCCTCCTGGGGACACTGTGACACTGCAGGGACTCATGGGGACACTGTGATCCCATAGGACCTCCTGGGGACACTGACACAGCAGGGTCTCCTGGGGACATGGTGACACCACAGGGCCTCCTGGGGACACAGTGACACCACAGGGACTCATGGCATCACAAGGGCTCTGTGACACTCCAAGTCCTTGTAGAATCCAGAGGCCCCTTTGGGGCCATGGGCTCTGATGGAACCAAGAGGAGACTGCCAACCTGTGGGGCTTCATGGAACCATCCACTGTGATCCCTCAGGGCCTCATAGTTCCCAGGAACCATTGTGACACTGCAGGACTAAATGGAACCAAGGGGACACTGTGGAGTTCATGGAACTGAGGGGATGTTGTGACACTCTGGTGCCTAAAGATGCTCAGGGGCCATTGTGACCTGTGGCTTGTGGAAACAAGGGGACACTGACACTGTGGGGTCTCAGGGAATCCAGAGGCCCTTGTGACACAGCGAGGTCTGTTGGAACCAAGGATCCACTGGGATACCTCAGGGCCTTGTGGTGTCCAGGGGCCCTTGTGACATTGTTTGGCCTCACAGAGCCAAAGGGGCCCTGGGATTCTCTGAGGCCTCATGGAGCCAAAGGGACCCAAGGATTCTCTGGGGGCCTCATGGAGCCAAAGGGGCCCTGGGATTCTCTGGGGCCTCACGGAGCCAAAGGGGCCCTGGGATTCTCTGGGGCCTCATGGAGCCAAAGGGACCCTGGTGACACGGTAGCCACTCGGAGATGTCTGCAGCCAGCCCTGTCTCCTGGCCTGTGCCAGGAGTGGCCACTCCCTGTCTGCCCTTGGGGCCGCTTTGGCTGGGGGTACAAGCAGGGCTGCTTGTCTCCCAGAAGCAGCAGCTGCTCTGTGCAGCCACTGATGTTGGCCCGAGCTGAGGAATCCAGAGCGAAGGAAAGAGAGGGATCACTTGTGCAGGTTCCCAAGAGGTTTTAATCTCTGAGAGGGTGCAGGGACAAGTGACAGCAAATGCAGGGTTACAACAGCTTCAGTACGGGGCAGGGAACATGGGGAGGATACAAACCAGGAGCAATGGCAGAAACCTGGGGAGGAACACGGGACAGGGCACACATTATGGCAGCCAGCGGGGAACAGCAGGGGAGGAGAGTGGGCTGAGCATACCAATGGGCATTCGAGGGATACAAGATGGACACAGAAGTTTCTAGAGAGAAAGGTGGGGTTTCTGTAATGGACAAGGGAGGAGGGCAGGGTTTCCCTGAGTGGCAGCGAAGGATCTGGAATAAGGGGGAGGTCTTGAGGTAGATGGACAGGGGGATGGGAAGGTACATCTCCTGGGCAAACCAACATGCATGGGGGACAACTGGAACAAACTGCTTTTGCTTATAACACCATAGTTTCATAACAAAGGAACTTACTGCCACATCCTGGGATTCTGTGGGGCCTCCTGGAACCAAGGGCACTCAGAGACACTGTGGGGCCTCCTGGTTCTCAGTCTCCTCTGACATTGGTGTCCATCTACAAAGACACAAAACTGGGCAGCCTGAGCCTGTGGATCCAGAATATTCCCATCTCCATGGGAGGACGTTCCTGCCATCTGTGCTGCTGTGTGTTCCCTCCTCTCTCTGGGGGAATTGAATCCTACAAGAGACACTGACCCCTCTGGAAGCTGACACCACAGGGCCTCCTGTGGGGTGGGAGCAGAGACATCTTTTACTCCATCCTGTTGCTAAGAGTCTATCCAACCACGAATATTTCCAAGGATGGGGTATCCACCAGGTGTCTAGGAAACCTGTGCCAGTGTTTCACCACCACAGCATCAAAGATTTCTTCCTTATCTCCAGTCTGAACTTATTCTCTTCTTCTTTAAAACCATTTCCCCTTCCCCAGTTGAGACAGGCCCAACTAAAACATTTCTCCCCATGTTTCCTGTGAGGTTCCTTGAAGTCCCGCAAGGTCACAATGGGGTCTCCCCACGGCCTTTTCTGCTCTAGGCTGAACCGCCTCAACACCCCCAGCCTGTCTCTGTCATACTTTGGAGCATCTCAGCCTCCTCTGGAGCTGCTCCATGAAGTCTGAGCCGTTCCTGTGCTGAGGACCCTGATGTAAATTGTTTGTGCAAAAGCACCGGTCAGTTGAAGAGGGGAAATATCTCATTGCTGAAATGCTGCTGAGAGCTGGAGGGAGAGATTCTGCACAGCTCATGCACAGCCCCGAGGAGGGCAGGGACATTCCCATGGGGTCCCTGAAGCTGCAGGGCCAATCTGCCCACACTGGGAACCTCTGGGCATGTCCAGCTCCTTCTGCCTGGGCTGTTGGCACGTGGTCAGTGGCTGTCCAGCGCCACCGCCCTGACTGGCACTGATCTCCAAGGAGGTCTGGATCTCTCCTTGGCCATTATTCTGCAATTAGAATCCAGCAGACACCTCCTCAATTCCACTCCAAGGTGTCCTCAGCACCCAGTGATGTCACTGCACTTGTGCCTTGGGTCAAGGATCCACCACAGGGACCCCCTGAGCTCTCAGTCCTGGGGCACTCCACAGAAAAATCATCCTGGGCCCTGAACCTCCTTGGGCAAACAGTCAAGGCAGTGGCCTGTAATGTTTTCCCAGCTGGGCCATAAAACTTCTCTGATGGATCCACATTGTCCCTGGGGAAAGAGATGTGCAGAACCCTTCACTAATGCCCTGGAATGTCAAACAAGAATCACAGCCTTGGACAGCTCTCGGGAACCACTTCACTGTGGATTTTCCTTCCTGCAAGCCCAGGATGTCAGAATGTCCTCCTGGTGCCTCAGGCCTGGGTAAACAGGGCTTGTCAGAGAGGCTGGCAGGGCACCAACACCCCTCCTCCTCACAGGGCACCTCTGTTACCCCAATTAGCTCCGAGTGGCTGCCTGGGGACAGGTGCCCACTTGCCCATGTCCCTGGGATGGGCACATCCTGCTCAGGGCCAGTGCTGGCCTGGGCCCAGAGCCAGGGCCATGACCCAGGTGCTCTGGGAGGGCTCCGTGGCTGCAGGTGTGACAGGATGAGGGGCAGGGCAGGGCATATTCCCCTCTGGACAGTGCTGTGGGCACGGAGCTTGGTCGGGTTTGGCATCTGCAGGGAAAGGGATATTGGGACAGACTGGAATAGGACATGAAAGGCACTGGGAGGGCACTGGAGCACTGGGAGGACACTAGGGAATGGGGTACTGGGGCTATCAGGGGTACTGGGAGCACTGGGGTGAACTGGGGGCCACAGGGAGAGCACTGGGAGTACTGGGAATAGTGGGGGGTGGCTGACAGGAAGGTGACCCAGCTGCCCCCAGGTGTCCCCAGGTGTGTCCCCAACGTCCCCAGCTGTCCCCAGTGTCACTCACACGGATCCCGGCATCGCGTTTGGCCTCAGCCTCTCCCACGCGGGCGTCGCGCTGCACCTGCGCCGTGCGGCCCTTCCCGAGGGAGCGCAGGTAATCCTGCATGGAGACACACCTGTCACACCCATGTCACCTCCCTGTCACACCTGTGTAACCCCTGAACCTGTGCTGTGCAGCCTTTCCTGAGGGAGCAGAGGTAATCCTGCATGGGGACACACCTGTCAAACTCCTGTCAGCTGTGTCACCTCCCTGTCAAACCTGTGTCACACCTGTGTCACCCCATCCCCCCAGGCACGTCCCAGGTCTGTCTTAGCCCCCCCCAGGTGTCCCATCTGTGCCCAGGTGTGTCCCAGGTGTCCCCATTTTGTCCCTGGGCATCTCAAGTGTGTCCCAGGTGTGTCCTGAGTGTTGCAGTTGTGTCCCAGGTGTGCCCAGGAATCTCCAGCTGCCCCCCAGGTCTGTCTCAGGTATGTCCCAGCTCTCCTCAGATGTCTCCAGGTGTATCCAAGGTGTATCTTGGCTGTCCCCAGCTGTGTCCCCAGGTGTCCCCAGCCATGCCCAGGTGTGTCACCTGCTCGTCGTGCACGTCCTTGAGGGTGTAGCTGACCACGGAGATGCCCATGTTCACCAGGTCGGACGAGGCCACGCGGAAAACCTGATCCGAGAACTTCTGCCGGTCCTTGTAGATCTCCTGGGCGGGGCCGGGGCGGGGCTTAGCAGGGCAGGGCTCAAATGTGGGTGGGGCTTGGCTGGGCAGGGCCCAAGAGTGGGGTTTAAGTTGGGCAGAGCTCAGTGGGGTGGGGCTAAAAGGGGCAAGGCTTAGTAGGGTGGGGCTCAAATTAGGCACAGCAGAGCGGGACTCAAAGGGGTGGGGTTTATAGCAGTGGGTCTCAAGTAGGTGGAGCTTAGCAGGGTGGGGCTTAAATTCAGGTTAGGGTTAGGGGGACTCAAACTGGGCAGTGTTTAGCAGGGTGGGGCTTAAATAGGGTGGGGCTTTGTGGGGCAGGGGTGGGGCTTAGTGGGCCAGGACTTAGCAGGGTGGGGCTCAAGGGGGTGGAGTTTAAATTGGGCCGGGCTTATTGGGGTGGGGCTTAGCAAAGAAAAGGCACAGGGGTGGTGGGCGTGGTTTATCCAGGGGAAGTGGCTTGAGACAATGGGTGGTGCTAGGTAGGCAAGGTGCTATCCTGGGGGTGTGGCTTTGATCTCAGGGGCGTGGCTTGGTTCTGTGGGTGTGGCTTTAGAAAGAGGTCAGGCTTTAGGTGGGATGTGGCTTGAGCAAAGTGGGCGTGACCTAAATTGAGGGGCGGGGTCACAATTAAGGCAGGGACATGACTTGAAGCAGGGGGCATGGCTTGAGTCATGGGCTGGAGTGTAGCGGGTGTGGCTTTGAGCTAGGGTGGGGCTTATACTGGGCAGGGTCAAGAAAGGAGGCGGGGCTCAGAGTAGGGGTGAGGCAGGAGTGGGCATGGCTTTAGAGGGAAGGAGGATCTTGTGCTGGTGGGTGGGGCTTTAGCAAAAGGATGACATCTTGTGGGTGTGGCTTCACAGTGGGTGTGGCCTACTCCAGGAGTGGGGCTTTCAAGGGGTGGAGCTGATGGGTCAAATGGGGGAGAAGACTCTTAAAGAGCCACATCCCACCCCAAGGGGGGATGGTAACTTCCCCCTGAGGGGGTGTGTCCATCCAGGTGGGCAGGGCCACATCAGGGGCGTGGCTTCTGAGATCTGAGATTTCTTAAAGGGCCCACATCTAATCCCAAGTGGAGGGCATTGGTTGGATCCCAAATAGGTGTGTCTGTCTTGGGAGGGGCGTGGCTTCCCCAAAGAGGGCGTGGCTCCCCCCAGCCCCACCTCCACAGTCATGTGGGCCATGATGGCGCGCTGGTGACCCTCCAGCGTCTCCAGGGCGATCTGGCCGATCTCGCTCTCCGACTTGCCCAGGAACATCTGGCAGGCAGCTGCGAGCATCTCCTTGTTCTGCCCCTGGATCTTCACCTGTGGGGGGCTGGGATCACCCAAGGGACCCCCCAAGCCACCCCTGGGATCCCCCAAAATCGGCACATACCCTTTAAGGGGTAGGTGTGGCATTACCCTTTGAAGAGGCTGCTTGCTCGACAGGGTTGGGACCACCAGGGCAGTGCCCTTTTACAGGGTCTCATCTTGGAGGGGGTTTGGGGGGCCTCCCCACTCCCAGCCCATTTCTAGGGGGGTCTTACCCCTCTTAAAGAGGTCCCCACCAACAAAAACTCCTTTTAAGCGAGGTCAAGCCCCCCAGTGGGATTTCGAGGTCCCCACCACCCCAAGCCCCTTTAAGAACTGGACCTTGACCCCTCTAAAAAGGGTTTAGGCAGGCTGCCTCATCACAAACCATATTCATTTTAAGGGTTTTAAAAGGCGTTTAAAGGGTTTTTAATGTTCTTAATGGGTTTTTTAAGGACTTTTCCTGTCTTGAGAGTTTTTTGGGTCCCCAACACTCTAAGCCCCTTTTTAAGGGGGACTTCCCTCCCATCCCAGGGGTTTAGGGATCCCCAAAACTTCCAGCTCCTTTCAAGGGATTCCCCGCTCCTAAATGTCTATATTAGAAGTTTCTTTTTTCCCCTATAAATGTTTCTGGCAGGCCCCACCACTCCAAATCCCCTTTAAAGGGCTGCTCCCCTCCCCCCACGTTGTTTTGCGCTTCCCGCTACCATCGCCGCTTTAAGTACGCCCTTACGTGGGCCCCACTACAACCTCAATTAAAAGGGCAACGCCACCCTGGTTTGTTCGGGCACGAGAGCCCCGGGGGGGTTTTGCGGGGTCCCGGGGGGGAATCTGGGAGTCCCGGAGGATTTCTGGGAGGTTCCAAGGAGATTTCAGGGGTTCAGAGTGTGGTTCTGAGGGTGCCGAGGGGGCTTTGGGGGTCGCCACGTGGGATATTGGGGGGTTTTGGGGGAATTTGGG
>JAWWEY010000099.1:708854-721966 GCA_035582745.1 Loriotus luctuosus
TTTCAGAGATAACTTCAATATAGACCATTTAAGCAGGAACTACTTTACCCCCTTACAGCGTTAAGATGCTGAGAGGATCAGGATCTTCATGCAACTATTTTGATTCTTTGATACTACAGTAAATCTAGGAACTATGTTTTTGTGGTAAAGCATTTGGATTTGTGTCTTTCAAATAGTAATCTCAAAACTAAGTCTGAGTTTGGAAAACAAACCAAGGAACAGAAGAACCTAAATCTACTTTTTGCTGTAAGAAAGAATGATCTTTGCAAACAGGACTGAGCCCATTTTCCAAGTCTTTTTAAAGTAGCTCTTTGGTGAAGTTATCATACTGGTAGATGATGACAAGTCTGAATTTCAAAAATGAATTAATGAACAAATGAATGAATTTCAAAATTATCTAGAAATTTTGGTGTTTGCATATAATTCAGATTTGCAAAAATCTTGCTTCCTCCATGTATTAAATGCATTCTGCAAAGTACTAAGCAGCTTATATGCCACAACTTCATGTTACTCTAAATTAGCACAAAATCCACCCTGTCATCACTGCCACCACAAAAGTGAGGGACCCAAAGTCTTTGGACTTTCCATATCTAGCACCGCAGGTCTAGTGTCACTGTATGAGGAATGATGTTTTCCTCCTCTGCATCAGAAGGGACTAATGGCACACTGTAATATTCAGCAGAGACAGACTAACTTCTGTTGCTAAGAGTGTTGGGTGACCTAAATAATAACTTTCACTTAACTGTTTTCAAATACTGGACTAGATTACAGAAACTTCAAGAAATTTCTCCAAAGTGTGAAAGCTGTGATCCAAAGCACTAAGACATTTTTCTAAGCACAAAGACTGAGACTTTTCTGCTTTTAGCAGAAAACAGCAGAAAACAGAAATCACAGAATTACAGAGGCTCTCTGTAAGTGATTCAAACATAAGAAGAGCATAAGTAGGTTTCCATTTTTCTTTTTTTTTCTCCCACCTGACCAGTCTCTTCTACCACATATCTAATCTAAATGTTAGGATTCAAATTGCCACACCCACTTTGTAGGAGCGCTATACATACGAGACAGAATATACTGTGCTTGAGGACTAGGATGATCAATAGGAAATAACCTAGAAAAAATACACTTCTTCATGAAACAGATATTTGAGACGCACATCTAAATAAGCTTTTGCCTTAGACCAGGTTGTGTCTTAAATTTCTCTGTAGTTCTAAATGCTAGTTTAATTTAAATTTAGTTTTTAAATTACTTTAAATTACTTTAAATTTAAATTTAAATTTAAAAATTAAATAAAATCAATTAAAATTAATTTAAAAGTTAAATTAAAATTATTTAAAATTAATTTTGAAAATTAAATTAAATTAAATTAAAATTAAAATTAATTTTAATTTTTAAAGTGAAATTTAAAACCCAATAAACGAGAACCAATAAAATCAAAGACTTCCAACCCTTTGGACCCAACTAATCCATAAAAATTCAAATTAGGCAGGAGAGGAATTCCCAGAATCCTTTCCCACCGTGGATGCGGATGCGCGAGGCGCGGGAGGCGTTGAGCCGGCGGTTGAGGACCTGGCAGGAGATCTCCAGGTCTGACCCCGGCTCGATCCTCACAGAGCCCTCGATGCTGTAGAGCCCCGCGGGGGTCGCGGTGGCCGCGGTGGCCGCGGGCTCCTGCCGGACGTGGCCGCGTCCGTCCAGCCAGAGCAGCTCCGGCCGCGGGAACCAGCCCGAGGCGCGGCAGGACAGGCCCAGGGCCCGCTGCCTGGGGCCCTGCAGGACCACGGATGGAGCTTCGCCGATGGCTGCGGAGAAACAGAGGAATTTTCATTTAAATCCCGCTAAATTTGGGTTTTTGGGAGTCAAGGATTCTGCTCATCGAGGAGGTGTCACCACAGGATCACGGATGGAGCTTCACCAATGGCTGTGGAGAAACAGAGGAATTTTCATTTAAATCCCACTAAATTTGGGTTTTTGGGAGTCAAGGATTCCATTCATTGAGGAGGTGTCACCAGAGGATCATGGGTGGAACTTCTCCGATGGCTGTGGAGAAATAGAAGAATTTTCATTTCAATCCCATTAAATTTGGGTGTTTTGGGAGTCAAGGATTCCGTTCATCGAGGAGTTGTCACCACAGAATCATTGAGGGAACCTCTGTGGAAAAACAGAGGAATTTTCCATTTTATTCTCATTAAATTTGGGCGTTTTGGGAGTCAAGGATTCCGCTCATCGAGGAGGCGTCACTACAGGATCATAGATGGAGCTTCACCAATGGCTGCACAGAAACAGAAGAATTTTCATTTAAATCCCGCTAAATTTGGGTTTTGGGAGTCAAGGATTCCATTCATTGAGGAGGTGTCACCAGAGGATTATGGATGGAACTTCTCCGATGGCTGTGGAGAAATAGAAGAATTTTCATTTCAATCCCATTAAATTTGGGGTTTTCAGGAGTCAAGGATCCCATGCATTAAGGAGTTATCACCACAGGATCATGGATGGAACCTCTGAGGAACAACAGAGGAATTTTCCATTTTATTCTCATTAAATTTGGAGTTTTTGGGAGTCAAGGATTCCACTCATTGAGGGGGTGTCACCACAGGATCACGGATGGAGCTTCACCAATGGTTGTGGAGAAACAAGAATTTCTATTTAAATTCTGTTAAATTTGGGGTTTTGGGAGTCAAGGATTCCGTTCATTGAGGAGGTGTCACCAGAGGATCACGGATGGAGCTTCACTGATGGTTGTGGAGAAAAAGAGGAATTTTCATTTCAATCTCATTAAATTTGGGTTTTTTGGGAGTCAAAGAGTCCACGCATAGAGGAGTTCCCACTGTGGGATCAAGGATGGAGCTTCTCTGACGGCTGTGGAGAAACAGGAATTTTCATTAATTTTGGGTTTTTGGGAGTCAGTGATCCCATGCATTGAGGAGTTGTCACCATATGATCATGGATGGAACCTCTGTGGATAAACAGGAATTTCTATTTCAATCGTGTTAAATTCACGGGTTTTTGTGAGTCACAGCTTCCGTTCATTGGGGACTTGTCACCACAGGATCATGGATGGGACCTCTGTGGATAAACAGGAATTTCTATTTCAATCATGTTAAATTCACGGGTTTTTGTGAGTCAAAGCTTCCGTTCATTGGGGACTTGTCACCACAGGATCATGGATGGAACCTCTGTGGAGAAACAGTGGGATTTTCCTTTTTAATCCCATTAAATTTGGGGTTTTTGGGAGTCAAAGATTCCACGCATTGAGGAGTTCCCACTGCGGGATCAAGGATGGCTGTGGAGAAACAGGAATTCCCCTTTCAATCCTATTGAATTTGGGATTTTGGGAGTCACAGATTCCGTTCATTGAGGAGCTGTCACCACAGGATCATGGATGGTTCCTCTGTGGAAAAACACAGGAATTTTCAATTTTAATCCTGTTAAATTTGTGATTTTTGGAAATCAACAATTCTGTTCATCGAGGAGTTGCTGCTGTGGGATCAAGGATGGAGCTTCTCCAACAGCTGTGGAAAAATAGAGGAATTTTCCATTTTAATCCCATTAAATTGGAGTTTTTTGGAATTCAATGATCCCATGCATTGAGGAATTGCTGACACAGGATGATGGATGGAAACTCAGTTGGAAAAACAGAGGAATTTTCCATTTCAATCCCATTAAATTTGGGGTTTTGGGAGTCAATGATTGTGTTAATTGAGGAGTTGTCACCACAGGATCACAAATGGAACCTCTGTGGAAAAATAGATGAGTTTTCTATTTCAATCCCATTAAATTTGGGTTATTTGGAAGTCAATGATCACGTGCATTGAGGAGCTGCCACCTTGGGATCAAGGATGGAATTTTTCCAATGGCTGTGAAGAAAGAGAGGAATTTTCCATTTCAATCCCATTAAACTTGGGGTTTTCAGGAGTCAAGGATTCCATGCATTGAGGAGTTGCTGCCGCAGGATCATGGATGGAACCTCTGTGGATAAACAGGAATTTTAATTTCAATCCCATTAAATTTGGTTTTTTGGGAGTCAAGGATTCCGTTCATTGAGGAGTTGTCACTATGGGATCATGGATGGAACCTCAGGGGAACAACACAGAAATTTTCCATTTCAATCCCATTAAATTTGGGGTTTTGGGAGTCAACGATCCTGTGCATTAAGGAGTTATTACCATAGGATCAAGGATGGAACCTCTGTGGAAAAACAGAGGAATTTCCCATTTTAATCCCATTAAATTTGGATTTTTTGGCAGTCGAAGATTCCAGGCATTGAGGAGTTCCCACTGTGGGATCAAGGATGGAGCTTCTCCGATGGCTGTGGAGAAACAAGAATTTCCATTTCAATCCCATTAAATTTGAGTTTTTGGGAGTCAAAGATTCTGTTCATGGAGTTCTGCAGCAGGATCATGGATGGAACCTCTGTGGAACAACAGAGAAATTTTCCGTTTCAATCCCATTAAATCTGAGATTTTTGGGAGTCAAGGATTCCGTTCATTGAGGAGCTGTCAACACAGGATCATGGATGGAGCTTCTCCAACAGCAGTGGAAAACCAGGAATTTTCCATTTCAATCCCATTAAATTTGGGGTTTTTGGAACTCGGTTTTTTACCCAGGAGTTGGAAAGTCTTGGAGGATATTCCAGGATTTGATCCACGGGGTCTGGAGGTTCTCAGTGGTTCATGGATGCGAGGATGCCCTTGGGAATGAGAGATTTAATGGAGAATCTGGAAACGGATGGAGGGGTGGGGTGGTTCTGGGATGGATTTGGGACTGGAATTTGCCAGGATTTTGTGGAATGTATGAAATATAAAAGTTGTAGAAACAACTATTTAAAATATATAAAATGCAAAACTATAAAAGATAAAAGTATAAACTATATTATATAGAATTTTAAACCCAGATAAATATGAATATAAGTATAAATATAAAAGAATGTACTATTTATATTTATTTTCTTATATATTATATATATTACAGTATATATTGTAATATACCTATATTGTATTAATAATACATTATAAAGACACAATATAATATAATATAATGTAATGTAACATAACGTAACGTAACGTAACGTAATATAATATAATATAATATAATATAATATAATATAATATAATATAATATTAAGAAATAACATATAATTTAATATTATATTAATATATTTAATATTTTAAATAAATGTAATATAATATATTTAATGTAAAAAGTAAACAATATCTAATTACATAGCTGTGTAATATATTAAAAATATTTCAATGAATTGAATATAATTTATATGCTACAATATTATACATAATGTAATATAGATAATGTATATAGATTATTATGTATATGTATATATACATATATGTATTTATATGCTTATATAATGTAATATTTATACTATACAAACTAAGATGTTATACATGTGATATTTTACAACATATAAGAAGTCAAATATAAAAAATAAAACTATGAAAATATAAAGATACAAAAATATAGATTGTTAAATGTAAAAAAATAAACATGAATATGAAAAACATTGTTTTATTATTTAATAATTATAAAATGTGAAAATATTAAAATGTAAAATTGTATTAATTTTAATACAGTTAAGAAGAGGGAACAGCACCAACCTGCTACTTCCAGCTCCACCAACACTTCCCATAATTCATCCTGGAAGGAGACCTGGCAGCTGTAGGAGCCCTGGTCGGAGCTCCGGACGTCCCTCAGGAGCAGGGACGCGTTCCCAGCTCGGAATTCCCCATGGAACAGCTCCGCCCTGCCCCTGTACCGCTCATCCGGCTCCTCCCTCCGGCCCTTCCCGCCGTAGCTGCCCACGGGGATCCGCTGGGATTGGCCAACGTGGAATGTCCAATGGATGGAGAAATCCTCGGGAATGGGCGCGGATCCCACCTGGCAGGGCAGGACCACCTTGTCCCCGATGATCCCGAGGATGGGAGTTCTGGGAGCGCTGAGGAATCCGCCTGTTTTAGGGTAAAACGGGACAGCTCTGGTTTTCCGCACCGTGTTTCCCATGGATTTTCATCAGGATTGATTCCATCCTCAGCAGGAGAGGGATCCAGAGGGAAACCAAAACAATGAGAATGTGGTGCTCATGGATTTATCCTTCAATGTTTTTGAATAACAACTCAATTTCTTGGCTGTTAAAACATTGGGAAAGCCCGGAAAAATGGATGGAAATGGCAAATTCCGTCAGAAATAGAGGTGTCAAAGCTGCAATTGACCTCCAGAGAATTCCAGGTGGGAATCACCTGCCCCCACAGTGGTTCCCAAAGAAGGCTGGGAATGTCCCAGGGCCTGGAATTCATCCCTACGGCTCTGGGAGATGTGGGAGCACCCAGATCCCCAAGGATAGCTGAGGTGTTCCTTGGACATCCCCATTCCCAGAGGTTCTCCCAGCACGGATTGGGATTTGGGTGATAAAATCATGGAATTCCCTGAGCTGGAAGAGGAACAGAGTCCAACCCCTGGCCGTGCACAGGAGAATCCTGACACCCCTGACAATCCCGACAATCCCATCAATCCCGACAATCCCAACAATCCAAACAACCCCGACAATCCAACCCGACAGTCCCAACAATCCAAACAATCCCAACAATCCCAACAATCCTGACAACCATGACAATCCCGACAATCCTGACAATCCCAACAATCCCAACAATCCCAACAATCCCGACAACCCCAACAATCCAACCCGACAGTCCCGACAATCCAAACAATCCCAACAATCCTGACAACCATGACAATCCCGACAATCCTGACAATCTCAACAATCCTGACAATCCCGACAATCCAAACAATCCAAACAACCCCAACAATCCAACCTGACAGTCCCGACAATCCCAACAGTCCTGACAATCCCAACATTCCAAACAATCCCAACAACCCCAACAATCCAACCCGACAGTCCCAACAATCCCGACAACCCCAACAATCCCTGGGAGCGTTGTCCCAGTGCTCCAGGAGCTGCGGAATGTTCGGAGTCGCTGCGGAGCTGCTCCACCCTCTGCAGAAGGAACCTTTCCCAAGTTAAATCCCGCGTGCTCGTTAGGTGTTAATTAATGTTTCAGAGCCGGAATCAGCCGTTTTATGGGAATGGATCCCAAATGGAATTGCCCTCACCTGCAGCCAGGACTGGGAGCAGCGCCAGCCGCCAGAGCCGGGGATCCATGGGGAATCCTGGCGTGCTGCTCTGGGACCCGCGGGATTGCCTCGGTCCCTTCCCAACGGGAAACTACGAGAGGAGAAAGAGAGGGAAAAACAGGAAAATCTGTGAAGGACGACACGTTTTCCCATGGGAAACGGGATTCCAGGAGTTTTCCTTCCTGAGGAGCTGCGTGGGGTTCAAATCCATCCGTTAAATCCTCCTGAGATTTTTCATTCCCATTTGTCCCCTTTCACTGAGGAATTCCATCCAACTGGATTTTGTTTCGATATCAGCTTTTAGTGGGGTTTTGGTGTTACTTTGGTATTGGATTTTGTGATTGTATTTTAATATTGAATTTTAACAGTGGATTTTGATATTATTCTGAAATAATTTTTAATGTTATACATTGTAAAAGTTATTAATATTAAAATACTAATTTAATATTATACAATCATATTTTGATATGTATTTTGATACCATATTTAGATCATACATTATATTCAATTATTAATATTATAATTTTAATTTAATATAATATTATTAAATGTGGATATTATATTTAAATGTTGTATTTTGATTTTATATTTCATGTAATATATTTTATATATCACATTCCCATATTAATATTATACTATTAATTAATTACTGTATTCTTAAATTTGCATATTATAATGTTATATTTGGATATATATGCCAAAATTATATTGAATTGTTATTTTAAAATATTAATTTAATATTATTACATCTGGCTATTATATTCTAATGTGATATTTTGATATTACATTTTACCATTGTATTTTGATATAATACTTTATATTTTACATTTTGTTCTCTTAGTAATATTGTAATATTAATTTATTATTGTATTATTCTATTTGATATTTTATTTGGATCATATATTTTGATCCAATATTTTATAGTATCCTAATATTCCATTCAAGTATTAATATTATAGTATTTATTTATTTTAATATTATATTTTGGTTATTATATTTCAATAAAAAAATTTATTTTAGATTTTAATACAATTTTAAAATATATTTTAATACAATCTTTGGTAATTAATTTTAATCTTACATTTTGCTATTAGATTTTATATAAGCTTTTTATATGATTTTGGGATTTTCTTCTGATATCATTTTGATATTATACTTTAATATTATATTTCAATATAATATTCTTATTTATTTTTAATACTCTATTTTTAACATTATATTTCAAGACTATATTTTTATATTTAGTATTATATCCGAATACGGTATTTTGGGATAATATTTGATATTATATTGTAACACTTTATATTGATCTATTCAACATATTTTGAGATTATATTTTTATATAATTTAACATTTTCCCAAGAGTAGTTAATTATTTTACTATATTCCATACGCAAAAGAAATAATAACTAATAAATATATTATTATATATATTAAGAAAATAATATATTTTTTGTTTATTATGAGATAATATTGATTTATATAATAAATAATATAAACTATAATGATAATAATTTAATAATGAATAATATTTGCAGTTTATAGTGTAATAATACATAACGTAATTATTATATTTATATGTATTTATCGATTCTATATTATTCTATATATAATATTTATTTATATGATACATAAATACATAATATATAATATATAATATATAATATTTTTATAGTATATAAATATTATATTTATTTAACAAATAGGATGATAATAAAAATATTTATTTATCATTATTATAACAATTTAAATTTATATTTCGAGATCATATTTTAATTGTAATTTTATAATATCTCCAACTTCCTGTAGAATCACAGACTGGCTCCACATGGAAAAGAACTTTCCAATCACCAAATCTGATAATTTTATATGGCAAAAAAATTCCAGGAAGACACAAATTCCCAGCAGCAGCAGGACCTTGACCCCGCTGTTTTAATGGGAATTCCATGATTTTATGGCTCTGGTTCCCAGGATTTCCTGCTCTGGGTGAGGATAAACGATCAAATTGAGCAACGAGCTGGGATTTAATTGGGATTTTTCCTGGGATTTCCTGTGTTCTCCTCCAACATCCCAATCACAGATAAATCCTGTGGGAGAGCAATTCCCATGGGGAAGGGGTGGTAATGCCGCGCATTCCTCCCCATCCGTGAAAACAATTAATTAATTCCTGCTGAACGGATTCATCCCAGTTCAATTAATTAATCCTGGTTAATTCAAGGGTTTTTTCCCAATGGGGAATTCCGTACCTGAGCGGGAAGGACCCGGCGGCTCCCCCGGCATGGGGCTGGGATCAACCTTTGTCCCTGGATTTATGGTTCCTGGAAACCCAGACTGGCATTTTCCGGAGGGGGTTGGAGCTTGGGAAAACATCCGGAAAATCCCGTCCTGCTTCCCGGACACCACTATGGATATTCCTCCTCATCCTCCCATGGGAAACCCTTCCCTGCTCCACCAGGATTTAATGGGAAAAAGGTTTCATGGACCAAAAATTCCGGGGAAAAAAGCAAAATTCCAGAGGTAGGATAAAGCCATGCTCAGTTTGGGATTTCTTTTTCCCTGGGAATGATGTTGGGTGTTTTATGGGACAGGGTTATCCTGATTTTCTTCCTTTTTGTCATGGAAGTTCCAATTAGTTTTGGAATGATTCCAATCAGTTTGGGAATTATTCCAATCAGTTTGGGATGATTCCTTTTTTTTGGGGGGGAGGGGGGAGTGGAGTTTTTTGGGGGGCAGGGGGAAAGTTTTTCTTGGTGTTTTTTCTTCTTCTTTTGCCATGGAAAATTTATTGATTAATTAAGTCACTATATCAATTTTAAAAAGTAATATAAAATACAATTTAATAAAATGCAATAAAACAAAAATAATAAAAATAAAATAAATAAAAGTTCCTTGATTTAACTCAAAAGAAGGGGGAAAAAGGGGGGGAAAAAAGGGAAAAATGCTCCACACCTGGAAGAAATTCCTCCCTGTGAGGGTGGTGAAGCCAAGGCACAGTTTTCCCAGAAAAGCTTTTGGAATATGTTTGGAACATTTTTGAGGAAAAACCCCACAATAACCAGAAAACAGCTGGTTTCCATCTTCCACACAGAGCCAGAACTCAGCATTCCTTGAATCCCACGGATGCATAGGATGGTCCTGGCGTGGAGAGGGAGAAAAATCTCCAGGAGAACTCAGCCCTGATTTTCCTTGGATTGGAGAGTCTGTGGAATTCCAGGAGATAATAAATCCACCACGTTTATCCAAGGAAACCCAGTCCCAGATTCCCTGGAAACCTCATTGGTTTTGGGTCCTGGCTGTGTTTGATCCCACCTGGAATCACCACAAATCCTGGAATTTTGTTCATTATTCCTGAAGGGTGGGAATCCTGTAAATCCAACTATTTTCCAGCTCTCTGCCCAACCTGACTCCCTAATCCAGAAACACAACCGCTGTAGGAATAACCAAACCTGGAAAATGTTGGGACTTTAAGGATTTAAATCCCACAATCTTTCGATATCCATGGATTCCCACCTGGTCTCTGTGCTATGCATTCCTGATTTTAACTCCCAGTTGTCCTGGAGGTGCGATCCAGCCCCAATTTGGGATTCTCCACCTCCCATTCCCAAGGTTTTCTGAGCTGTGGGAAAACCAGGCTGGAAAAGGAGCTGTGCCCTGCGCAGGTGCTCAGGATTTGAAACCTTTTCCTGCTGCCCTTTGGATCAAGGTGTGCCACAAAAAGAACCTTTGGAATTTCCAGATCCAGGCTGTTGAGATCAGCTGGAATGTTGCAGCTGAGGGGGGGGGAAAAAAAAAGTCTTTTGTGGCCAAAGTCCCTTTTCAAAGCTTTTTTAGAAAAACCCTTTTAAAAGTTTTAAAGTCTCTTTTCAAAGCTTTTTTAGGATTTACTGCAGAGGTTCCTGGAGTCTGCTCCCTCACAGATGTGGAAAAGATCTGTGTCCAGGGAATACAAAAATTCCTCAATTCCCTAATCCACATGGAATTCAACATGGATATTCTGGATCTGGTTTTCAGGTAAGTCTGGCTGGAGTAGAAATGTCCACAATGAGAATTTTTGGGACAGTACTGACAGAGCTGGGGGGGTTTATTGGCATTCCCCAGGGAACGATTCCAGGTTGAAATTTAATTTTGCATTGATGGAAATTCCTGTTATTTGTGGGTGGTTTCAAGTGAAGTTGTTAATGATAATTTAATGTAATTTCTTTAAATTAACATTAATGATCTGCCTTAATTGAATGAATTAAACAATCTGCTCATGCCTAAATCTGATTTATAATTGGGATTTTGGTTCTTTGTAAGGGGAATTAGTCATGGAATAGTTGGTTGTAATTTCCTTGGAATTTATTTTGTCATTCTCTGCTTGAATTAGTTTTTAGTTTAGTTTGGAGAGATTTTGCCTTTATTTGAAGTAGCATAAACCAGAAATTAATCAAAACCAGGACAGAAATGGCTCCGGAGTTTTAATCCCTCCTATTCTTCCTTTGTTCATCCAAATTCTCAGGAAAGGGAATTTACCCTCAGGTTAATCATTGAACAGAAACATCAGTCCTCGAAAACCGGTCTGGAATCCTGGAAATTATGATTAAATATTATAACTAATATTAATTGGATATTAGGAAAAAGTTTTTTACAGAAAGGGTGAATTATTGGAATGGCTTGCTCAGGGAGGTGGTGGAGTCACCATCTCTGGATGTGTTTAAAAAAGTTTGGATGTGGCATTTGGTGCTATGGTCTAGTTGAGGTGCTAGGGTTGGAATTCCTGCTTTTCCCCATAAAATCAGACGCATCTCTGGGGATTTTCCCCAGATTTTTGGGTTGCTGATGTCTGCCACCATTTAAAAGTCAATTGGTGGAAGAAATCCCACTCAATGATCTTGAAGGTCTCTTCCAGCCTGGTGATTCTGTGATTGATTCTGTGATGATTCTGTGATTCCGTGATTCCATGATCCTGTGATTCTGTGATTCCATGATTCCCTGATTCTGTGATTCCGTGATTCTGTGATTCTGTGATTCCATGATCATGTGATTCCGTGATTCTGTGATTCTGTGATTCCATGATTCCCTGATTCTGTGATCCCAATCCCAGCTTTCATTTTCAGCTCTTTCCTGCCCCGTGCTTGGCCTTTGGAAGATTCCATGCTCTGCTTTCCTCAGGAGCGCAGAGCTGGGCATGGATTGGCCTCCACAGGGATGGAAGCAGGAGTGGGAAAAGCTCCTGCAGGACAACCGAGGCTCCAGGCTGGGGGAAAGGGGTGGGAAGGCTAAGAAATGTCCCTTCCAATGCGTGATATTCCTTGATTTTATCACCCAGGTGCCATTGGCCAACGCCCTGCTGGGAGAACCTCAGGGAATCAATGCAGGATGTGCAAGGAGCTCTGTCCTTCCCAAGGAGAAGGACTTGGACAGGAGGCAGGAAGAGGGGCTGGGAAGCTGGGAAAGGCCCTGGAGAACCTTCTGGTTCCTCACAATTCCCTGGCAGGAGGGTGCATCCAGGGGCAGGAAAGGATTGGATTGGATCCCAGGGATCGAGGCTTGGGATGAGAGGAAGAGACCTCAGGCTCTGCCAGGGAGGGTCAGGTTGGACATCTGGAGGAATTTCTTCCTGGAAAGGACTGGAAGGGACTGCCCAGGGAATGGTGGAGTTGTCACCCCTGGAGGTGTCCAAGTGTGGTTCATCTTTCCTCCCTGTTGAGGGGAGGAAATATGACTCTGACTCCATGTTCTTAGAAGGGTAATTTATTATTTTATATTACTATATTGTATTAAAGAATACCATACTAAAACTATACTAAAGAATAGAGAAAGGATGCAGACAGAAGGCTACAAAGAATGATAATGAAAACTTGTGACTTTCTCTCCAGAGTCCGACACAGCCTGACCCTGATTGGCCGTTAAGTCAAAACAATTCACATGAAACCAATCAAACAACCACCTGTTGGATAAACAATCTCCAAACCACATTCCAAAGCAGCAAA
>JAWWEY010000099.1:820747-841032 GCA_035582745.1 Loriotus luctuosus
TGTCCCATGGCATCCACAGTGAGGGGTTGTGAGGGAGCCATGAGGGGCTGTGAGGGGCCATGAACTATGAGAGGCTGAGAGGGGCCATGAGGGGCCATGAGGCAGCCATGAGGGGCCATGGGGGACTGTGAGGGAGTCATGAGGGGCTGAGGAGAAGATTTCAGTGCTGAGGAGACCCTGGATCCAGAGAGACACTGAATCTGAGAAGATTCCAGATCCAAAGATATTCTGGATCCAAGGAATTTCCAGAGGCAAGAACAAGATTCCAGAGCTGAGAAGATTCTGAATCCAAGGAGACCCCAGGATGGGCTTTGGGCCTGGCAGGAGAAGCTGAGGGACCTGGGCTGCTGGAGCTTCTCAAGAGGAGGCTCAGGGCTCCTCCTGCAACTGCTCCAAGGGTGGTTTCAGGAAATCCCAGAATGAGCAAGGTTGGAAAAGACCTTGGAGACCATCAAGTCCAACCTGTGCCCTGACACTGCCTTGTCTCCCCTGAGCCTCCTCTTTTCCAGGATAAACAAGTGCAGGTCCCGCAGCCGCTCCTCACAGAATTCTGTGCTTTGTGGATAAAATCCAGAGAACAGTTAACAATTCTAGGGATTTATGTCTATCATATAAATTGGTCAGGGCAATATGTCAGCTCCTGTGAAATCCTTTTACAAAACATTATTGTTTTTCATACTTAACTTGAAAGGATTTCCTGTCTTTACCAGGTGTTCATTTCAGAGAATCCCAGAACCAATTCAGTTGTAAGAGATCTCTGAGATCATTGCATCAAGCTTTGGCCCAAACACCACCTTGTCAACCAGACCAGAGCACCGAGTGTCACGTCCAGCTGGCCCTTGAACACCTTCAGAGATGGTGGCTCCACCACCTCCCTGGGCAGTGCCTTCAATGTTTAGGAATCCTTTCTGTGAAGAAATTCCTGCTGATGTCCAACTTCACCTCCCTGGCACAGCTTAAGCCTGTGTCCTCTTGTCCTGTCCCTGGTTGTCTGTGAGAAGAGCCCGATCCCCATCTTACTACAGCCTCCTGTCAGGGTGCTGTAGAGAGGGACAGCGTTCCCCCTGGGCCTCCTGTGCTCAAGACTGAGCCTTCCCCAGCTCCCTTAGCTCTCGCTGCCCTTTCTCATCAGACTTCTTCTCTAGACCCTTAATCAACTTCCCTTCTCTTCTCTGGGCTTGCTCCAGCACCTCAATGTCCTTCTTTGGATGATGCCAAGCTGGGTCAGAGGTCAAGCACTCCCAAAGCAGGTGCAGCCTCTGTGTGTTTGCTTGTTACACACCCCCTGTGCTGCTCTGGGATAACGCAGCACATCTGGATTCCTTGCATCCAGCCCCCATCTGATGGGCTACATCTGGATTCCTTGCATACAATCACTGTCCAACAGGCTGTGTCTGGCTTCCCAGCATGTGATTCCTAGCTAACAAGTCACTCTTGGATTTCCTACATGTGATTCTTGGATAACGTGGCATATCTGGATGCCTTACATTCAATTCCTGGATAATATGGCACATACAGTCTCTGGCCAAGGCTGGGGCTGGAACAAGACTTTCCCCTTACAGTTTAAAGGATTTTTTTTTCCTGGAGAAAATGAAGCTTTGACCTGAATTCCTGGCTGCCTCACAACATCTCTCTTCTACCTGGGCTTTGGCTGCTCTTGGCTGGGAGCCTGGCTGGAAAACAAAGATCCTCTCTCCCCCCACGCCCTGGGCTTTGGGACCGCTGGCGGTGGACATGCCGCCCCTCGCCAATCAGCGCCTGCAATAATATTTTTTGGCGGATCTGCTGGAGGACAGGAAGGCTGCAGAGGGCCCTGGACAGGCTGGATCCATGGGCTGAGACCACTGGCATGAGGTTAAACAGGACCAAGTGCCAGGTCCTACACTTTGGCCACACTAACCCTCTGCAGCTCCCAGCTGTGGAAAGAGTGGCTGGGAAGCCGATTGACAACAACTGAACCTGAGCCCAGGTGTGCCCAGGTGGGCAAGAAGGCCAATAGCACCAGGCCTGTATCAGCAATAGTGTAGCCAGCAGGACCAGGGCAGTGAGAGCCTGAATGAGGGATGCAGGACTCCAGGCAGCTCTCCAAAATGCAGTTTATTGTATCCAAGAGGTTACAGCAGTCCAGGGTTGTGGGTGACAGAGCTGTGCCTACAGCTGTCAGCCCCAGCTGCAGGCAGGCCTGGAGACCCTTTAACTTTGGTTACAGTGCATTATATATGTTTCTTTGCTGAGCATCTTCATACAGAAGAACCAATCTATACCTTTACTTTTACTTGTAGCCTATCATAACTGCTATCATTACCATATTCATGCTACTATTCTCCAATCACTACAAGTTAGTATGTCACAGTTGAAGCTAGAAGTTGTTTTTCAGTTTTCTTGCAGTGGAAAATTCTGAGACCTTTTTTCTACTTGCAATATCGGCATGTTTGTTTGGCAGTGCTATCTTTCTGCTTGGTAAAAACAACGTCATCTGTTTGAGGTGGGTTTATCCTTTGCTCTAAGCCATAGAGCCCCTTCTAACTAACACAGCCTTTGCCTTCTTCGCTTACCAGTAAGACTGGCTCAGCAATTCTTTTCTTCTGTATCAAAACTGGCTTTCATTTCTATTCCTTCTTCAGATTCTACATGCAAAAATCTTTCTGCCAAGCCTACATATCTGTGACTTTCTTGTCAAACTTTCATCCTTCCCAACAAGGGCAGTGATTGTCATTCTGTGCTGGGCACTGGTGAGGCCACACCTCGAGTGCTGTGTCCCTTTCTGGGCCCTCAATAATAATTCAAGTTTCTCTAGCAATCACTTTATTCATTATTTGCCTCCCTTCCCTGCCTGGCTGTGACAGGAATGACACCAAAGGGAAAGTGCCTGCAGCCGAGGGAAGGCTGTGCTTGGGTATCTGGTTCTGTTTGTTGTTGCTGCTGGTGGTGGTGTTTGTTTGCCTTGTTGTACATACTGGCAAAGAACTGTTACTCCTTTTTCCATATCTTTGCCTGAAATCCCATTAATTTCAAAGTTATAATGATTTGGAGGGCAGGGAGTCACATTCTCCATTCCAGAGAGGTCCCGCAGATGCCTGTCTTTCAAAGCAAGACAAGCTGACAATTAACAATTGATTAACAACTGTTTATTAACAATTAATTGACAATTATCAACTACTTATCTATCTAACAAACAGTTAATTAACTTAGCTAACTAAAAGGTAAGCTGGAGCTTGGCAGGTCTCTGGTGAAGGGTGGGAGACCATCAGCAGCAGAAGGCACGATGTGGCCGGCTCCTGCCGGACGCTCCAGCTGACACAAACGCTGTCCCTCGGGTGGTGCTCTCCAGAGCACCTCCTTCTTGGCTCCCTGGCCTTTCTCCCTCTACTCTAATGGTTCACCAAGATTCTTCCACTCCTGCACTCTGCCTTCCACAATCACCTGCCCCATCTTCTGAGCCGGCTCCAGGTTAGGAATCCTAGGAAGAAAGGGACTGCTATTAGCCAGACAAACATTTCCAGCCAGCCACTTCTCTGTCTCCTTGCAGAGCACACAGTGTTGCATCCTCTCTCTGTGCAAGCAGTGAGCAGCAAATTCAACAACTGCACTGGCTGCATGGAGGCTGCAGAGGTGCAAGGGCAGGAACATGACCAGTTAAATGCCTGGGGACCAACTACAGCACGTGGGGTTCCATGTAGAGAAGCAGCCCTGGCTTGTCCCAAAAGGAAGCAGAGCTGGGGACTGGCTGGTTCCTGGATCTCTCGTTCCAGATTTTGCAACTGTGGAACCCCAGGGCACTGGGAATATTTCTCTGTCTGCTCTGGAGTGTCCTGACCCCCAGGGCAGCACTGACTTTGACCCTCATTCATGCAGAAAGTTTCCTAGACTTCAAGATAGACTGGAATCCAAAAAAGTGTGCAATAGATTATAGAGTAGTGTAGATGTATCACTTGGTGAGAAATTCAGGTTTTGGGATTTTAGCATGTTGTGGGTGGAAGCAAGATGGAGGGCACAGGGTGTCATCCTGAGTTTCTTCTTCATGCTTCTTCTTCCTTCTTCTTCATGGGTTTGAGTGATGTTTTGTAATTGGACAGAAAAGTCTGCATTGCAGGCTCTTTGGGATCAGTTCTTGGGTGAAAAGGGAAAATAATCTAAGTGTCAGTTCTTAATTGGAGAGTTTAGTCTGAAAAGACCTTGTAACAAGAGACAGTTAACCATTTTGTGCCTTGCTAATGAAAAGCTGCTGAACTCATGGTTGTGAGACTGCTTTACTGATAAGAAATAATAAACACCTGAGTCTGAAAATGAACTACCATCTCAAGTGCCTTCAATCCAGACCCAGAGAAACCAACAGCAAGCCTCCAGGAGCTTCCTGTTCCATGCAGTGTCTTTTCCCAGTGCCTCCCTACCAAGGCCAGATGATGATCTTGCTGTGCTCCTGTGGGTGATTCTGCTGCCTCTCTGGGGCTGCCTGTCTCCCACCTCCCCATCCCAGTCAGAGGGACTGAAGGGAGGGTGTTAGGGCATGAACCAGGCTGGGCTTGGTGATGCCCAGCAGTAGGACAAGAGGCAATGGGCAGAACCTGAACAGGAAATTCCCCCTGAACCTGAGCAAGAACTTCTTTCCTGTGCATGTGACGAGTTGCCCAGAGAGGGTGTGGAGTGTCCCTCACTGAAATTATTGCAGAGCCCTCTGGACACAGCCCTGTGCCATGTGCTCTGGGATGAGCCCACCTGAGCAGGGAGGTGGGACCAGATGACCTACTGTGCTCCCTTCCACCCTGTCCCACCCTGTGATTCAGTGACACCCATCAGAAGCAGGAGCTGGCAAGTGCCTCGACGTTTCCCACCTGCACAGCAGGCTGGTCTTGAACTTCCCGGCGCGCTTTGGGGAGAACTGCAGGTGAAAGGTCTGCTTCTGGCCAGGAGCGATGGTGCCACGGTAGGGGTTGATGGAGAACAGGTCATGGAAAATATCTGGGAAGGCTTCCAGGGAGGAGCTGACACGCTTTGGAGAGAGGTTCCTTTGTTTTGAGCAGCGCAGCTCCTTGGAGCGGTCCTGCTGCTCAGGCTGCTCCTGCTGCTGCTCAGGCTGCTCCTCCTGCTCCTCCTGCTGCTTGGAATCCTGCTCCTGCTGCTTCCCAGAATTCTGATCACCCCAGAAAAGACACAGCAGCTTTTTGTCATGCTTCACATTATTGTAGGAGAGGAACCGACCTGCAGGGAGGAAGAGGACACCTTTCAAAGACAAAATCCTGTGTTCCCAGCAGCTCTGCCTCCTGCTGCAGGTCGGTGGGAGAGAGCTGGGATGCACTTGGAGCATCTCTGGCCAAGTCCTTTATTCTAGCAGGAAATAGAGCATCTGGGAGCAGGGTCTCTGCCTGCAGCACACACTCCTGTGCCAAAGCAGGAGAGTTGGTTTTGGACACTGACTTTGCATTTGCCCTGGAGTGCAGAACTGCACACAGACACTGGCTGCAGGGCAGCTCACTCGTTGCACCACTTTTTTTCCCAGTCTCAGACTTCTCCAAGAGATGAGCTGATGTCCCCTTTCCCAGTCCTGACCCAGCACGTGGCTGTCCCCAGAGCCTGGCTCAGCTCCTCTGCAGAGCAGAAGTGGCAGGGCAAGAACAGAAGAGGCTGAAAGGCAAGAGGGGGACAAGGAGAAAACTCTCCAGCTGCAGCTGGGAAGATGCTGATGAAGGTGGATGTGTGGACAAGGATGAAAAAGCAATTCAAGTTTTGGAGTGAAGTGGTAGGGTCTTCTCCCCAGGCCATCAGCTACCAAGTGAAACGCTCTTACGCATCAGAGTGGTTGAGAATGGCTTCTTCACTGGTTCACTCTCTGCAGCTTTCTCCCAGGAGTATTCCAGGGCTACCTCCCCTGTGTTGTGCATACTGAAACTGAAAAGCAAGAAAGAGCAATAAAAAAAAAAAGTCCAATAAGTATATAGCAAATATTACAGTAATATTGTCTGATGGACTCCTGGTACCACTTTCTCCTGAGGAGCATCTTCTTCCCCAGGCAACCCTGCCATGACCAGACTGCTGTCCTGGGTGGCCCAAGAAAGTATTTCAAAGTCTGGAAGTTTAAGAGGAAAGGGCCAACATGGTGCCCAGGACATTGAAGCTAAGGTGCTTACTCTTACTTTAGGTCTTGGTTTGACTGCAAAGTTTTTCTTGAGCAGGTGACATGCAGTGAAAGCAAACCCATGGCTGTTCTCAGGAGAAAGGTGTGGCAGCATTGAGCCTCTCCTGACCACCATCTCCTGCTTGGCTTTGCGTGCACATAAAAGGGCCTGTGCTGGTTTGGGCTGGGGTAGAGTTCTGGGAAGCAGGCACTAGGTCAGCCCTGGGCAAAGGCAGCTCCCACCCGCAGGGCCCTGCCTGGCCTCCAGCACTCACGTGGCTGTCCTTGTCTGGAAGGGCAAGGCATCACTGAACTGAACCATGGTTGTGCTCAGTTTGAACTGGGCGTAGGCAACAACAGCACTGAGGTACACCTCGACCTCCTGGCTGCTCTCCTCCACCACAGTGTGAGCTGCTTCTGGCACTGGCTTGAGCACCTGCAAACACACGAGGGAGGAATCACTGAGCGGAGCCCAGAAAGTCAGGCTTTCTGAAGAGCAATCTTCTGAGAAGGGCAATCTTCTGGCCTCCAGGATCAGCCTCATAGAGGGACTAGAAAGCACCATTCACTTTTACTTCCCTGGAAAGATGACAAAATTAGGACTGTTCTGCTTCAGTAGCTGTTTCTACCCACTGCTCAAAGCAGTCACTACCACAGCTGTTAATATACCCATGGAGACTACAGCTGGATTCCAGTCCCTGTACTTCAACCTTGTAGAGGAACTGGCTTTTATTCTGGTCCCCTATAAATCCAGCAGGTCTCAAAATTAGGATTAAGTTCCCCTGCTGCAGCTCTGTGGATGGAGAACCCCAAGACTGAAGAGTTCTAGAAAGCACCTTTCCCTTCTTGTCTTAGGAGAAAGTGCTCTCCAGATGTCATGTCTGGAGCAACAGCCACTGCTGGAGCTGGGGATGGGCATTTTGGGATGTGAAAGATCTCACTAAGAAAGTCTCCAACCACAGATGTTCTGATAGAAAAGAGGATGGTTTAGAGGCCTTAAAATGGCCCAGAAACTCAGAAAGAACCTTCACCCAAGATTAGTGTGTCTGACAATAATGACAAAAGCAAGAGTCTCTGGCGATTATCCTTCTCCAGACTCTTCCATACTGTCATACAATGCCTGGGCTACTCCATGATGAGATATCCCTCACAACAGAGACCACAAACAAATTCTCTGGTACCCCTGCAGACAAAACTTGGAATTCACCAGCATATGCAGGAGAAGTGTATTTCTCCCCACTTCAAAAGAAGAGACAGAGTTCAGCAGACTTAACTCATTGTTGGTGAAAAGGCATCAAATCAGATGAAGATATTTCTAACACCATAAAATGGGATAAAATCATAAAACATTGTCTGCGATTGTCGTGGTTTGGAATGAGAGGAAATGTAGGGAAGTGATGCAAAACTTCCATCCAGTAGAAATTGCACACGCCTCTGTGAAACACACATGTAAAAGACGAAAGAAACCGGGAAACTTCATCTTTCCCTTCCGGTCAGGAGTGAGGTAGCACGGCTGGGAGGCCCCTGCCGCAGGGTTGAGCCCCCTTCCCCGGGCCGCCTGCCGGCCCCCAACGCCGGCTGCCGGGCAGGGACAGGGGGGTGCCGCGGGGCCGGATGGAGCGGCCTTGCCAACATCTGACTGCTCGCTACAACCCCGCACAGCCCGGGGCCCAGCCGAACCCGCCGGGCCCCGGCGGCAGCCCCAGGCTGGTGCCGGGATTTTACTCCCGTGGAAGTTGCCCACAACCATCGGGCAGGGGGAAGGAGAAGCCTGCTGAGTTCTGGCCTGGCTAATTCGATCCCAGCCGCTTCCCTAACCACAGCTCCTGCCGTCTGTAGCACCCAGCCCGACCGGGCTCCAGGCGGGATGTTAACCCTTTCAATACTTCAATCCTCCCTCGAGTGAGAGAAAGGAACAAGATGCATGTAGAGGAACAGCATGAAGACATCATGGTCAGTGAAGAAGTCAAGTCCCAGATGGGAGGGCTGAGAAGATGCCTTGTTTTTGAAGCTGAAATCCTCTTGTAATATATGGCGAAGGACTCTTTTTCCCTGTAACGCATGAAACTATGGGGAGATGAAAGTGTTCAGTTGATATCAAGCAAAGGGCTCCATGTTAAAGTAAGCAGATGTTAAAGTAGCTGTGATACCATGAGAAGTTTGAGCAGAGAAGGAGAGAAGAGTAGTCTGTACCCCCAGGAGAAGATCTCTGTTCCCAGGGATGAAGATGATTTTAGAGATAGATAATAAGAATTTTTGCCTTTGAACAGTTTATCTTTAAAACAATACCCCGTAAGTCAACATGGCCCATCAACAAGCTGTGGGAAGGCTGATGGAAAATGGGAGGGGCTTCATGATAGCAGAGTTTGCCCCCAGGTGGCTCTTTTTCGTGATGAAATGGAGAGCCACGAGAGAACCGTTTTTTCCTCTTGGGGAGAAGTCTCCATAACCTTAACAAGAGGGACTTCTCTCCCTAGGTTAACTGAAGAAACACTGTTCTAGAGGTGGTAAAGTAACTAGAAATCTGATGTTTTGTTTCTTTACATTGTTAGTGGGAAAGAAAAGGTTGCGGGGGGAGAAGTGTTCTGAAGGGTTTGGTTTAATTCTCACTTTTTTTCTTCAGTTACTTTTAATAAAATTTTCTTTATACCCTTTTAAAGTTTTAAGCCTGCTTTGCCTTTCTCCTAATCCTGTCTCACAGCAGGAAGTGAGCACATTGGCGATTGGCCAGCACCGAAGCCTGCCACACTCTTTGGTGCGTTGGGCCGGGAATCTTAAAATTGGTGGAATCTCAAATTGGCGAACCGAAACCAAGACATCTATTCAACATGGGCTGCAGCACTTGTGCTTGTGGCATAGACTGATAGTTGTGTGCAGCTAAAGGTGTCTTGTCAAAAGGCTTCCCTGTCTTGTGTGAATGTATCTGGTCACTGTGCTTCCACCTCTCCCTGGAACGCACTGCTGGTGAAGCTCACAGCTGTCCAATGTCCAGAGGAAGCAGGAGATGCTCAGCCAGCAGTGATGGTGTTATGGTGGCTCTTTTTTTTAAAAGCTGGGTTGGCTTTTTTTGCCATTTTGCTTCTTACCTGCTGCATTCTAGGAAATTTGTGTCCCGGGTCTATCCTGGTGGTACTCTTCCATGGGACAATGAACATTGGGTCATCCCAGTCCGGAACCTTTGTTCCTGGCACCTCAAAGTTGATCTTGGTCACCTTACATTTCACAAGGTGCCTCCTGAAGGTGGCTGGGACATCTGATTGCAAGGTCACTGTGATGCCCTTGGTACAGCCAGGATGGAGGTGTCCCACCTAGGGAGAATCAGGGAGTCAAGACCAAACTGGAAGCACTTCCAAGGGCAGGACTGACAGCAAAAGGGACCAATGTGATGAGCAGGAAAGGACACCTCACAGAGGATTTACGTGAAGTTTGGTAGACAAAAGTATGAACAGCTGTGCCACCTCCCATAGCATGAAGCCTTTTCTGCAAGGCCGGCAGCTTTGGCCCAGCCAAGCCAGGGATTCCATCTCCTACATGGCACTGGAATGGGCTATCACTGGTATGTGAGGGATCCCTACCAGCTCCCGGGAACACCAGGATAGGGCTTGAGCAATGGGGAGAGGCAGAGCAGTCCACGCTCACCTTGGGAGAGAACTGGAATGGGGCATCTGCCTCCCACTCAAAGTGCATGACCTTCGTATGGGTGTGGTTGGTGATGGTGAAGGTCCTGCAGCAGGGCTCCCCGACAGGACAGCGCCCAAACTCGAAGTGATTCAGTCTGAAAGCTGTTATGGAGGAAAGCAAGGGATGTCAGCATGCAGGGAGCTGCACCTGCCGCCTTCACATGCACAGACACCTGCATGTTCAATGCTTCCTTGCTCCAAGCCTTCCCCCTCTGAGATGGAGTTCTCCAGGCAGTTCCCCATCGTACTACTTCCAGGGAAACACCCTGACACATCCCTAAGCCAGCGACATGCAGCACAGTACACGCTGCTCTGCAAGCATGGCTACCATGTCCACAGACCAAGTCCTGTGGGTGACAACCCAGGCCTGGCTAGAGGGAGGACACACATGATCAGACATTTTCCTCTTCCTTGCTCCACCTTGGCAGCCTCTCCTTTCTTACCATCAGTGATGTCTTTCTTCGGACTGTACTTAGCATTCCTCTCCTGTGTGTCTTCCTCCAGTCCATCGACGGTGAATTCATCCTTGTGGCCTTCACCCACCAGCTCTATGAGGGTCTTGTCAGAGTAGGTGTCCCCCACCGACACATGAATCTTCCCTTCCACACGTTGAGCCACAGTGGGTTCGAAAATTACATCAAACTCTGCTGATTGCCCACGATGCAGAAGGAAGAAGGGCTTCTCTGGGGGATTGCTCTCTGCACAGCAATGGAAATCACAATAAAAGTAGTACAGCTGTACAGAGGAAACATTTCCATAGGATATATGAGGAATAAGAGGTTGAAACCAGCTGCCTTCTAAGCACAGGTTCTACCCCCAGTGGTTCCAGACCCTCTTGCTATGTTCACAAGCCTGCCACCTCCAGACACATCATCACTTAAGCAGCTTAACCGCAGGTTGATGCCCAGCCCTCATTCCATCTGCTTCCAGCCAGCTCCAGCCATATGGAAAGCTGAGCCAAAGAATGCTTTTGGCTTCTGCTGGCTGGCTGTGTGCTCAAGGGCTGTGTCTGCTCAAGGGCTGTGTCTGCTCACGTGGTACCATCCCACGTGCAGCAAATACCTCAGAGGCTCCACTGAGGTAGTGACAGTCCCCCCCACAGCTCAACCCACCATGTCCAGAAGAACAGAAGAACTTCCTACAACTTGCTAGGAGAAGACCCTGCAAAAAGTCTCCAAGAATGACTGGGGGACAGAGAGCCCAAGGAAAGAAACTGTGCCTAACACGTGGCTGCTGCTCAGAGAAGCCAAGAGCAGGGCACACGTTTTTCCTCTGTGCATGATCGCGCTTCATGGTTAATGAATTTACCGTTTCCAACGGAGTCCTCTTCCACATCTCCAGTGTGGAACACCTCGAGTGTGGAGGCCCTGCCTCTCAAGGAGAACGCTCCATGCTTATCCTCCAGGCATAACATAAACTGAGAAAAGGGAACCCAGAGCACAATGATGCTGGTGTGAGTACAGGATGGCACGGGGACTGACACCGCAGTGCTGCTGGTCTCGCTCTTTGTAGTGGGAGCACAGCACCTCTCCCACTACAAACAGCACTTAAAAAAACTTAACAAAAACCTAAGTCAAACTAGCCGGGAAAAAGGGGCATTCAGAGGCATCTGGATAGAACTGACACAGAGCCAAACAGCACAGAAAGTAATGAGCAGAATGTAATTAAACCACCACTAAGTTTACTTAAAATGTAGTAAACCGGGATCAAATACAATCTAATGGAACTAGGAAATTGCACACGTCCATGAGAAAAAAGGGTGACGTGACAGACAGGGGGAAAATACTTCACCACCTTTCTTGTGTTCAACTTCAAGAAGACAGACTGGATGGAAAATTTCCAACTCCCTTCTTGGAGAACAGATGTCAGTCACTTGTTTAAAAAGAATTTCTGACACCTCTTCCCAGGTCTGCCATTTATTTTGGGACCCTTCCCCTGTGCTACAAGCACTTGTTCCCAAACCAGACCATTCCTTGAGCAGGTCCTCCTCACCTTGACAGGTATGATGCCATTGTTCCAGACGATCAGGGGCAGCATCTCTGAATCCCCCAGACGGAGCCTCTTGAAGCACAGCATGGCATTTCCCCTCTTGCTTTGAGCACTTGGGCACACAACTGTCAGCTGTGGCTCATGCCCCTTCCCACTGATGGTGAAGGTCAGGATTTGGAGTTTAATTTCCACAGAGCTGCAGGAGAGGCACAGAAACAATTTCAGCTGGCACTGACTCATTTCTCACTGGGCAAGGGCCACCCACAGTGTTTTCCCTGCCTGGTGCTCCTGTACCCGACAACACAGCCCCCCACCAGCCCCTTCCCAATCCACTCAGGGCCATTCACAAGAGGAACCTGCTCCAAAGAGCCTGAGCCTTCCACAATAACAGTTAAAAATAATTTCACTTAATTGAATCATGCAGTACAACAGGTAAATAAGGAGGCACCAGATGAGATATGGCAAATCCCTTGGCTGCAGTGAGATGAGACATGCAACAAGCAAAAGCACAGCATGAAAGGAGTACAAAAGCAAGAAGGCAAAAAGAAATCATTGTCACTATCAGTAAAGATCTTTTCCAAGAACAGTAAAAAAACAATTGCCTATTAGCAATTAGACTTGTTCCAATTCAGCCACTAAAGGGTTGAGGAAGGACAGGTCCCTCCACTCCACAGGTCCCAGGGCAGAGGAACTGCGCTTCTCTTTCATACCAGCCCCAACCACTCACGTAAAATAGCTTAATGAATGCCAGGGAGTCACAGAGGATCACTTAATTTTACAGAAACAAAGATGAAAATGTGACTGCTGACTTGCTGGCACAGGAACTGCTTCATCTAAGACTTTGTTGCTGGAAACCCCCAGCTCAGCTGCAGCACATCTCAGTAACTTCAGTTGGCTACCTAATATTTCCCTGTCTTCATAGTTCCTCACACAGGCTAAACCATCAGCTTCATTCTTCTGCTCTAACAGTTACTGCCTCCCAGATGATCTCCTGCCAGGTTCTCTGCCTAAGGCTATTGAAAGCATTAGAGCTAACAAGAGGTCTGTGCCTTCCCAGTGGAGAGTCAGCTATCAGTGAGGCCTCCCCCAATATTTCACAGGGTCAGTTACCCTTTTGGGATGACAAGGGAAGCCTTGAAAGTGCAGTGGTAGTTCTGCTCATCTGGTGGGGTGAAGGTCACTGTAGCAACGGCACAGGATGAGCCAGGAATGGACATCTTGACTGGATATAACTTGAAAATGTTGTTGATAGAGCTTTTTTCCTTGGGGGAACCCAGAGAGCAGTGTTAGGAGAAAACACCTTTCAACATGACACAGTTTTATTAATAAATGCATTTCTGAGAGCAGCCCCAGACTGTGTCTTCCTTCCTACTTCCTTGGGCAGGCTCCCTCCCTCCCAGGGAATGCTGACCTTGTGTGGTTTGAGTGCTGGCAGCTGCCCCAGCATATATGGGAAGTGGCCACTTAATGGAAAACTCTGCAAATAATCTAGAACTGGCCTTCAAAGAGAAGGAAAAGCCGGGGAGCCTGAGGAAATGCTCTGCTTTGAGCCCTGGCATGTCAGTTCATAACAGCCCCTCTCTGCGTGTGCTTCCCGGAGAGGTTCAGAAGGATTCACTTCTCCCACCAAAGACCCAGAGGTGTGAGCCAAACCTTGCCCGAGACATGCAGAATTCCACACAACTGTTCCCTGACTCTGCTGCTCTCCCCTGCAGTTTGACCTGCACTGAGCTAGCCTAGTCTGGGCCATAGGAAGCAATGCACCTGGAGAACAGAACCGGCTCTCGCCCGGCCCTTAGAGTGCAACCACCACCTTGGCCTCCTGTTCTTACCTCTCCAGGCAGGGGTTTGATGGAGAGGACCACGTCACATGGCAAACGGCTTGCACTGTAGATATTGAAATGAGCTTCAGTCTCTCGCCCAACTTGAACCTTGCTGAAGATGAATCTGTTCTCATTTCTGACAAACAGGCCGGTGCCTTTCACCGACTGCAGCTTGTGGTCGAGGTCGGCGCTGCTGCAGATCGGGTACTCCTTGAAGATTGACGCGACATCCTCAACAAGTGCTGCGGACACACCAGAGGGATGAGCATGGAGAAGCATCCCTGATGAATTTATCTGGACCCTGCTGGCCTCTCAGAAGCCTTGATAAGCCCTTTCTGCCTGGGTGACTGCTAAACCCAGCCTTGGGTGGGGGAGCTGGCTGTGAGGATGGAGCTCAGTCAACCTCAGTCTTAGAGAGCATTGCTTTCCTTTTATCCTTCCATACATCCCTCTCAGCCTGGGAGGGATGAGTCTCCTGGTGGACTCAAAGTGGGCTGGAACCTCTGAGGATTTTAAGGTGGGACACCAGGGCTAGCGTGCCTCTCTATCCAAGCAGCAAGTTGAGGTGCTGATCAGCAGCAGGTGTGACCAAAGGCACTGTGGGCAGTATGTACCTGGGAGGCAGGACTCGGCAATCAGGGTGAAGGGAATGCCCAGGGGATTGTCCTTGGGGTCTCTGCCCGTGATGTCAATGTAGAGCTGCTCCTCACATGTCCCCTCCTGCCTTGCGAGGCATTCCACTGTGATCTTTTGCTGGCCCCACGGACGGATGGAGCCGGAGCAGGGGAACACCGTGAACATGCCAAGATTGAGGTGACTCTGCAGAAAAAGTTCCAGGAGAAGCTGATGGCTAATAGCTGTGCCTTGAGCACCCCAGCAAAGAGTATGTGCTGCTTGGCCTCCAGCTGGGCCCAAGCAGCCAGTCCCAGGGCAGGGAAGGATGACTCCATGGCCCAAAGGCAGCCACAGGCTGAGAGCAACAAACCAAGAGGAGCTGCAAGCCTGTCCCAAGTGGCAGAGAGAAAGGAGTTTGAGTGTAAAGAGTGAGGGTGGTAGTGGTGGGCCTTCAACCTCCAGAGGTAACACGGGAGAGCAGAAATAGCTGAGAAATGATGGGAGAGAGGTAGGGGACTGGCAAGAAGAAAAAGCAATGTTGTCTGAGCTCTGTGGACTGGGAGTTCAGTGGGGGATGGTTTTTCTTCTGTGGTGTTCACAGACCTATCTTGGCTAGCAGCTACCAAACATAGGACCTTCTCCCCTCTGTTGACCCCACAACTCCAGGTCAGAGCCAGAGTACAGGACTGCCAGGGGGACTGAGCAGATACTGGACTCCATCCTGCAGACCACGTCCCACCCTGTGGCAATGAGCCCTCAGCCTGGGCACAGCAGCATCTTCTCACATCCCATGGAGCAGCATTGCTGGGGAGCAGGAGTCACCCACCTGTGTCGAGGAGCTCAATTTCCATCTCACTGAGCGCTTTGTAGCCAATGGAGCAGATTCCCCTTCCTTTGAACTAAGAGAAGAAAGCAGAGGTATCTGTCATGCTGAGCTCCCCTGCCTTCCTCTGAGGCCAGAGCTGGCCTTCCTCCTCAGAGAAGAAAGCCTTCCTGCTCCTGATGGCTCCCAGAGAGCAGCCTGCAGCTCCCACTGCTGGACAGGGCAGCTCTGTCACCAGCTTCATACTACACACGGGGATACTGAGGTGGTTTTTTTGCTTCCTCTCCCCAAGCCAGGGATGCAAACACATGATAGCCCAGGTCTCCTGGCTGCCTGCCACATACCAGCTGTGGGATGGTGCCTCCTCAGACAGGAAGGGTGGTGCAGGGCTTCTTATACCTTTTGCTTTCCAATGCAGATGCGAGCTCGGGTGCTTGGCGGATTCGGAATTTGAAGTGGAGCATGCCTTTGTTCTCCAGCAGAACAGTCTGGGTCTTCTTGGTGCCTTTGACCATGGCTCCAAAGTCAATGGGTGAGGCAGGCTCGATGCTGTACTTGCTGTACTCGGCTTTTGCTGACACCCTCACTGGGATGTTGGCAACAGCCTGGCCTCCTCGACCTGAGCTGGCATCTATCACCTGTGTCCACAGGAAGGGTGGTAAACAAAGCTAAGAGGCCAGCCTCTACTCCAGTCCCCAGCCTCCATCCCAAGCCTCCATCAGTTTATCCTCCCTGTTTAAACACCTCCTCCAGAGTCAGATTCTCAGCTCCACTTAGGAAGCCTCCCAAATGGTTTTGAAAGACTTTGTTTGTGTATGCAGGACAGAGGATTCTCCAGTTAAAGCCCTCCTTCCATTAGACGCCTGTCCTCTTTGTGCTCCCAAAACACCGTGTGATAATGCAGCCCAGCCCAGGCAGCTCACCTGGCAGTACAGGATGGGTTTGTTCTTGAGGAAGATTTCACTTGTGGGGTGGAAGATCACCTCAACATTCACAGCAGGCTGGGAGGCAATCAGCATGCCTGACTGAGGCACAACAGTGAAGTGGGATGCCAGGTCTCGCATCCTGGGATCTGCACCCTTCAGCATGAACCTGGAGAGGAAGGGAAGGAATAGAGATGTCTGCAGTTAAAAGTACAGGTGCCACCAGCACAGCCAGGACTTTGCATAGGACCAGAAAAAACAGAAAAGGGAGAGTCCAACTCTGCTCAGGGAGTCCTGGATCTTGACGGAGTGTGGACAATCACAAGATTACTGCAAGAAGCCTTGAGACTGAAATTTTTCATTCACTCCTATACTGAGTCTCAGAAAGCGAAAGGAGGTGACCATCAAAGAAAGGCAATGAATCTCAGCATTTCAGTGCCTGAAATTTCTGAATTTTCTCCTTTGGGCTCCAGCTGAGCTGTGAAGAACTGCTGGTTTGTGGCTGGATCCTCTGGTAAAATAATTGAGATTAGAGAGCCCAGGTTTTGTATTTACCATGAGGTAGCCAGCATGGAAACAGGTTCTAGCCATTGACAGAGGGCAAATGCAGGCCTGGGAACCTGAGGAAATGCTCACTACCAGGCAGCTGGACTCACCTGTACTCAATGTTGTATACCCCTTTGTTCTTGAGACTCAGGACTTTCTTCACGTTATCCAGGACATTAATAGTTCCAAATTCCAAGCTTCCATCTGGACCTGCGGAAAACCCACAGAGCGAGGTCAAACACAGTATTTGTGAGCTGCTGCAGAATACACCAGGTCACAAGCTACATGGAAGTCTCAGCACAAAACCCTTTTCAGCAAGTTTCTGTTCTTGAAAGTGTTTTCCAGCTACTTGTCTGCCCTTTCTCTTCTTACTCAAAATATCTGCAGGCTTAGTAGCTAAGGAGCTCAGCTTCCATTTCCTCACTCCCAAGCACAAATCCAATTACTTTATATGCTGTGCTGAGCCTGTGGGGGTTGCCAACTGCCTGTTCATGTCACTGTTGTTTCAAAGCCCCCAGATCCAATCTGCATATGAAGCTGCACACTTCAAAGTTCAGAAGGGATAGACCTAAGGCTGTCAGAGGCCTGACAATGCTTTATTCCACACAGCTTGCAGGGTATGTGCTTTATGTACCCATGCCTTCCTTGCATGCTGTCCCATCCCATCCCATTCCATGTGCTTTGGTTGCCCACCTCCCAAGGTAATGCAGTGCACCTGGACTGCTTTGTTTGGAAGGCATCCACTGACCTTCAGGCATGTCAATGCTCAGAGAAACATCATAGACCTCTGCAGAGATTTTGATGTTTTCGGCCTGAACAATCCTCAGGATGTTTTTTGTATCTGAAACCTGAGGCAGCAAGAAACAAACACTGTTCAGATTATTTTTTTGGTAGACGGCCTCTAAGTCCTTGTCTCTGCAGGCTGCTTCCCCTATGGCCTCCCTGGCTTCACAAGCATTGGTGGACTCCCAAGCTTTGCTAACTTGTTCCTCTCATGAGCTGCCCCAGTGGGATCCTGCTGCAGTAAAAAAACCCATCAGCCCAACTCTGCACTCCTAGAGCAGGGAATGCTGTCTTGGAGAGGCACAGAGATGTAAGAACAACCACAAGAAGTGTGAGGTGTCTCAGAGCAGGTGGCATTGACAACCCACTCCAATCACCGAGCACCCGCTCTGAAATGCAGCCCCTAAACCCATGGGAAACAAAATCCCAGGGGGAGAGTTTGTTGCACTATGCAAGAGCTTCAGACAAAGTCCAGGAGGAATGTAGAGATTATGCTGCAGTCTATACAAGCTACAAACAACAACCTTCAACCATTCACAGGGACAAGGTGGTTGTGGTAGAGGCTCAGGATGCAGTGTCTGCTTATCTGGGGGGATGTGGATGCACTGCACGTTCTGGCAAACGCTGTGTAGAGGCAGAAGTTGGGGTCACAGCACCCTTGTGTCTGTCAGGTGCAGCTCTTCCTGACTCTGTCCCTAGGAGCACATGGCTGCTCACTGTGCCCTGCTCTGCCAGGCAGGACACAGTCCCTCTCACCTCTAGTTGGAGGGTCTTCTCAATGCTGCCAATGTGCTCAGCCTTGAAATGCACTGTCACTTCAAACTCTGAGTGGGGATCAATGGTGCCACTATCTTGTGACAAGGAGAAGGCCTCAACAAGGTCATCCAGCCCACTGAGCTGCCAGACCATGGGCAGTAGGGTGTTGTTTTTCAGGACCAAGGTCCTGCTGTCAGTCCTGCAGAGACAGGAAGGCACTTGGCATCAGCTGCTGGGTGGTCACACCAGCCTCGCCACTGAATGCAACTAGGAGCAGCTCCATCCATGCTCCAGAAACCAGAGTCAAACATTTTCTCTTTGTCACCAGTTTTGGAGTGCTTGTGGGATGACTGACCTGTGCAGAAGCAGTTTGTTAAAAGACAGCTCCAGGGGGCTGACCTCCAGCTTCATGTCCACCCCATGGCAACACACGTTGAAGACCACTGGCTCTGGATTCTTCCCAATGCTGCAGATGAGTTTGTCTTCCAGGAAACCAGGGGAAGTGGGGTATGCCCAAATGGTCAGCTCCTGGAGCCAGCCCCACGGGAAGAAATAGAAAGAGCACTGTGTGTGAGCAGGAGGAGCAGCCCCTGGGCACTTCTCTGGTGCCTGCTCTACCTGCCCTTCTCCCACCTGCTTCTCCTTTGGTTTCAGTGTCATGTTGGGAGGGTCCAAAAGGAATGTCTCTGCTTCCCCAGCATTCTCAAAGGAGAACTGGACCTCCACGTCCCCGGGGGAGTTGTTGAGGATGGTTAGATTCTCTGAGTTGCCGGGACAGTTCTGGGCCTTGTACCTGTCCACAAAAAGGGAAAAGGCTGCAGAGCAGACTGTTGCCTTTGCCACACACCGAAGAGAGCACTGTGTGCACCTGAGGAAGCAGTGCTGGAAGACCCCGCTCTAACAAACAAGTGAGGGAAATGGATCCCAGTCAGGGGCATGGGCATGCGCTCATCCTTGCCTTACTTTGATGCCTTCCCCTAAACCTAGTGCCTCCAGACCAGAAGCCTGATGATGCTCAGGCCAATTCAACAGTTTTTAATACAATGTAAATTCAAAAAATAACAGTACACCAGGCACATGTGTTCTTTCCCCTTCTTTCTTGGGGTGTGTTCCCTGCAGGGTATAAAGAAAGGCTTTTGAAAAAAGAGTTTAGCTAATTTCTTTCATAAAAGTCATGAAACTGCTTTTGATTTCGTGGGTTAGCTCAAAGTCTGAGAAAGAAATATAAAATATCAATTCTCAAGAGGAATGAAAAAAAGATATGACCCTTCTCTCAGGCATGGAAAGTACTTTGGAGTGAAAGGGTTAAAGAGGCAAATAGAAATCCCAGACCATCCATCAACCTGGCTAATGATTGTCTGTCTTTTAAACTATTTTGATTTCATTTACTTGGGTTGTCAAAATAGCCCTAGACCTCCAGAGCTCCCACAGAGACAAGAACTTAATGTTAAATGTCATTAAAAAAAAGTGACAGTAAAAGTAGAAATACACAATAGCTTCAATGACAAGGTGTTTAGGCAGACTTTATCCAGCAGTGTCGATGCAATATCATTACAGGAAAATGTAATTCCTGCTGTACATTACCTCCAACACCTATTGGCAGGTCAATAATAAAATCTTATTAATGAATACAGATTATTGAAAAGTTTACAAAACCATCTACAGAATAATTGCTCAATCAGGCTACCTGCAGAGCTCAAAGCACTTCAAAAACCACCATAAAGTTCATCTCCTAAGGGGTGAAGCTGAGATGTGGGGTGGGGACAAAAGTTGCCCCCAAGTCACCTTTGGACTGGCAGCAGCACGCGGTTCTGGCCATCAAGGGGGCCACCAAGGTGCCCACTGTGTAGGCAGAGCAGCTCCTGCAAGGCTCATTTGCCTCTTATCTGCTCAAGTTCACACATCTGTGGCCCTTCCAACCCATGTGTGTCCCAGGACAGTGCCCTGGATTGTGCCACCAGGACAGCCTGTCTGTCCAGGCATGTCCAGAAAAGGACAAGGCCCAGCAGGGAGCACATACCACTCTGTTGATTTCCCACACAGCAGTGGTCCAAAGTGGAATTGCTTCGTGCTCTCAACATATTCCTTGAAGATGATTTCATCTTCCTTCATGGTTTTCCTCCACTGTGGAAACACCAGCCTGGGCAGACAAAGTGGGAAGGAGGAGCTATGAGATGCTCCAAGTAGGAAATGTAGTCAGAAAGCCATAACCCTTCCTGGTGGCTGAGGTACCAT
>JAWWEY010000099.1:1053918-1070029 GCA_035582745.1 Loriotus luctuosus
AGATGGTGCCAGGGCTGCAGCTCCTCTCCTGCAAGGAAAGGCTGACACAGCTCGGCTTCTTCAGCCTGGGAAAGAGACCGAGCCTTGATCGAGCTGTGGCCTTCCAGTACCTGAGGGCAACCTACAAGAAAGCTGGACAGGGACTTTGTACGAGGGCAGGCAGGGACAGGACAAGGGAGAATGGATCCAAATGGAGACAGAGTCAGTTTAGGTAAGGGATTCAGAAAAAAGACTCTCCTGGAACAGGCTGCCCAGAGAAGGTGTGGATTTTGAGAAGAGGAAATCAGGAGAAGAGTGAGAGGGAGAGAGAGATCCACAGTCGGCCTTGGATCCAGCACCATCTCAGCTGCTCTGAGCTGCAGGGCCGTGGGATGTGTCATCGTTTTCATATCCAAAACTCATTCAGTAACAGGCTCCCCCTCCCTTCATCATCCCCAAACTTCACCTGTCTTGTTTCACACCCCACCTCCCCAGTCCCAGCCCCAACCCATCCCACCCCTGCTGGACATCAAGACCCCCTTCCCAAGCCCCCATTTCACACCACCCAAACCCCATCCCACCCATCCCGCCCCACCCAATGCCCATCTCACCCCTCCTGATTTGCAGCACACTTCACCCAATCCCCTTCCAGCCCCATTCACCCTGAGGGGCTGTGGAATTGAGGAAGTTTGGGCTGGGATTGAGTAGTTTTCAGTGGCATTGAGCGGTTTTGAGATGACAGATTGAACCCTCTCGTCTCTTTGAGTGCCAAGAAAAGGAGACAACTACATCAAACCACCCCAGGTATGTCCCTGAATCTCAGATTCCCCTGAAACACTTGTAAAATGTGAGGCTTTAGATGCCTTCAATGAATGTGTTGATTTTTCCCCCAATTTTGACTGTTGTAAGGGATGAAGATCAATCAAAAGAAAATTAGGGCCAAAACAAAAGGATAACTGGCCAAGTGTCTTCCCAACTCAGGTCACTGGGAATGTGGCTCTGAAGGGCTCTGACCAACGTGGGCCCTCCAGTGGGGGAGGGAGTTGGAGCAGCACACGAAGCTCCTCCTGCAGCTGGGGCACTTGCAGGGCTTCCCTTAGCAGTGACTCTGTTGGTGTTTACTGAAGTTAGAGCTGACTGAGAAACTTTTCCCTCACTGGGGACACTCACAGGGCCTCTCCCCGGTGTGGATGCGCCGGTGCCTGACGAGGGTGGAGTTGTGCTCGAAGCCCTTCCTGCAGCTGGGGCAGTGGAAGGGCCTCTCCTCCCTGTGAATCCGCTGGTGCTGGAGGAGAGTGGAGCTGCTCTGAAACCTCCTCTGACACTCAGGATACTCGTAGGGCCTCTCCCCAGTGTGGATGCATTGGTGGGTGATGAGGGCACAGTTGCAGCTGCAGCCCTTCCCACACTCCCCACACTCGTAGGGCCGTTCCCCAGTGTGGATCAGCTGGTGGCTGATCAGGGTGTTGCTCTGCCTGAAGCTCTTCCCACACTCCAAGCACTTGCAGGGCTTCTCCCCATCTTGAAGCTGCTCCACAGATCACCAGCTCTGAGCTCTGGCTGAAGCTCTGTCCACTTTCCTGGCACAGGGTGGCTCTTTCCTCCTCAGAGCACCCTGGGCTGGGTTTGCAGCCCCTCCTCCTGTGGGATCTCTGAGGATTTTCCTCCCTGTTCGATTCCTGTGGAGTTGCTCAAAACGGCCTCTTCCATGAGGTTCTGCTGCCATGGTGTCTTGGTTTGGAAAGACAGGAGTCTGCTAAGAAAGGCAGGAGACTCCCCTGAAATGGAGAATGTGAACCCTCCCCACCCCTCCGAATTGCTATAACTTTAAATTAAGGGGCTCTCAGGCAAAGATATGGGACAGGAAATAACAGTTCTTTAATAGGAAAAAACCAAAAAGAATAAAATAAACAATGCAGTCCACTAGAACAATGCTGACAGAGTCAGAACCCAACCTGACACCCTTTGGGCCAGGGTGTTGGTGGCAGTCCGATTGAAAATGTGGCTGCAGTCCTCTGAAGTATTAGGTGTAGTGTCGGAGAAGGGAGTGCGGACACCATGTGGTCATCAGCAAGCTCGTTTATTGGTCTCCAATAACTCGGTTAAATACATCACTTAATTAGCTCATACATATTGCAAAAGCAAAGCTCACGATTGGTTACATTGTGGAAAGTCCCAAAAGTCACTTCCAGCCCCTTTCAACATTCTTGCGGTTAGAAGAGCATAGCTAAAGTATCCCTAGTTTACTGCCCACTATCAGCACGTCTCCTTTTCAAGGGCACCCGGGCCTTGAGGCTACTTTTGCTCTATTCTCTCGTGTTTGCAGATTAATCTGGCTATGTCCTTTTTCTTCCTGCCACCCCTGAACAAAGCTCTCTACACTTCCCCCGTTTTCTTTTTGGGCAAGAAGTGCCGAGTGCCACATTCGTGAGACCATTTTTTCAAGCATGTTCTGTAAGCAAGAAAATAAGCAAGGTATTAAAATCGCTAAGCAAAGGAGTATCCCAAAAATAGCTATTGCATACATAACAATTGTGCGAAGCCATCCACTTAAACCCAGGCTCTTTAGCCACTCCTCCAAGCCCCAAACATCTTCTTCCTTAAGGTCATGAAGCCTGTTCTGAATGTCTCGTATCTTTTTATGGATTGAGACAGAGTGATCAGATAAATTCATACAACACATTCCTTCAAATTCCTCGCAACCATGGCCTTGGGCTAAAAGTAAAAAATCAATGGCAGCCCTGTTTTGTAAAACAGCATGATTTACACTTTCAACATCCTGAGTCAACATATCCAATACTTCAGAAGTCTCATTAATCTCTGCCTTAGCCCAGCAGGCAAGCTCTTTGGCTAATTTCAAGGCCCTGGCTCCAACGGCTCCGGGGATTACCACTGACAGAGCAACCGTCTTGAATTCACTCCAAAATCGGGGAGACCCTATGGCCTCACAGCTTAGCTCATGAGTGCTCCGTTTTTCCCTGCTTTGATGTTCCCACTGCATGAGCAGGGTAACATTAGGATGGAACATGGTTAACTTCCCCAGGTAACAAGGTCCCCCTTGTGGAGTGACAGGTATTCCATTCCATGCTCTGTCCCCACAGATCAAAAATATACCCTTTGGCAAGGCTAAAGGCTCACTTATGTTGGACCCATTGCATCGTGAATACACTAACTGATGAATCATGTTTGGATCCAGTCTAGAATCAAGAGCCGCCCAGTGTACTCTGTTTACATTCAAATTTGCTGCCCGTAAAGGCTCAAAACTGACCCATCCTCCTGTGCTATTACCCAACGAGGCGTTTGTGCTGCCAAACAAGTCTAATTCTTCCGGGGGCGAGGATAGGGTTGTATTCAAGGACAGAATCAACTTACATTGCCAACATCCATCTTGCTGAGCCTGGGTCAGTCCCCCTGCATAACTGCAGCTTGCATCTTGTATGATTTTGCTAATTATGGTTTCATTTCTTATGAGACCTAAAAATTCTTCAGGCTGCCATACTGGCACACCGACCAGACATGTTCTAAATGGATTTTGCACTCCCCCTAAGCTCAGGCATATTGAATCTTGATTTGTAACATTTGCAAGAGTTACCCATACGTTCTGCTGTGGCTTATTAAAGCAAGTGGCACCAAAAGCAAAAGCAAAATGTCCAAACAGCAATAGCACTTTAAGCATCATTCTGTCTCTGTTTCCCTTTCTTCTTTAATTTTGCTCTACCTACAGGACTAATTCCGCAACGCTTAAGGGCCTAAATGCACCTTTTAAGAGCCTCCTCTGGATCTGAGTCCGGCTCCAGTGGTCCAATCACTGAAGTCTGAGTAAGCGGGACTTTGCTCTTACACTTTGCTGCGACAATGCGTGACTTAGTCTGTATCTTAAGCCTAGTTACCCACTTATCTAATTCCCAATGAACCAATGCCGACATACATTGTTCTGGTGACTCATATAATCTCAAGGCCTGTTGGGTGGGCAAACCAGTGTATTCCCGTAAAGCAATAGCCCAATTATCATTATTCAAATCCCGCCTACTACACACTTTACACCACTTATGCCAGATAGTGAGCTGTTCATACCAAAAGATTTTGTCACAACCACTGCAATGCAATGCCACCCAAGCCTTGCAAGATGTCTGATTGCAACTATAACAAGGGGCCTGGGCCAGAGCCTCAAACCAGGTATCAGGGCGAAAGTCCACCACCCATTCCTCCCAGTCCTGAGGAGGATTCCTTAAGGCTTGTTGTGCTTGTTTACTCTACTGAGCTAAGTATTGCAGTTTAGGACGGAGGGTTATCGTCAGCTTCTGCCGGATCCGCTCTTTGTCCTGCTGGCTCAGGGCTTCCCAGTGGTACTGCATTTAGCACAGGTTTCACCCACTTAGCGGGGATCCACAAGGTACCTGTAGGGGTGGAAACACATACATAACCTCTACCCCAATATATCACTTCCACAGGCCCATTCCAAATGCCCGTCTTTGGATCTTTGTAATGGACTCATGCCTTTTTAACCCCCACAGCATCGTGTGATTCGCTACTGCTATGTCGCATGGCTGGTGGACTACTTTCTTCCCCAAATACACACAAATGATTCATCACATAAAGCGCTTTTGATAGTCTTTCTTGCGAGTCTGCCACACCTTCGTGTTTAGCTAAATATTGCTTAAGAGTCCTGTTTGCTCTTTCAACAATAGCTTGCCCTGTAGGGGAGTGTGGTATTCCTGTTACATGTTTAATACCCCAATCCTCAAAGAATCATGCTACCCTCCTGCTTACATAAGCAGGCCCGTTGTCTGTCTTTATCTCTGTTGGAACTCCCATTACTGCAAAACAACTTGTCATATGCCGTATCACATGAAGTGCCTTCTCTCCTGCTTGTGCAGTTGCCCAAACATACTTGCTATAGGTATCAACAGTAACATGAACATATTTGAGCCTCCCAAATTCCTGTACGTGTGTTACATCCATTTGCCAAATCTCGTTCATCTTTAGACCCCGAGGATTCACCCCACATCCCAAACCCAGCCCATTATTGTGGTGGCTACATGTGGGGCAAGCCCGTACAATAGATTGGGCGTCCTGCGTGCTCAGTTTGTATTCCCTCACTAGTCCTTTTGCATTCTGGTGATACCGGGCATGTGACTCACGGGCTACAGCTAACTTGTTTCTATTAGAATCATGCCCCGCTACTTGCATCACCAATTTATCTGCCCTAGCATTGCCTTCCCCAAGTCTGACATCCCATTTATGACTTCTAATATGAATAATGCAATAAGATGCTGTTCTGGCCCCTAATGCTCTTTTCAGCTGCAGCAGGAGGTCATATAGTCTCTTATTTTGGACCTCCTTCACTGAGGCATCCTCGACACGCTGTGCTACACCAGCAACATAAAATGAATCTGTAACTACATTCAAAGGTTCATGGAAATTACTAAGGGCCCACACAACTGCGAGTAACTCTAATGTCTGTAGGCTATCTGTTGAGTCAGCTTCTAGAATCTTATGCTTCCACTGGGATTTATCCTTCCAGGTGATCGCTGCTTTCCGAGACTTTTTCCCGGCGTCAGTGAAGACTGTTGTAGCTCCTGGTATCGTCTGCTTTTCTTGTAAAGGTCTTGTCACCCAATCCCATTCTTCCAGCCACTGGATCTGTCGCGGGACAAGTGGCCCCGTACAAACACACGCTCCTGCGCCCAATAGTGCTGTCTGCAATTCAGCAGAGTTTAACAGATACCAGTCCAAGTCCTCTTTTTTCATTGGCAAGTAAATTGCTGATGGCTCCGCTCCTGTAACTTCCACGATTCTTGATCTCCCTTTTCGTAATAATGCTGCTATTTGCTCGATTTTTGTACAGATCGTCTTTTTGGCCTGTAGGGGCGGAGACAGCCACTCTAACACCCTATGCTCCCCCGTTTTCTTTTCCACTTGTGTCAATGCTCCAAGCAAATGGTTGGGTGTATTCCAAAGTGTCAGTACAATAGGTACGTCCAAAAGACGGCGAGAAACAAATCCCTGGGTAACGCAGCGTGCAATTTGCTGTAAAGCATCCATCTGACGTGCGTCTATTACAACTGGTGCAGCAGGGTCTGTACCCTTAAGGAGAGGACGGAGTATTTCCAAGAGCGTGTTAGGAATCCCAACAATAGGCTTTAGCCATTGTAAATCCCCAAGGAGCTTCTGTGCCTCATGTAGTGTCTTTATGTGAAGTTGGAGCTGCAACTTCTGAGGTTGGATGGACTGCTGAGTAATTGTCCACCCTAGATACTTCCACGGGGCAGTCACTTGTATTTTTTCCTGGGCTATTACAAGGGACGCCTTAGCTAATGTGGTCTGGATAAAGGCAATTTTTTGCGACGTGAATGGTCGCGGTTGCACAAACAAAATATCATCCATATAATGATAAATTATAGTTCCAGGCCATGCTGCTCTCAAAGGCTGTAAGGCAGCATCCACGTACAATTGGCATATCATCAGGGAATTCCGCATGCCCTGCGGGAGTGTCGTCCATTCAAATCGCTTATCTGGTTCTCCGTGATTAATAGCAGGTAGAGTAAACGCAAATCTTTTAGTATCCTGGGGGTGTAACGCAATAGTAAAGAAACAGTCCTTTAGGTCTATAATTAATAAAGGCCAATCTTGTGGGAGCATCGCTGGGTTTGGAAGGCCTGGTTGTAGTGCTCCCATGGGTTCCATTTGCTCATTTACTGCCCTAAGATCATGCAATAATCGATACTTTCCAGATTTCTTTTTAATAACAAAAACAGGAGTATTCCACGGGCTAGTTGATAATTTCAAATGTCCTTGTTGAAACTGTTCATCCACTAATTGATGAGCGTGGAGTAGACTTTCCCCTTTTAATGGCCATTGCTTAACCATTAATGGCGTATTTGTAGTCCAAGTAAGTGGAATGGGGAAAGTCCAAGCAATGGCAATCATCCCAAAGGGTGCTCATTGGATAAGACCACTCCTAATTGAGCCAATATGTCCCTTCCTATTAAACAGTGCACCGTTGGTGGCAGTGGTACCATGGACAAAACAGTGACAAGGTGCTGGTCCTCTATTGTGATCTTCACTGGTGGTGTTTTGTAAGCCAATGTGAAACACCCAACTCCAGTTACGGTATCTGCCGAGGGAGTACTAGGCCATCCTTTTGGCCAGCTGTCCGGAGAAACGATGCTAGTATCCGCTCCAGTATCAAGGAGGCCCCAAAGTTCAATTGTCTGGCCCCCATACATGATTTTTACTTGCTTCTTTGGTCGGCTATGCAGATCCATGGTGAGCAGTGCCAATCCCGAGGATCCAAATCCTCGATCGCCCCGGGGTTGATGTTGTTGAGGAGATATTCCTGCAGTAATCTGAGGCAATGGAATGAGTTGAGCAATCCGCTGTCCCTTCTCTGCCCTCAATGGGGGAAAAGGAGTATATGCCATAACTTGAATTTCCCCTGTGTAATCCGCATCGATAACTCCCGGTAAAACAAATAATCCCATTATGGAGACAGAAGAACGACCCAACAATAAGGCTCCATAGTGTTGACCGTTAATTTGCACAGGACGACGAACTCCTTTTGGGATCTTGACAGGGCGAGACGTCATCAGGGTGGTGCTCACTGCTGCTGCCAAGTCGAGCCCCAGGCTGCCTGCTGTTGCTGGTTGAAGGCAGGAGGTGGCACTGATGTCATGGCGGCAATTTGTGTCTGGGCGTGGCTGCCGGATGACGCACTCTGAAGAAAGTTTCCCGACCGGCGGTGACAGGCAGAGGTATTATGCGTGTTGGATTGGCAATTTTGGCACCAGACTCCCCCTGCTCGGCAATTCCTTCGCACATGTCCACCTCCACCACACCGATAACACTTCATGGAGGGTGCTCGCCTGACACCAGAGGCGGTTGCGTGCACAGCCGTGGAAACCCGAAGCGGAGCAAGAGCTGCTAACACCTGGGTCTGAGTTGACTCTGCCTGCTTTTGTAACCCTAATCCTAATTCCTTAATAGCATTAACCAAAAAGGCCTGTGATCCTGTTGGTTGGAGCGCCATCCTTTCTAATGCCTCCTCTATAGACCAGTCGGCCCCTAGCATGGCTAGTACTCTCTTAGTTGCCTCATTACTATTCTGCAGAGCACACTGTTTTAATAAAGTTCCTTTCATGTACTCCCGGACCCCTGCCTTGTCTATAGCAGCAGCGGCCTTGTCAACAAAACTTCCGAAAGATTCTTCTCGTCCTTGCTTAATCCCCGTATACATAGGCACTCCAGTGGTATCTTTTACCTTGTCTATAGCCGCCCTCACTAACTGCATCACTTCCCGTACCTTATCAGCTCCCGAAATCATCTGTGCTTCAGTTCTAAGGTATGCACCTAGTCCCATCATCTCATCTACAGTAATTCCATGCAAAGGATCTCCTTCTCCACGTTGCACTGCCACAGACTTCATAACCAACGCTTGCCAATGCGCATTAAACAACAGCTGCTGGTGCTGCGTAAATATCAGCTTTGCTATCCCTCACAAATCATTCGGTACCAACAACATAGTGTTAAATATATAATCTAATATCTGCTTAGCCGGCTCACTTTTAAACCCAAACTGACTGACTGTCTGCCGTAGCTGAGATAGCAGCTTCCAATCTAACAGCGTATATTCTGCCTGCTGATTCACTACCTGCCCATTCTGATCGTAGACTGGGGTATAAGTCACAGGACAAGCCAGGGTACCAGCCGCATCCAGCAACACTTCACTCGCCAGCCCTTCTCGGGCGAGATTAGTCCAGGCTTCCTTCCTTTGTTTCGCCATCTCCTCCCATAAGTCACTTAGCGCCCCAGGGATAGGATCTGACTCTCGGGGAGTGCGCCACTGGGCATTTGCGCAGGGTGGCAGTTGTAGGGGCTCACCCGAGCGGGGTGGCGACTGCGGGGGCTCGGGTTGCGGGGGCTCACCCGAGCGGGGTGGCGATTGCGGGGGCTCGGGTTGCGGGGGCTCACCCGAGCCCTGTGTTTCAACTGTATTCCCTGGCCCCTCCCCCACACTTTCCTCGAGCGGGGGGGCTGACAGTCCCACCGAATCATTTACAACCGACCCCCAGCCTATCCTTTCAGGAACGGGCAGCAAAACCTTCGTAACCCCAGGTGCCAAGGGCTCTCCCTCTTGTCCATAAGTCAAATTCCTTTTATGAGCCTCTACAGCTTTCTCAGCCACTTTTTACTCTGCTACCTGCTGTAACAACATATTATGTATTGCATGCCAGATTTTACCTAACTTTTTAGCGGTCTTATCATCCTGTAGCACAGCCTCCCACAGCTTATCCCCTAGCATACGCCATTCACTCAGCTCGTGTACTGTGTGAGGGTTAGAAAACACTCCCTTAGCCTGTCCCCATGTTAGCAACCCTGGGAGCTCTTTTCATAAATCTACCCCCTTAACTCCCCTCTTCTTTAATTTTGCAATAAATAAATCGTATGCCACTTGCCTATCCATCTAGTCATCAGCGCTGTTGCAGCTCTCCGGCTTCGGCGGCACGTATGGCCCAAAACCACCGCTGTGATCTTTGGGGGTGCCTCCGTCCTTGTTCCGGCACCGTCCTGGCTGCGATCAGGACCCAACTCTACTTCACCGACCGTGGCACGTCTCCCCCGTTTTCTTTTCGACGGGGGCCACGTCAGGGGTCACCATTTGTCGGAGAAGGGAGGATGCGGACACCAGGTGGTCATCAGCAAGCTCGTTTATTGATCTCCAATAGCTCGGTTAAATACACTACTTAATTAGCTCATACATATTGCAAAAGCAAAGCTCACGATTGGTTACATTGTGGAAAGTCCCGAAAGTCACTTCCAGCCCCTTTCGACATTCTTGTTGTTAGAAGAGCATAGCTAAAGTATCCCTAGTTTACTGCCCACTATCATGCCACTGTCAGCACCTCTCCTTTTCAAGGGCACCCTGTCCTTTAGGCTACTTTTGCTCTACTCTCTCATGTTTGCAGATTAATCTGACTATGTCCTTTTTCTTCCAGCCACCCCTGAACAAAGCTCTCTACAATACATACCTCATATTGAGTCGCTTCTTGATTCCAGACCCCTTCTAGACCCCTTATCTCTACATCTGGTGCCCGAACAGCGACTTGGCATCGTGCCCAATTTTAGAAAGCCTCTGATTCTTGGTCAGACAGCCAAGAGGGAAGCTGTGACAGGAAGAAAGGGAACAGGCAAGTGGCATCCACTCTGCGGGTAGCTGGACCAGACTGATCGTGACAGTCAACGACTGCCACAGTAAGACCGCTTACTCGGGTCATGGATAGAGAAGTGGCACTGTCACTGCTGGAGAAAATGCTGGCTAAGCGAGAAGCCAGCGTGAGTACTAAGAAGCTCCATGAGCTTTGCAAGTGGGCTAAGGAAAATGGTCATCTTCAGGATCCTAGATTGATGTTTAGCTTGACTGAATGGAATGAGATTGCAATTAGCTTGTGGGACGCGTCATTAGACAACAGCAGTAAAACTCTTTCACAGTTGGGCAAAACCTGTTGAGAGGTGATAAACACCCTGAAGAAGATGGCTGTGGAGAAAAGAATGGCACTTACTGCCTCAGAATTACTAGGGAAAGACAGTGCACCACCTGAGCATACTCGCATTTTTGACAATGAATGCTCCCGAATAGCGAAGGGTATTATTGCTACTATTAAGAACAATGTCACAGAAATCATCTTGAGCACGAGTGAGGGAGCAGGCTGGTCTGAGGTTGCAGGCTCATCTGCATCCTCTCAATCCCAGGGAGACATAGAGGGACCAAGTTACCACCCGAAAATATCAAAACCTGTTATTTCTGATTCGGATGGACTGGGAATTCAGTCAGACCCTGATTCGGACACTGAAAGACCATCTTCCCCACTATCAAAGCAAAGGTGAAATAAGCCATCTGACTGCCTAGTAAATTCAGTCCTTCAGCAACTGTCAGACCTGGGAGCGAAAGATTCAAAAGCAAAAGAAGCAACTCCTGTGGGAGATATGAAAGTAACTACAGCTGAAGGGGTAACTATTAAGCCAGTGACCCCACAGAGCCGGTGGTTGGGCGTTATCTGCGATGCTATTCTGGAAGGTGAATGGCAAGCGGCGTCAGCTATTGCTTACCCAGTGTGTATGGTCAGCCTAGGAAATGGGCAGCAGGGTGAGGAATGGAAACTATTTGAGTGGAAGCTTATGCAACAGATACACAATACAGTCTCAGCCTATGGGTTACATTCTAAACCAGCGAAACATCTTATCAACTTCCTTTTCGGCGCTGAGAATCTGACACCGAGTGACTGCGTGACTGTGGCAAAGCTTCTGCTGACCCCGGCACAATATATATTATGAGAAAAAGAGTAAGAAAAGCAAGCACAGCGTATAGTGTCAGTAAATCAGCAAGTGCAAGACCCGTTGTACACAATTAACATTAACGTGCTTTTGGGACAAGGAAATTATGCCAATGCTGCAGCACAACTTCAGTTTCCTGCTGTCTTCCACAACACAGCTGCTGAAGCGGCAAAAGAGGCTCTATTTTTAGTTCCCTCTGAACACAAGGCTCCTTCATATACTACTTTTAAACAGGGGCTACAAGAACCATACAAGAGTTTTATCAACAGGCTGGTGCAATCACTCGAGTAGGCTCCTGATCTATCGGATGACATGCATAGTAAAATGCTGCGAACTTTTGCATTTGAGAATGTGAAGGGCAAATCCAAGATGATTTTATCAACTTTACCAAGAACCCCACAACTATAGAAGAAATGGCAGAATGAATGGCGCGCAGTGCTTTGAGCCAACAAGCTGCCTTTGTTTCAGAAGCTATGAAAAGTGCTGTATCTACTCAAACTCAAGTTCTGGCTGCAGCATTAAAGCCATTGGCAAAGACTAACAATCGCCCCAGACCTGGGGATAATAGAGATTCCTGTTATTGATGCGGAAAAAAAAGCCACTTGCATAGAACTTGCTCCATTACGGTATGGTGCGACCACTGCCAGTCCAACTCCCACTCCACTGTGGCGTGTCGCAGTGCAGGAAACGTAAAGAGGAGCGCGGGGAGCAGCCACGCGCAGACAATAATGGCTGCTTAAACTCCAGAATTGGCCAACCAGCAACCTGGGGGAGCTTGGGGATTGACCTGGCAACAGCAGTAGACATAACGCCAATCGATGATAAGCCACTCCAGATCCCTACATTGATAAATGGCCCATTGCACAAATCACAATACTAGATAGGGGCCCTACTGTTGGCCCGTCATCCTCTGGTCTTAAAGGAATCATAGTAATGCCAGGTTTGATGGATGCAGATTTTAATGGGGAAATCCAAATTGTCGCATATACTATGCATCCACCCTACACATTCCAAAAGGCAGCAAGATTGCACAACTTGTACCCTTGCAAAATCTTACCAGCCAAATATGTAAAACCCCCTTGAAAGAAGTTGGTGTACAAAGAGATGCAAGTTTTACTTCCACAGGTGAGATCATCAGCCTTATATTAGACATGCATAATAGACCAGAGCAACAAGTCACCATGATGAATGGCAGCGAAACTATTACTTTCAAGGCCTTGTTATACACTAGAGCTGATATCACTGTTGTTTCAAACAACATTTGGCCAAAGCATTACCCTCTTCAGCATAGGGACTCAGCAGTGAACAGAGTGGGAGGAGTGTCCCTGGCATACCTAAGTACTCAGCCCATCACCTTCCAGATAGAAGAGAAGATTGCTACCATACTAGTTACAGTATTGCCGCTGCCGAAAGGAGTGAACGCCTTGATTGGAAAGGAATGCATGACACAATGGGGAGTTGTTCTTACCACCCCAGACACGTTTTTCTGGCAGCGGCCCCTGTTGAGCAACTGCCCATTCTAAAGCTGACTTGGATAACAGACAAGCCTGTATGGATAGAACAGTGGCTGCTAAGCCAAGAGAGGCTGCAAAAGGCACATGAACTGGTCCAAGAACAACTTGCAACTCAACATATCAAACCATCTACTAGCCCATGGAACACCCCCATTTTTGTCATTCCCAAGAAATCTAGAAAATATTGGTTGCTGCATGATCTCAAGAAGGTGAATGAGCAGATGCAAGCTATGGGAGCCCTACAACCTGGTCTGCCATCACCTTCCATGTTACCAGCAGGGTGGCCCCTGTTAATTATAGATCTGAAGGATTGCTTTTTCACCCTTCTATTGCACCCTCATGATACTCGATGTTTTGCTTTCACCCTGCCAGCAGTAAATAAGGACCGGCCTGCACAAAGATTCGAATGGGTCGTACTACCATAAGGAATGCGTAACAACCCCATCATGTGTCAGTTGTTTGTGGCAACAGCATTGCAGCCAGTATGGTGACCCTGGCCATGTGCCCTGATCTATCACTACATGAATGACATCTTCTTGGCACAAGAAAATCCTTTCACCAATGATCAGTTGCAGATTCTAACGGCAATCCTCTCCAAGGCAAGATTGCAGATTGAACCTGAAAAAGTTCAATGCTCTCCACCATAGAAATATCTTAGGTAGCAGATCACCGATAGTGTTATCCGCCCACAAAAATCCACCATCACCACTGAAATCAAGAACCTTATCAACATTCAAACACTAATGGGCAATTTGCAATGGGTCCGACCCCTCGTGGGCATTACAAATGACAATCTGGCTCCTCTGCAGTCTCTCCTGAAAGGTACAGATGCAGCGAAACAGATTTCTCTCACCCCAGAACAACAACAGTGCATTTCTAATATTGGCACCCTTATATCCACACCGTAAGCATCCCGACGCCACCTACATCTCCCACTTTCTGATCGTTTCTTGACCAACTTCTGTGTTTGCCGTCGTGGTGCAGTGGAAAAAGAAAACCAAGGGAGGAAGAAATGAAGACAAATTATACATCCTAGAATGGATATTTGTCAGCCTCCAACCTAAATGAGGTATTCAAACCCAACTGGAAGCAGTAGGAGATGTGGTCCGGAAAGGACAAGATCGAGTGACAGCTATCTCGGGGATGGAGGCTGCAAGTATTCGAATCCCTATGAGCACAGCTGACTTTGAATGGGCACTCAGACATTCTACTGCTCTGCAACTTGCACTCTTAGATTACACAGGGTACATTTCAAAGGCTCTTCCCAAAGGAAAAGAAGCTCAGTTTCTTACAGAGCACTCTTGGATAGCATTAGAAAAATGCTCATGCAGACCATTAAAGGATGGTCTCACAGTATATACTGATGCTGGAAAAAACAGCAGAAAAGCTGCCATCACTTGGTACCAGAATGATCAATGGAAGCATCAAATTTTGCAAGCCCTACCAGAGGATACACTCCAAACATTAGAGCTGGCAGTTGTCTGCTGGGCCATGTCACAATGGCTCTCTACACCACTGAATATTGTTATGGACTCTCTTTATGTTGCTGGAGTGGCCCAAAGGGTAGAATATGCATTCATCAAGGATATACAGAATGAACTGTTGCTTGCCCTTTTCCAGCAACTGCAGAGGACCACAAGACAAAGAACAGCTGCGTATTGCATTATTCACATTCAAAGTCGTAAGTGGCAAGAAGGATTCAGGGAAGGAAATCACAGAGCTGATCAGCTGGTTAGCGTGGTAAAGAAAAATCAAGCACCAGTCAATCAATTTGAAGCAGCCAGAATCTCCCATGAACAGTTTCATCAGAATGCCAATGGACTAAGGCGACAATTCTCTTTATCAATAAATGAGGCCAAAGGCATGGTCCGCACTTGCCCTCAATGCAGCAGTCATGGACCAGACCTCAGAATAGGAGTAAATCCAAAAGGTTTACAAGCCTTAGAACTCTGGCAAAAGGATGTAACTCATGTACCCGAGTTCACTATTCATGTTTGTAAACATTTGACTGCCTGCTTCACTGTTACGAGCATCCTAGAGCTGGTAAAAACTGATAATGGGCCTGCCTATACTAGCGATGCGGTCTGACGATTCATGCTCACATGGGGAGTGGAACATAAAACAGGCATTCCGAACTCCTCTACGGGACAGGCTACTGTAGAGAGAACCAACAGAACTTTAAAGGACTATTTAAACAAATTCAAGGAGGTCCTCGATCCAAAAGAATGCTTGAATTGAACCTTATTTTTTGTTGAATCATTTGTGTGCTTTTGGGGAAAATCAAGAACCTCCTGCAGTAATACATTCCAGTTGTGTTAAGGCAGGGATGATAAAAAGAGATATGCTTGTGCATTTTCGCAATCCAAGAACTGGGGAATGGGAAGGTCCTGTATCTGTCATATTTAATGGCTGAGGATATATGTGTGTTTCCACTCCCACAGGTCCGCTATGGGTACCCAGTAAGTGGTCATGAGTAGCAGTATGAATGACACAGAAACTCTTGACCCAGAATCCCGCGCCTGTAGCAATACCGTTGGGCTCTTGTTTTAAAACCAATATTCGAGGAAACAGGAGAAATACTGGGGTTGACCTTATCCTGGCAAGATCCAGAGATACTGCTATTGGCCGTCAATGAGCAGATAACTGCCGAAGTCAAACCAGAGAATTGTTTCTGTGGAGAGACTGGTTGTGGATGGGTTAGAATTTGTTGTGGGGGTTGTGAGAGAGATCTGTGGATAGCTAGAGTATGAGGAGCAGCACAAGGTTACCACACGTGTCAATTCTGCCAATATAGAAGAAACGCACATAGATCTTTAGGTGAGTGGTTGGGACAAAACCTCAGTGGACCAGAGTTCCATCAGCTATTCGAATCAAAAACTCAGAAAGAGAGGACTCTTAGAGTTTGGCAATTACAAGGTCTCCTGAAGGAGCTTAGGCTTAGAAAGCTAACCAAGCAGTTAGAATTCTGCTGTGGAAGAGAGGTGTGTATACCTGTACAAATTGAGGTTCCCAATTACTGTTGGGCCGAGACTAGACGGATATGGGCGGAAAGGAGGCTGGGTAACAAGATGGTGGGTACTTATTGTGGTAAATCTCATCCCAATAACAGGAAGTAGTGGGAAAAAGTTAGAAATCTCTAAGCAATGGTTTGACCCTAGACAGAATGTGTGAGTATCCTTGGCACGAAGTTTGAACACTACTACCTTTTACGCGAGCCTAGGTACACTGAGCAGCCCATTTTTAACTTGCCTGGTAGGGGTAACTGTAAAGGACTCAACATGGAAATT
>JAWWEY010000099.1:1286639-1296648 GCA_035582745.1 Loriotus luctuosus
GGGGCCGGGCTGGGAGCTCGAGGGGGGCACCAGCGAGATGGACACGCTGGGGGGCACTGGGAGAGAGAGAGAGAGAGCGGGGACACACTGGGATCAGCTGGGGGGCACTGGGAGAGAGAGGGGAGGGCTGGGGTGGGCTGGAGAGGCACTGGGAATGGTCTGGGAGGGAATGGGGATGGACTGGAAGGGACTTGCGTGGCACTGAGAGAGATGGGAGGAAATGGGGGACACTGGGAGAGAGGGTGGAGGTCTGAGAGTGAACTGGGAACCAACTGGGAACAGACTGGGAATTGACTTGGAGGAGGTGGGTGGGACTGGGAACGACTGGGAACGGAATGGGAGCGGCTGGGAATGGTCTGGGAGGGACTGGGAATAAACTGGAAGGGACTGTGGTGGCACCGGGAGGAAGTGGGAATGAAGTGCGCGGCACTGGGAGGCCGACTCGAGCGCGGGGCACTCGGCGCTGCTGATCTGCCTGGCAACAGATGAGTCATCAGAGAGACGCGCTCTGATTGGCTGAAGAGCCTCAGTTTTACGCGTCTCAGAAATGGACGCGCGGGGTGGGCACTGGGATGAACGGGATGGACTCGGGGAGCCACGGAGATCTCTGGCGGGTAGAGGAGGCCCCGGAAATGGGAACAAGGAGGTTTGAGGGCTCTGGGCTGATTCCCAGGCAGGATTTGAGGGGCCCCAGGGTCATTGGCAGGGCAGGGCCCGAGGGAACACGCTCTGCCCCGCGCTCGCCTCGGCGCTCCATGAGGAACACGGCGGCCACCACGTAGTTGTTCCGGCAGTACCAGTGCACCGCAGTCTTTTTTAGCCGCATGAAATCTGGGAGGCTTTTCCAGTACCCGGCCACCTTCTCCCCAAAGGGGGTGAACCCCACAAAGTGCCCCACGTCGCAAAGTGCAGGAGCTACTCCCGGTTGTAGCTGTGCGTCTCCACGTACTGCACCTTCTCGGTGCTGTTAATGAAGTAAAACTCATTAACCCTTTGCAATCCACTGCAACAACCCTAAATGTGCAGGACACAGGTCAGAGGTGCACCACCAGAGCTCCGGGGGCCACCCCGGATCCCCACTCTGCACCTCCTGTGCCCCACGGCCGCCATGGGACCCTCCTGCCCGCGCTGCCGCTTCCTCTTTGCCACCCTTCCCCCATTTCCCCTTCCACATCCTCTCCCCTCCCACCTCCGGCCGCTCCCCAAATCACTGTTGGGGTTCCATTTCCCAATTTTCCCACAAATTCCCCAATCTCCAGCTCCATCGGGCTCAGTTTTGGGGTCGCTCTCTCCCCTTTTTCCCCCTCCCCCACCCTCTCCCACCCCTTCCTCACCTCCCCCCACCCCTCAGCCCCTCCCGCTCTCCCTTTCGGGGGTCCCCTCCTCCTCCCCCTCCATTCCGGGCTCCCCTCTTAGCCCCCTTTTCCCCCTTCTCCCCCCCTGTCCCAGCGCCTCCCGCCCCCCCCGCTCACCCGAGAGCTCCGCGCCCGCAGCCGGGGGCGCTCCCAGCACCACCAGTGCCACCAGCAGGGCCCCAGCTGCCGCCCCTCGCCCCATGGCCGGGGCCGGGCAGGGAGCAGCAGCCCCAAAGCAGCCGCGCTGCGCTGGGAGCGCCAGGCCGGAGCAGGGCGGGCTCGGCAGCGCCGCGCGCTCTCATTGGCTGCCGCCGCTTCTGGGGAGCGATTGGCCACGGGCTCTGCCCGGCAACCGATGAGCAATCCAACGCCCCGAGCTCTCATTGGCTGCGCCGCCTTCTGCCTGCGCTGCCATTGGCTGAGGCCTTTCTGGGACGCTGCAGCCCCGGGCTGGGGGTTTTTTGGGCAGGGGGAACCTTGGGGCGCTGGGCAGGTGGGAGCTCAGGTGAGCCCAGCAATGCGTGCCCAGGTGCGCGGGATCTCAGCGGTGCCCGTGGCGAGCGGTGACGCTGGCCCGATGCCAGGCACCCTGTGAGAGTCTGTCCGAAATCCTGCATTTTTCTGCCTCACGATTGCCATGAAAGACCACCGAAAAGCTTAAAACTGTTGAGCCAGTACAGGGGGAGGGGATGTTGTCTCTTAGCTACCTGTCTCCATAGGTAGTTATCTGTCATACGCTACGCTGAACCTGATGGGACATTCTGCCCTGATTTCGAGCAATGGATCTGGACTCCCCACCTCCCAGCCTGACTGGCTTTGAACTGTGGAAATGTGGGGGGAACCGGAGCTGGGTTCACAAGGTCAGTGACTACAGAATCCTTTGCCCAGCATTGACCTCATACCCCAGGTAGATTACTTTCTTTTCACTACCTGTACTTTTTTTTTTTTTTTTTTTTGATACTCTGTATCCTTGGAGCCCTAGGAAATTCAAAAGGTTTATGGTCCAGACCACACCTGCTTCCCTCGTCTGAGTGGCTGTCAGGAGATCATCCACATACTGCAATAGCCTTCCTTCTTCTTGTGGAGCTTCCCGGGACTCTAGGTCTTTTGTAAGTTGTTCTCCAAACAGAGTAGGGGAATTTTGAAGCCTTGAAGGCCTTGAGGCAACACAATCTATGTGAGCTGGGTTTTGCGCCTGCTTTTAGAGTTTTCTCATTTGAATGCAAAAATTTTCTGGTTGGCTTCATGGATAGGGAAGCAAAAGAAGGTACCTTTCAGATCTAAACCAGTAAACCAGGTTAGCTCAGGTGCCAAACATGTTGGTAGGGTGTATGGGTTTGCCACAAGGTGTACTGCCTGACCCTAGCTGGTTGTTTTCCTTAACTTGCACAGAAGGTGCATTCTCTGCCCTCCCTGCTATGTTAGAGGCCCACACCCCAGGAAACACTGGATCCATTATTTTCTTGTTAATTTCATCCTTATTTTCAATTGTAGTTTCACTAATTGTTAAAATTAAGCTCAATATATCTACATATTCTTGATCCTTTGCCTCTAAAATAATCTCCCCATCTTTAAATGTGATCTTTGCTTCCAGCTGCTCCAACAAGTCCCTCCTCAACAGGGCCCTTGGAGAGTTGGGCATATACAAAAAACTATGAATATTTTGATGGTTTGCAAAATATGATTTTTCAGATTGGCCAGTTGCCCCCTTACCATAACATCATCATCTGTTACAGGCATCGAGGCTTTATTTAACACTGAGTTTGCTGCCCCCGTGTCTACTAAAAATTCCATTTTCTTAGCTCCCATCTTTCTACCCCATCCCATCTCTTTGCCTTAATTCAAAGTCTTGGGGTATAAAATAGGCTGAATGCACTCAGCTTTAATTATTTCTGCTGGGTTTCTTAAATTACTTGAAACTCTCTTTTCTAATAATTCACACACCCTGTTACCTCTTTGCTTCTCGTGACCGGTTGCTCTAAGGAATTGGACTAAATTCCTTAGAGCTCTCTGAGTAACCTTTGTTTCCTTAGAATAACATAAATCATAAAGTGCCTGTCTTGGTCTCTTCCACCTAAACTCTGCTTTACAAAATCTCATTCTTTTCTAGTTCTCTTCCCGCACAATCTAATTCAAGCATTGTTTCTACTCACTTTGCTGCCTTGCAAAAAGCTGTGCCTGTTACAGCAAAACTCTGATATGCCCACAAACACAGACACACAGACACACAGACCCCGCATCTCAAATTCATGAGAGTCAGGACTTAGGTTGCTGTGCAAGGGGAATTCCTGGAATTCCTTTAATTTGTTCTACCACAGTTAAACATAAACCACCATACTGCAGTTTTTCCACGCAAAATGCTACACTTGTTGCAAACAAAATCCTAAAATCTCCACAAACACAAGCCTACAATACTGAGAATCAAATTACCACAATGCAGGGGAAGAACCACACAAACTCAGTGGGAAAGGGGTATCTCTTAAAAGTGCCCATTTTTCTCGACACAACCCAACATACAACACTTCAGCATCTACCCACATCAGCTTATCAGCTTCTTCTGGTCCTCACACACTCTGGACACAATCAAAATAACAGCACACAGTAAAATTCCAGGCACCAAGTCCAAACTGCTGGGGCAGAGGAATCCCCTGAGTTCGTCTAGCCACGGTTAAAACATGCACAATGCACACAAATCACACATCACCACCTTTAAACACAATAAATGAATAAATGTCCTCACCCACATTTCTCCACTTGTTCCACTTCTCCGCGGGGTGTTCCCTGCCCTCACAGCCTGCCCCAGCCGGTGCTCCGGGCCTCACCTGGCCGCTTCAGACATGGGCAGAACTCCCCCCGCACGCCGTGGGCACACTCACTCACTCGCTCGGTCTCTTTTATACCCCACGCACTCACACGATTACAAACACACTCACATTAACCACACAGTGCATTAACCATACAATGCCCAGACACCACAAGCACACAAAGTTCGGGTTCACTCGGCTCACCCCAGAGTCGCCAGCGGCCGCTCTATTGAACAATGAACTCGTTCCCAGTCGCGCTATCAACCGGGAACCTCAGCTGCCAACCGTGCTCTGGGCCGATGGCTGCCCCAGCACAGGGACGAGGCTGTGCACTCAGACGTCTCTGAGTGACTTATCAGCAGCCCTATCTCCCCTGGGCCCTTTGACAGACACACCGTGTATCTGCACACCAGCAGGTCATTGTCTGTATCCGCAGGGGGCAAGCTGAGATGGAGCAGAGCTCCTCCAGGAAAATCCCAGGGTGCGCGCAGGAGTCCGTCCTCCCCTCCACCCCTGCGAGGACAGACAATCGCCTGGCTGGCTCGCCAAAATGATTCGTGGAAAAAAAAGAGAAACTCCACAACTTTGTACAAAGTTGTAAAGCCGGTATGTTTATTACAGCCCTGGACGCACGTGGAAATCGTTGTTCTCCCTAAAGGACATGTGCACCCCTGAGAATTCCCCCTTGCTTATACATATGCATATAGTCTCATTCATATTCATTTTACTGATTGCACATTACAAGTTGCAATTAGTTTTTACCAGTCCTTGCCCTTTGCGCAGAGAGCTCTCTGGTCAGCCTCAGCCTTTGCCCCTGACAAAGGGGCCTCCGCTTATCTTGGGAGTTGGAATTCCTTCTCTTGGTCGAGGCCATTCTGCGAGCACAAGATTTTTTCTTTGGTTTTTGTTTTTCCTCTCTTGTGAGAACAGGGAGTCTTAAGCACAGATAAACAAGTTACAGGCTCAGAACAGCACTTTTCACCTAAATCCAAAAATATTTTTCTATCCTGTTAAATTTCTACTTTGTCTCACCCATCCAGGGAATGATGTGCTCTGACTCCATGATTTCAAAGGCTGAACAGATGCTTTATTCTATACTATATTATACTACATTACACTATTGCTATACTAAATCTATACTAAATTACATACTAAAGAAAAACCTCTGACCCTTTACAGTCACGACCCAGCTTTGACCTAATTGGTCAATCAGTCCAAACAACCATCACCAGTGTCCAATTAACAAATCACTCCCAGTAAACAATCTCCATAACACATTCCACATGTGCCAAACAACAGGAGCAGCAAGTGAGATAAGAATTGTTTTCTTCCTCTCTGAGCTTTCTCAGCCTTTCCACAGCTTCCCAGGAAAAATCCTGTGAGAGAGAATTATGTCTCTATTAAAGAAATGTGAATAGCACAGGGATTTGTCCTCCCTGGTCTCCATCTGCAGCTCAGTGCCTGGGGCAAGGAAAGAAAAGGAGAGGAAGGAATGAGGAAGGAAGAAGGACAGAAAGAGAAGAGGAAGGAGATGTGGACAAGGAGAGGATGGGATTTGCCTCCCTGCTAGAGGGAAGGGGAAGGGATCCCACCAATTCATCCCTGGCAGGACGGTGTCAGCAGTGGGGTTGTCCTGCAGCCAGGGGCAATGCTGGGCTGAGACATGGAGCAGAGGAGAGGGGGAAAGGAGCAGTGACTTCCTCCTCACCTGCCTCAGTGTCCCATGCCATCTTCCTTTTCCTTGCAGCCTCCTCCAGCTCCATCCAGACAAAGTTTGGGATTGACAAATCCTGGCTTGGGGGAAAAACAACGGGTCAGCACCTTGGTCCTGCTGCCCAAGTACAGCTCCAGAAGTAACTGCCCTGTTCACAGTTGGATGGAGGCAGACCCTGCTCATCTCCAGCTTCCCCCACCCCTCCAGGCTGCCGGAATGCCCCAGCTCTGGGATTGGCCTTTGCTGCTCTCCCCACTCCGATGCCAATCAGAGCCCCAACACCAATGTCCCCCCACAACTGGTACCACCTCCCCAGCCAGTACAGACCATTTGCCACAGGAACCCTCCACAAGTCTCCAAAGGGGCATCTGCGTCTCACCTTTGGAGCCCTGCGAGATCCAAACATCCCCTCCTCTGAAAAAAAACCAAAACCAATGGATTTGGGGTGAGCTCCCCCTCCCTGCTCACCTGTGGGATCTGGGGGATCGATGCTGCCAGGGCCAGGGGAGCTGCAGACTCAGCGGGCAGGTGGGAAAAGGCGTGGTTCTGCTGGGGCTCTTCCTCTTCCTCCTCCTGTTCCTGTTCCTGCTCCTCCTTTTCCCCATCCTCCTCCTCCTCTCCCTCCTCTCCCTATTGCTCCTCCTTCCAGACCCACTCCAGATCCCACCTGTACCCCATGGCTGCAGCACCACCAGCATTTGGGTGGAGGGAACTCCCCATAAGCCCCCCAGGGATGGGCAGGGGGCTTGGGGACCTGCCCAATGTGGATCCATTCCCCCCCAGAGCCCCAGGGAATCACTCCAGGAATCGAATGATGGGGACACAATGGGATCCCCATAGAACCGCCCTTTTTGTGTTCCATCCCCACCTTTCCCTCCTCCCATCCATCATTCCTCCAACCCAAAGACCCCTCTCAACTCAGTTTGGGGGTGCCATCCCTCTCTCTTTGAATCCTCTCTTCCCCTGCTCTTCTGCCCCTATCCCATTGTGCCTCCAGCCCCAGCCCTCACCCCTGTTCTTGGTTTTGGGGGATCCAGGCCCATCCTGCTCAGTCTGGAGGGTCACATCCCCCCTTTCCCTCAATTCTGGCAGCTCCTGGCTGCTATTTCCTGGGAAGAATCCCTGAGTTTTGGGACTTTTGGGGTGTAGCTCAGAAGAGTGACAGCTCTCTCTGGCTTTCCCCTCCCTGTTGTGGCCCCTCAGCTGCCCCCAACACCCTGGGGCTGCTGGGATTTCCCTCCTGGGGACAAGGACGTTCCTCCCCTTCCAGGACCCCAATGCCTGGCTGGGGCTCCAGGTCAGGGGCTCCTTGAGCAGCTGCCCCAGAACCTCCCCCAGGGTCTCCCAGCACAGCCAGAGCCACTCGGCCTGGGGTCCCCAAAGGCTCAGCAAGCCCCAAGTGCCTCCCAGGAACCCTCAACTCCCTCAAACCCAGCATCCCCCACATCCCCTGCAAGTTCCCCCCACGGCACCAGCCATGGCCATGTCCCCACATGTCACTGGCCATGGCCCACCATGTCCTCACCCATGGCTGTCTCCCCACCATGTTTCCATCCCTGTCATTGTTCCCCACATCTCCATCCATGCCCATGTCCCCCCATGTCCCCATTCCCATCCATGACCACATGTCCCCACGTTGCTCTCCATGTCTGTGTCCTACCATGACCACAAGCATATCTTAATTCAATGTCTTTATTTTCACCCCAATATCAGATATTTTAAAGGGATGAAGAGAAATGAAAAGAAAATCAAGGCCAAAAGAAAAGGATTTCCATGTCCATGCTGGCAGAGGACCTATGTGCTTGGTGGGAGGGAAGAAGTTTCCACCCCACTGTCTCAAAAATCTTGGTCTTTTCCTCACTTTTTCACCATTTGGCTGCCAAAGACACATTTGGGCAATAGGAAATCAAAATCATGGCACCCCTGAAATTGGAGAAGACCTCCAAGACCATTCAGTATTCCTTGATGCCACCAGAAGATAGGATTGAATGCAAAAGATTTTATGGGGGTGAAAGTCAACAAATGCCCTCTCCCCAAGGAATTCCCATTGTTGGTCTGCATCCCAATGGATGTTCCTGCCCCTGTATAAATCCACGTGCCCACAGGGAGCAAGGAAGATGTGGAGCCACCCAGCCAGGTGTCTTCCCAACACAGATCACAAGGGCTCTGCCCAACTAGGGTCACTGGGGACCACCCAACATGGATCCTCCCATGGGGGATGGAGTTGGAGCAGTGCACAAAGCTCTTCCTGAACTCAGGGCACTCACAGGGCTTCCCTTAGTGGCGCCTCCGTTGATGTTTGGTCAAGACTGAGCTCTGTGAGAAGCTCTTCCCACACTCAGGACATTTGTAGGGCCTCTCCCCAGTGTGGATGCGCCGGTGGATGATGAGTTTGGAGTTTTGCTTGAAGCCCTTCCCGCAGTCGGGGCAGCGGAAGGGCCTCTCCTCGCTGTGACTCCGCTCATGTACGAGGAGATCGGAGCTCCTGTGAAACCTCTTCCCACACTCAGAACACTTGTAGGGCTTCTCCCCAGAGTGAACACGCTGCTGGTGTTTTCTCAGGTCAGTGTGCCACCCATAGCTCTTCCCACATTCCAAGCAGGTGTAAGGCCGTTCCCCCGTGTGGATCACCTGCTGTCGAATCAATGCTGAGCTTCCTCTGAAGCTCCTCCCACATTCCCCACACTTGTAGGGCTTTTCCCCGGTGTGGATCTTCTGGTGTTCCGTCAGCTTGATGCTGAAGCTCTTCCCACACACCCCACACTCATAGGGCTTTTCCCCAGTGTGGATCCTCTCGTGTTTCCTCAGGCCGGGGGTCTGGCTGAAGCACTTCCCACATTCCACACACTCATAGGGCTTTCCTCCTGTGTGGATCCTGTGGTGTTGCATCAGGCTCCCCTTCTGGCAGAAGCTCATCCCACATTTCCCACACTCGTAAGGCCGGTCTCCAGTGTGGATCATCTGGTGTTGCTTCAGCTGGCCGCTCTGCCTGAAGCTCTTCCCACATTCCTCACACTCAAAGGGCTTTTCCCCAGTGTGGATCCTCTGGTGTTGGATCCGGACGGAATTGTGGCTGAAGCTCTTCCTACACTCCTCACACTCAAAGGGCGTCTCCCCAGGGTGGATCACCTGGTGCTGCCTCAGGCTGGAGCTCCAGCTGAAACACTTCCCACATTCCTCACACTCGTAGGGCTGCTCCCCAGTGTGGATCACCTGGTGCTGGATCAGGTGCAAGCTCCGGCTGAACTTCTTGCCACATTCCAAGCATTTGTGTGGCTTCTCCCTGCCATGAGGCTTCTCCACCAGCTCTGAGCTCGGGCTGGATCTCCGGCCGCCTTCCTGGCTCAGGAGGGCTCTTTCCTCCCTGCAGTTCTCTGGGCTGGGTTTGCAGCCCCTCCTTGTGCGGGATCTCTGGGGCTTTTCCTCCTCCTCCATCCACACATGTCCTAGGAATGAAAAATCCTGGTTTCGGGAAAAAAACAAGATGAGAGTGCCTTGGACTGGGAGTTCCTCTTTGCCCAAGTTCATCTCATTAAGTCATTGGGTATCTTGTGTCTCTAAGAACCTCCAAAACACAATGATTCAGCAAAAAAGTCCTCCAAACATCAAGATACAGATCAAAAACTTTCCAAATATCACGATTCAGCAAAAGCCCCCTCCAAATATAAATATTCAGCCCTCACACAAAAACAAAGCACCAACAATTAGCCCGATTAAACTAAGACACAACCAAGATTCACCACAGTGAAAATCGTGGATCACAATCCCCTGTCATGATGAGCACCCACAGGCACTGAGGGGGCTGCAGGAGGGGCACAAGAAGGCCCCGCAGCACTTGGGCACAAAGGCACAGCAGGTGAATGCAAGAAGGGAGCAGAAAAAGGCCAAGCTGAAGGCAAATGCCAGGGCACAGTTCCTACAGCCCCTGAGGGATCAACCCCAGGGTCCAAGGGGGCCCCAGCACCCAGGGCACGGACTCGGCCACAAGCACCTGGCACAGGCATTGCCCTCCTCGGCAGGGGAGAGCCCACGCAAACAGCCCCTGGCAAGGAATCAGGGCTCCAGCTGCAGGGCACAAGGACACTGCAAGCACAGACAGCAGCACCCTCAGGACCAGCAAGTCCACCCCTTGATGG
>JAWWEY010000099.1:1353987-1368637 GCA_035582745.1 Loriotus luctuosus
ATGGAATTTATGCATCATGTATGAGATGTATGAATATGCAACAGGTTATTGCTTTTAAGGGTTAATCCTCTGTTAACGTGTATCCTTTTTCGGGCTTATTTTGCCCAGACTGTCTGTAACTCTTTGTTTTTATTGTCTCATATTGTCCTCATCGTCCAAATTTTTATTACTCTAATAATATTGCTATTTTAATAACCATTTTATTACTACTAGACTTTTCAAATTTTAAAAACGCGTGATTGGCGTTTTTCACAGGTGTTAGACAAGATGTATCAGAAGCTCCAGAGCAGTGGCTGGGACCACAGGACATCTTGGCGGGCAGGGGGTGCAGGGCTACAGTGCAGCGAAAACTAGGAGCAGTGCTGAAGAAGCAGCAGGGGCAGGATAGTGGCAGACTGGTTCCCAACAGGGCAGAGAGGGATGAGCTGTAAACATTGGGCACCCAAGCAGATAGAAGTAGGCCCCTCTTTTAGTGAGGTAGGATTTTAATAAAGCCCAAGTTCAATGGCTGCTCTTACAGCAAAGGTTCACCCACAGAAAGGATGAAGCAGTACAGGACTGGGCTCCAGCGGTGACAGTGAATTCTCCCCTCAGTAAGCAACAGCTTGACAGCTCTCCTCCAATGCCAAGAGGGAGAGAGTTAGCAGCTCCCCAGCCCGTCTTTTGCCTGCCCAATTCTGGAGGTATCCCTGCCCCTCTCCCCTAAACCTGGTCTCTTCTTTTGTTTTTCTTAAGTACCCAGTTGTTAGGGTATCCTAGCAACTAATGGGAAAGAAATTCTATAAGTAAATAGGAACAAAAGGAAAGAAACCTAACCCCCAATAGCACCTTAAAGCATGATGATGAGGATCTGGTTGTCTGGTATGTCTGAACTGGCTTTTGAAAACAGAGGTAATTGCCAAACCTTGTGTGATGACCAGCTTTGAGCATGACTTGCTGCCTGAGAATGCTGCTGTTAATCCACATATTTGTCATGCTGCTGTACTCGGTTGGTAGATTTTCCCATTGACTCTCATGCAACTGGTCATGGATCCCTTTTATGAGGAAGGGTTGACACTTATTTGACTCCATTTTTCTGGATTCCAACTTCAGCCAGTTGGTAATAAAAGGAGAGGTGATTATATAACAGTGATATTGAGATAACTTTCTGTTTTCTGAACCACTCTTCAACCCTGTGGTCTTTAAGAAAGTGTACTTTTGTCCTAGATCCCTATCAAAGTCACCAAAACTAGGGTATCTGTCATTTCTTGGGCACTTAGGTTTTACTAGTAATCTTAATTGTACCTTTACTGCCTGTGTATAAGCAGTTTCAATAGCAAGAGTTTATGTTTTGAAGAAAATTAATGTGTATGTTTTCACAAAATGCAGCACATAATCGATATGTGAGAGTACATGTATGAATGTTTTTATAAATGATCAGTCAGAAATCCAAATTAATAAATGCGAAAAGATTTTATTTATCTTTTTCCATGACCAAAATACGGTCCTCAAAACCACCACAGCCAAAGAGACAGCGTCAAGCCCGGGATCGGCGCTGGGTGAACATAGATCCGACCTCTGTCGCATTGGACCCTCACCCGTTCACGCATGCCTCTTCCAGCGAGGCTGTTTTATACAGTTTTTTATGCCTGAGGCAGAGGTGCCCTGATTTCTTTTGTAACCCTGCATATGCATAAGAGTTTCTTTCACTGTGCTGGGCTGGACAATTGCTGTTCCCTGAGTCGTGGCAGGCACTGATCATGTCAGGGAAAGCCACGTATTCAGATGTATCTTTCTGGCGACTTCTGTTATCCCCATCGATGGTATCAGTCGAGCAATGATTACTCCTGAGTGTCTCCTGATTAACCCGGAGGACAATGATCATCACACCGGCCACGTCTATTCATAGGTAAACAGGGTATTACTCTCCTGCTGCCTTCAGGAATTTCAACATTCCGAAGTAGACATCTGTCCCTGGGCTGCTTGTGGTCAGGGACTTGTTTGGATTTTACAATCTTATAAAATACATTCTCTCTTTAAGCATGAATTATTTAATAACATATATTACAATCCCTCCCCTTCTATATAAACACATTAATTATTGCTCCCACTACAACCCATATAACTATTATCTATATTTTATCTACATCTACCCTTCGCCTCCAAGGATCTCCTACAAAGAGAGGGGACTTATCTAGACTCTCTGCATGCCTTGCTCTACTTGAGGGATTCCTTGATAGACATTATAATCATTCTCATTACTTTTGACTTGTTTTTCAAATTTTGCCATGCTGCATTAAATTCCATCTGGAGTTTTCTACCTTATATTAGTTTTTCCTGGCTCTCTCCAGTATTCTCTCAGTTCCTGCAAGGATTGGTAAGGGTTAGCTCTGGGACTCTTGACCCAGCAGAGTCCCATCTGACCATTCAATTCGCAATTTGACTCGTTTTTCTGACTCCAAGACCCTGTAGCAGGTTCTGGTTGCCAGATTTTGCTCCTACTATTTGAATTTACTGGCAGAGTGGATATACATGGGGTATATCCCATCATTGCAGTATATTCTTTTCCCTCTTGACTGATGCAAATAGTTCCAATCACTCGCTGGTGTAACACCCATCCCTCAGGTCTCTGTGCAAATTTCGACACCTATGGATTGTCCCACTTCAAAAGTTGTTCTGGAGCTAAACTCTCACCCTTCCAGGGCCATTTCTCAGCAGACTTCAGCCCCCCACAAATCCAGCAATTTGACAATCCCAGCTCTGTTGCAATTTCCTGAACCAAATCAATTAATAGGTTTTGATCAGGGGCAGGTAATTCCCCGTCAGCATATAATTTCTCAAGCTGTTCATACTGTTCACTCAGCGTCTTCATCCTCTCTTGCTCTACCCTCTTCTTTCTCAACTCTGACTCCCTTCTCTTCAGCTCCTGAGTAATTTGTCTCATTTTGCCCTCAGGATCTATCCCTTCTTTATTTTTCACAAAACAGACAGCCCTATCATACTGAAGACAAACTCTATCATCGTTTGCCTGGACAAGATCCAGTATGATAGGTTCTCTATTTAGGGTGAGCTTTCTATCAAGTTTCAGATTTCTCCCAACTCAGTATGTTTTCCCATTCATTATACACATTCCTAATTTTGAATTATCATAACACAATGGATCAACTTGATGATAAGCTACAAAAATCTATTCCGTCTTTCCCCCGACCCACATTGTCCGATTACATCGGCTACAAATGGGGATTGACATGGGTTCCGCATTCAGTATTCAGTGGCTGAGCCTGTCTGACCGCCCGTTCCCCATTCCAGTCTTTGGATCTAAACACAACACCTCTTTGCCCACTCTGCATAATTTTACCCGAGTGTCTTTTATCAAACAGTAGCTGCCTGGCTCCCTGATGAGCTCCTCCGGGGCTTGGTATGCTGAGATATCCCCGTTTCCTTGTCCGATCGGGACAATCTGGGTACACTCACTGCACTCACGCACGGGGTTCCGGTTCCCGTCATGGAGTGGGGTCTCAATGTGCAAAGTCAGCGTCTCGTACATGGCTAGGCTCAGGCCAATCAGGATTCCCACTAGGCGTACTTCTCTGCCTTGCCTCTGCCCCCCAGCGGTGGCAAGGAAGACCACCTTCGCGACAGCAGGAGTACTCTTCAGGGAATACATTCTCAGACTGTGCTGCATACCTTTTAAAGGCGCCCCACCTCGACATCTTGACAGCATCTGAGCTGCATGGTACCTTGATCGATTTTCGGCACTCAACATTCAATACCTCTGCCTTTGATTTGAGTTTTCCACGTACCCCATTCTGGAAAATGTGTAACCACTCCTGTGAATCCAATTCAGTAATACCTAGATTTGTGGCTAGATTCAGAATGCGGTCAGTCAGCTCAAACTCTTCCTCCAAACATTGAGTGCACAACCCCTTCAGTCTCTGCCCCCTTCTGCAATGTATAACAGAAGTTCCCCGACAATATTCACACTTGAAGTGTACGAACAGATAGCATACACAATCTGACAGTATACAACCTATCCAATCGCCGTCGGTGATTTATGTGGACGTTGGAGCTTGATCCTTAGGTTGCCTGGGGAAGAGGTGATCCTCCACTTCGGAGCCTCCTCCTGATGCTCGACCTTCTTCACTCTGGACACGTGTGTCCAACCTTTCTCCGCTGTCCGAATGGCCGTGTCGGTAGTCAGAAGGACAAGAAAGGGGCCTTCCCAGTGGGGGGAGAGGGGTACGTCTTTCCATGCTTTCACAAGCACTCTGTCACCTGGTTGAATTTTGTGGATAGCAAATCCCAAAGGGGTACTCTGGGATACTATCCCCTATTTCCTCAGTTCCTGTAGATTTTTATTTATTGCTATCAAGTAGGGTTGAATCTGACTATCATCCAACCTGGGGCGTCCCACTGGCATCCCATGCTTATATGGCATTCCATATAGCATTTCAAATGGTGAGAGCCCTGTCTCTGAGTGAGGCATAGTCCTGATATTAAGCAAGGCAAGAGGAAGGCACTTCAACCAGGACATCCAGGTTTCTAATACCAACTTTGATAATTGTGCCTTCAAGGTCTGATTCATCCTTTCAACTTGTCCTGAGCTCTGGGGATGCCACGGAGCGTGGTATTCTCATTGAATGCCTTGTGCCTCTGCCAGCTGCTTAATAATCTTCGAAGTAAAATGGGTTCCCTGGTCCAAGTCTGTGTAATTCACCACCCCATATTGGGGCACAATCTCCTCCAACAGTTTCCTGGGCACAGTTTGAGCTGTTGCCCTTGGGCTTGGAAAAGCTTCCACCCAATGGGTCAATTTATCAACTATCACTAGCACAAACTTGTACCTTCCCACCTTGGGCAGTTTGGTAAAATCAACCTGAATCCTTTTGAAAGGACAGCACACAATGGGACAACTTCCCAGGATTGCCTGTTGTGCCTTAGTCTTGTTAACCTTTTGACAGATGAGGCATTCCTGTACCTCCCGTTTTGCCAGTTCATAAATTCCTCTGCACCCAAAGAATTTCAAAAATTGTTCTGCCAGGGCCTTAGCCCCCAATGTGTTCTCTGGTACAATCTCCTCAAAATTTCTCATGGTATGACCTTTTGATAACAACTCTCTCTCGTCCAGTAATTTCCACTTACCTTCCTCAATTTTCTCATAGTTTTCAATTTCTTTTTGGGAAGGCTGTGGGGGATATTCTGGAGCCTCGGTTCCTTCAATCTCCGGGGTACTTACCGTCATCAATGCCACATTCTTGGCTTCTCTGTTTGGCAGGTTGTTTCCCTGGATTTGAAACTGCATTCCTGCTGTTATCTATGATTCAATTCCGTAGCCAATTCTAATAAAAAATGAACAATTTATTAAATAAAAAAAATAATTTGGAAAACACAAAAATACAAAATTTCTTACCACAGCCAATACAGCTCCTGTACCCGGGACACAGCGCTGGGTGCCACTGAGGTTCTGGCTGGCGTAGTAACAGCCTCCCCAAGGAGAACACACCCCATCATCCCAGGGACCGAGTTTTTATACATTTTATTATGCCCGAGGCAGAGATGACCACATATTCTTTTGTGTCTTTTTACATGTAAAGCAGAATACACATAGGTGTGAGGAAGGACTGTGTCCAGACTCAGACTGGATTCTGAGTATCCAAGTCTCAGGTCCATACATGACTTCAATACTCGATGATAAAGTGTCCCAGGTGTGTAGTCGGGGTATTCTTCTGAGATGTCCTGTTCTGGGAACTACTCTTGATGGTATCAGTTCTTTATCAGTCTTTTGTTGGAAGCACTTGATGACATCAGTCCTTCAGCTGGAAGTGCTTGATGATATCAGTCTTTTGTTGAAAGCACTTGATGGTCCGGACTCCATCCTTTTCACATGCATGTTTGGCTTTCTGTGTGGGGAAACTGACAGTCTGGTTCCCCAGCTATAGTTAGCTTCTGCTCTTTTGCAAATGATTATTCCCCCGGAATCTTAATCTCCTTTAATACTATATCAACTCTACTTTATAGCATGAATTAATATACTCCACATATAACACCGCCTGGTGACCTTTCACATGAACAACCGAAATGTCCTCTGGCTCCCTTACCACTTCCAAAATTTGCCTGATCAATTCTCCATGCATCAGTCCCCATCCTCAAGTGTTGATCAGCCCCCTTTCTTCAATATTTTCCAAATGTGTGAAGCACCCAAAAGGCTTACCTAGAATCTGTAAAAATTGTTCCCTTTCTTCCTTTCAGGCCTGTCAAAGCCCTCAGAACTGCATACAGTTTGCAAGCCTGTGCTGACCATCCTGCATTCAAAGGACCTGCTTCTATCACTTTTCCTCTTCTCCTGCCCACAACTGTGTATCCCGATTTCCTTTTCCCCTCGATCACTCTACTTGAACCATCCATGAACCCTTTTTCTCCTTCTTCCAATTCCTCCTCTTCTAAATCTGGTCTTATTTTGGTCTGTAATTCCACTGCTTCCACACAGTCATGAACAAGCCTTTCCAAGGCTTCACTGAACAAAAACTGGGCCAGATTTTGCGCTATTGCAATTCCAAATCTGGTGAGTGGATCAAAACAGCTTCATACTTCAGCAACCTAGCATCCCTGAGCCATTTATCTTCCTTTTGTTGTAGTATACCCTGCACATTATTCTGTGCAAGACTTCTGTTATCCAGATCATGGTATCAATCGGGCAATGATTACTCTTGAGTGTCTCCTGATTAACCTGGCCACGTCTATTCATAGGTAAATGGGGTATTGTTCTGCTGCCTTCAGGAATTTCAACATTCCGAAGTAGACGTCTGTCCCTGGGCTGCCTGTGGTCAGAGACTCGTTTGGATTTTACAATTTATAAAATACATTCTCTCTTTAAGCATGAATTATTTAATAACATATATTACAATGTATTCACACTATTCATATCTCAAGGTACTTGTGAACCCCAGAATGTATTTTATCACATGGTTAAACTGGTGGTGTATTAATTTCAAATAATGCAGCATTAAGCATTAAATCATGATGATGGTGGATCTATGGCATTCCACAGAGCTGTTCCTTTTCTTAAGTCATGTTTTTGTTTAGGGCAAATTTGGGAGGAAAATTATAAAGAGGTCCCTCTATAAAGCAGATCGAAGCAGACCCTCCCCCAACTGGTTCAAGAAAAGATTTCCTTGAAGAAAAGTGGACAAAATGTATTTAACAAGCAAAATATTCACAAACATAAAAATTATTAATATTAAGCTGTTCTGAAGAGATGACAAATTCAGAAAGTCCTTGTTGTGGGGCATAGCTCAGTGGGCTTGCTCAATCTTTTATCAGTCCCTCCTGCACTGCAAAATGCTGTGTCCTGGTCCCCAGTGTGCCACAGGCATGAGCTCCCAGTGTTTTTCTGGGTTTTCAGTCCAGAGCAGGGCGGATCAGTTCCAAGAAAAAGAAAAGCCATTGTCCGGGGAACTTCTCTGCCTCAGCTAGCAAAAAAAACCCAAACAACAATAAGGCAAAGGATAGCTCTCTCCCACTGTCTGTGCTGCAGACAACACAGTCCATGAGAAGGAATGTGGCGGAGCAAGTGAAGTTTCTGCAAACAAACTCCATGCTTCTTCTTTCCCGTGCTTTGCTCTCAGAACCAGACTTATCGATGCAGAACTTGATATCCAGCATAAACAGAACAAACGATTGGGAATACAAGCATCATAAAGTCACTCTAGGACAGCTCATGATATTTAAGAGTTCAATCATGCTGTTATATATGCTGCCTTACACATGGATGAAGTCAGTAATTTTTTCAAGAGTTGTCACATATGGAGGAAGATGTATCTTGGTTCCCATATGGATTTCAGGATGAAGGCTGATCATGACTGAATGTGGGACAATTAATAACAACATATTAAAGTGATAATTCCAGTTCTCACAGCTAGCTGGCATTGCCTCTTTGATATGTTCTGCCCTGAGAAGATTGTCATCTACAAACCTTGTGAGCTCTAACCTACCTCAAATGTGTGGAGAAGGCATTAGCCTTCTATTCCATGTCTGGCAGGAATGTGGAACACAACTGATGAAAAATGGACTGCTGCTTATGGATCTTCACTGTTACCAATATTTGTCATGTGGTTTGACTTTTTCACCAGGGCACCAGGCAGATAGTAGTATGTGACATTCAGGGACAAAACAAGTGGAGTGAACCACAGCAATATGTGGAAATATTACATATTGTTTCTGTTCTGTTAATGAAAAGCTTCCAGTGATGAAACAGAGCTTGATGTCATAAACCACTTATTTATAAAAAAAGTTGAGAGGGAAACAAAGAGAGAATGTGCTCTTCAGCATCTTGTTTCTGTTGCTCTCAGTTCTCTGTCAACACTAACCAAGAGCCTGCTCCTAATGCTTTTTTTTGATCAGTTATCCAAGCAATAGAGCTTGGATATTTTTTAAAGTAATAGGCTCTCAGAAATTAATGCAAGTTTTGGCCTGGAAAGAGCAAGAGATTTTCATTATATTTTTAAAGCAAATGTCAAACATTAACTCTTTTTCATGTCTGTATAAGCCCAATGGGAATGTAATGCTTGCTCCCTGTCAGATCTGGTATAAACTGTGGCTATCACTTAGAGAAAAATTAAAACCATTTGTGCTTTTGTTCTTGAAGGCTCCCCATAAAACCTAAGAAGGTTCTTTGTAGATTTATTGCTATATCAATTCATGGGTTTTCAGTGCATGCACTCATTAAGTATGGCATTTCAACAAAGAGCTGATCATGTTGTGATCTTAATGCAGTGGTCCAAGGACATCAATTTAAGCATATACACTGTAGCACCAGAACTTAGATACGTTGGGGGTGCGTGCCACTATGTATGGTGTGAGAGAAAAAGATCAATACAGAAAATAAGGGAGCTCAGCCTGGAGATTTTGACCTGTATTTCATACAGTTGTAATTTTGCTGGGCAGTTAAACAAAGGGTTATATTACTATCTTGTCTTTAAGGTATTTGAAGCCGCTTTTTCTTGCCTTTGTGCTTGAGCAGGGGAAAGTGCTACTACGTGCATGAGTGTTTTTGATGGGTACTGTAAGAACTACATTAATGTAAAAATTATTTAGAGTACACTACTTCACTCAGCTCTTCCAGCGGCAGTACTAACTTGAGGGTGGCTGAAGTCATGCATAGGGAAGTTTGGTGGATAATCTGTTGCCCTGAGGTTTTGTGGTTGTAGCTTTCTCATATAGAAGGAAGCTGATGTTTGCAGTTACTTTGATGCTGTCTTGGTTTGAAAAGACAGGTGTCTGCTAAGGAAGGCATGACCCTCTCTTGAAATGGAAAATGTAAACCCCCTCCCTCTGAATTATTCTAATTTTGAAATTAGGGGCTCTCAGGCAAAGATATGGGAGTAAGAATAACAGTTCTTTATTAGGAAATATAAAAATAAAAATGCAGTAATATGACAGAGTCAGAATATGACCTGACACCCTGTGGGTCAGGGTGTTGGTAGCAGTCCAATTAAATGGTGGCTGCAGTCCTGCTGTGGTGACAAATGCAGTTCTGTTGAAGCAGTGATTCTGTAGAAGGGTGTCTTTTTCCTCTGAAGACCCAGTGGTGGTGTAGGTAGGCTTGGTCTTCCTCTGGGAATCCAGTGGAAAAGAAAGATGCTCCTCTGGGAATCCATTGGGAAGAGGCTGCCTGTGGTGCTCCAAATCTCAGATTATGACCAGGTAGGAATGCTTGTCTTCTCCCCCTGGGCAGAGCATCTCATAATGGGATGATATAATTTTATCAGTCATGCAGTGAGACTCAATGGCCCATTAACAGCAGATATCTCCCAGGAAGGAGAATGGGTTGTGGAAGAGATAAACTTGCCCCACCTGATTTTAACAAGTGGCCCAATTAAAAGATAACTGCCCCATCTCTAACAGATGGCAATAGAATGCACACCCCCAGACACATCTTGCATTTGTAACCTAAGATAGACACAAAAGTGTATATTCTGTTAACTGTTTATGTGACATTTGACCTGTAATTTTCGCTGAGTCTGTCCTAACATTTTTCCCAATGACTTTGGATAGCTTTAGTTGCATGAAGTGTATCCTCACCTGGGAAAAGAAGAGAATGCGTTCACTCAAACTGAACAAACGTTGCAAGACTTTAGGGTTCCTAGGTTATTGCATTTTAAAGCCAATGATCTGAAGGCAAAAGTTGTAGTGTTCCTCACTGTGGAATCATGTTAGACCAGTATGAGGATGGCTTTTCTTTCCTCAGCCCCCAATTGCAAAGAATTCCCATTTAGGAATGCATTTACACATCTATCCAGACTTAAGACATAAGAGTCTAGACTGAAGCAACACTGAAAGAACACTCCAGTAGTGATGGGGTATCCTCTATGTCACTAAACCACAACACTACTATTTTCCCTGCAGAAAAAGAAGCATAGTTCTAATGTATCACCCAGAAAAAGGAACATGGTTTTAATGTATCAGCTGAGATCAATGAATGCTCTGAACATCTGAAATGGAAGAATACTGAAAGCAGAAAGATGTTTGTATTACTTGTGTTACTTCTCCCTTCATGAAAGGAATCCATCATGAAAGGATGTTGATACTAAATATCCATTAAAGCATACAACTGATTGAGAGAAACAAGTTCTTGGTTTCATTGTGCATGGCGCCCATCTTGAAAGGTAGAGGCTTTTGTAGAAAGGTGGAAGCTGAGCCTTAGGCAGCTCTGACTGACATTCTGGCAAAGCTTGCTGCTTCTTGGATTTTGCAGCCATATTGAAGTTCAGTGTTACAGTACTGGAACATTATCCAGAAAGATAGCAATCCTGGGCAGGTTTCAGCAACGTTGGAGGGCATTAGATGGAAAAATTAATTGTGTGAAACTCATCAGAGAATTTCCAGTTTAAATTGTTTTAAGCTCTTCCTGATTTCAGCTCAGACACTTAACTGCAAAGGCTTTTCTTACAACATTTAAAATTTTAATCTTAACTTTTTGCTGAAACATGGTGAGAATGAGAAAAAAGGATAAGAACGTTGAATCTTGCTACAGATTTGTGCACTTGAAAGTGATGGCTGTTATCCATACTGTGAATTTCACGGTTTCCTATAAGTATCCTGTCTTGCTTCTACATACTGTAGAATTTTATGTATTACACTTTGTTACAAAAATTAAAATCACAGAATAAATAAATAAAAAGAATCCTTGTCAATACCGCAGTTGCATTTCAGTCCTATCTTCAGTGTTTTGATCATTTGCACCATAACTTCTTAAAGCAGAAGATCAAATTAATTGAATTATAGTCTTCAACACTTTTGTGTCTCAGATCTGACTGCAAACTGAAACCTGGCTTATACCTGCCAAACACTGCAGGACAAATATGAAAAGTGTGTTTTCAGTGGATGCTTACTGAGAAGAAAGATTTAACTTGGGGGTTTGTGGTATGAAGCTGGGATATAGACTTGAATATGCATTAGTTAACAGAGTTTTGACAGATGAATAGACTGCTGGCTGATGGATTCTTGAAAATTCTCTGAATCTATATTTTTGGCTAATGGTGTGTGGAGAAATCACATCTCTTCCTGTAGTAAATTAAAAAAAAATTTGCCAAGGCATTCCTCCTCTAAAATCCTGCTGGCAGTTTGGGCCATTCTACAGAAACTGGGAGCCAGGATTAGAGAGGAAACCTTGCCTAGAAATCCTAAAAATGGAAAGCTGAAAAATATTACTGGTGTCACTAGGCTGGTGTCTACTCCTAATTACCTTCTTAATTGTGCCTTTAAGCTGTGAAAATCACACTGCATTGAAAGCATTCTTCTGAAAGTACTTGCAGACTTTAGAGATCTTGCAAACATTGAGCTGTGGATCCTTTTTCCCTGTCTCCAGTATATAAAATAAAATGCAGAAATTGTAGTACATGGTGGTTTCTCATCTCATTCCACCCCTTATACTGTCTTTCTAACTAAGGAAATAGTTGGATTCTGAAATGCAGAGGAATTTATAGTTAAATCTCAGTTAATCCAAATATTAATACTAAAAGCTGTCAGCCCACAGCTTGGAGAGTTGGACCCTTCACTGGGTTAAGAACTCGCTGGATGGCCAGGCACAGAGAGTGGTGGTGAATGGTGATGCATCCAGTTGGCAGTCAGTCACCAGTGGGATCTCCAGGGATCAGTGCCGGGCTCAGTCCTGTCTAAATATCTTCATTGATGATCTGGATGAGGGGATTGAGTCCACTGTCAGTAAATTTGCAGATGACACCAAGCTGGGAGCATGTGTTGATCTGTTGGAGGAAAGAAGGACTCTGCAAAGGGACCTGGACAGACTGGATAGATGGGCTGAGTCCAATAACATGAAATTTAATGAGTCCAAGTGCCAAGTCCTACACTTTAGCCACAACAACCCTCTGCAGCACTACAAGCTGGGAACAGAGTGGCTGGACAGTGCCCAGGTGGAAAGGGACCTGTGGGAACTGGTCGACAACTGACTGAACATGAGCCAGCAGTGTGCCCACATGACAAAAAAAGGCCAATGGCATCCTGGCCTGTATCAGGAACAGTGTGGCCAGCAGGACCAGAGAAGTGATTCTTGCTCTGTACTTGGCACTGGTGAGGCCACACCTTGAATGCTGTGTCCAGTTCTGGGCCCCTCAGTTTATGAAGGACATTGAGATTTTTGAACACATCCAGAGGAGGGCAACGAGGCTGGTGAAGGGCTTGGAACATGAGTCCTATGGAGAATGGCTGAGGGAGCTGGGGTTTAGCCTGGAAAAAAGGAGACTCAGACGTAACCTTAATACTCTCTACAGCTGCCTGAAAGTTGGTTGTAGTCAAGTGGGAGTTGGTCTCTTCTCCCAGGCATCAACTGACAGAAGAAGACAGTGCCAAGGGAAGTTTAGGTTAGATCTTAAAATAAAATTCATCACTGAAAGAGTGATTGGGCAATGGAATTGTCTGTTCAGGGTTGTGGTGGAGTCATCATCCCTGAGTGTGTTTAAAAAAAGGCTGGAGGTGGCACTCATTGCCATGGTTTAGTTGACGAGGAGGTGTTAGGTCATAGGTTGGACTCAATGATCTTAAAAATCTTTTCCTAGTTTATTCTGTGATTCTGCGATTCTTATTTGAAGGGGGATAATTTGATGTAAGCTACATTTAAAAAAGAAAACAAAAAAATCAATATGCAAAAAAATTTAATAAATAAATAATTTGATTACTTCTTAAAATATCTTCATTTTTACCCTCCACATTACTTTTGTCTGGTCTGTGTAAGATATTTTTCATGTATGCTCTTTCTTGTAGAATATATATTGAGTGAATAGAGTGTACAAGCTGCAGAAATGTTTATAGTCCAGAAAATGACAATTCAAGAATAATGGACTCTTTACAGGGATCTGATTTTGCCCCTTATTGTGGTCTCTCTTTTTTTGTGTTTTCTAGGTTCTTTGCAGGAAAAAAGGCAGAGATTGAATAATGCAGCAGTAGTGATTGTAGCTTTTGATAGTGACAAAAAAGGGATGTATCACTCAGTGATGACGGAAGATCTTTACATTGAGCTCATGTTTCCCTACGTGTGACCTGTTGTATATAGGTGAAGCCTTATGAAATAAGGGCCTTGTTGCTCTTGTGAAATCATGGCTCAGGCCTACTGCTTCAGCTAAGTAGAAGAGGACTATGGGAGAGTGACTCAGCTGGAATAGGGGTAGAGAGATGTGAAAGATGTGCTGCAGAGACTGCTGCATGTCTACATTGTGGTGTATGGTGATTGGTTGACTTGGGCTTGTTGTGCCTTAAAACTATGTAAACTGATAACCGACTAACTGCTAGAAAAGCCTGGCTTTTACAAAAAAGTGGGCTATTGATCCTTGCCACCATCTTCAGCATCAGTCTTGTGTCCACCGTTAGTGACCTAGTTTTAGCTTAGCTTTTTTGTTTTTTAGAGTATATTCCAAATAGCATAATGTATAATATCTATACACCAGAATATCAGACTTACAAATCAAAAACCTCAGCATCAACATCCAGCATCAGGATGTCGGACCTTGTATCTTATTCTTAAATGAAACTACAGGAAAATGCTACTCTGGCACTTTCTCTGTGTTTTGGTGTTGAAGACATAATGGTTTAGAAATCTAAGTATATTTTACATTATAAGCTGTTGTCTTGGTTTGGAAAGACAGGAGTCTGCCAAGGAAGGCAGGAGCCTCCCCTGAAATGGAGAATGTAAGCCCTCCCCACCCCTCTGAATTGCTATAAATTTTAAATGAAGGGGGCTCTCAGGCAAAAATATGGGAGCAGGAAATAACAGTTCTTTAATAGGGGACAGGAAGAAAAAAAAGGATAAAATAAACAATGCAGTACACTAGAACAACACTGACAGAGTCAGAACCCAACCTGACACCCTGTCGGTCAGGGTGTTGGTGGCAGTCCAATTGGAAATGTGGCTGCAGCCCTCCTGAAGTATCAAGTGTGGTTCTGTTGGAGCAAGGGGAATCTGTAGAGAAGGATGTAGTCTTTCCTCTGAAGATCCAGTGGAGGAAGAGGCAGCTGCTGTTCCTCCAGGGAAACCCATGGAGAAAAGCCGTGCTGGTGTTCCAGAATCTCAGAGTATAATCCCGGGTAGCAATGCTTGGCTCCTCCCTCTGGGCAGAGCATCTCCCAGTGGGATGTTATAGTTCTTATCAGTCATGCACTG
>JAWWEY010000099.1:1421723-1431750 GCA_035582745.1 Loriotus luctuosus
GTGTTTCTGGGGCTTTTCCAGCCCCCAAGGGATCCATCCTGGGGCCATCACTAAGACCAAGGACAAGGACATTGCAACAATCTATTTTTGTTGTGGGATCCAGGGCTGGTGCCTGTGTGTCTTTCTACTCTTATACTTACTTTCTTTTCCTTTATAAGTTATTCTAAGTGTTATTTAAATGCTTCTATATTGCTAGAGATGGTAACCAAAAAGGGTTCCAAACCTGCTTTACATGGCAAAGAAATTGTTCTAAAATAAACCCAACAGAGATATATTTATAAACACAGATCAATCACTGTTGTTTCACTTTGATCTGGGCCAGGGATCCATGAACCAGAACCTGGGTTACCCTCGCCTTCAGGAGTGGATCAGAACAGGAGCCAAACATGGGGGAAGCTTCTGGAAGCTGCTCACAGAAGCCATCCCTGGAGCACCCCTGTTTCCAACACCTGATCACACAAACCCAGTACAGTCCCAGCATGGATTACCAGGAACATGGGTCACTAGGTCTCTGCCCAACGGGGCTCACTGTGGATCATCCAGCATGGGTCTTCCAATGGGTAATGGAGTTGGAGCAGCGTTTGAAGCCCTTCCCATACTCAGGGCACTCACAGGGGTTCCCTTTCCAGCGAATCCATTGGTGTAAGGTCAAGGTAGAGCTCTGGGTGAAGCTTTTCCCACAGTCAGGACACTCCTAGGGTCAGTGCCCAGTGTGGATATTCTGGTGGTGAATCAGGTGGGAGCTCTGGCCAAAGCTCCTCCTGCACTCCCCACGCTGGTGGAGCCATTCCCTGGAGTGCTGGCGGCTGATGAGGTCAGAGTGGTCACTGGAGCTCCTCACACATTCCCTACACCTGTAGGGCTGTTCTCCCATGTGAATTATCTGATGGTGGGTTGATGGGGTCTCTGGTGGCAAGATGACCCTGAGGAGTTAGAAAGTCTCTTTTTCTCAGCTCCGAGACTGAAGAAGACAGGATTCCTTGGCGCTCATTCTCAAGGTTGTTTATTTTTTGTTATTTATAAAATTCTTTCTCTGACTTGCTAAGATCTGTTTAGCACGTTGGTTTGTTGCACACTGACTGCTTTGGGGCGGTGTTATCTTTTATCTTTTTATACTAAAAACTATGTGTACATTATTTACAATAATTTTCTAATACTTATCACCTACGTTAAGCAGTTTGTCTCTACTCTAAACCAATCTCAAAGTACTACTATCACAGCAGAAGATGGAGGCAAAGAAGAAGGAGGAGAAAGACTGGACACACTCAGATTTTTCTATATCTTGCTTCCTGAACCCCCATTCTAAAAACCTCAAAATTCTACATTCTTCACTCAGTGATAAATTTACTAACATTTTACTCAAACCTTTGTGGCTCATAACTCCTCGCACAAATTTGGTAAGTGTTTCTATGGGTTAAAATCGGAGCCACAGGTGTCTTTGACTCCATACCAAGGTCTCTGAGCCTCCAGGGCAGTCAGAGGAATTTCTTGGGTTCTGACAGCAGATCAGACAGGAGCTCCGGCTAAAGCTCTTCCCACATTCCAAGCACTTCTAGGGCCGTTCCCCTGCGTGGATCTTCTGGTGCCAGATCGGGTAGCAGCTCCATCTGAAGCTCTTGCCACCTTCCAAGCACCTGTAGCACATCTCCCCAATGTGAAACCACTCAAGGACCACCAGGTCCGAGCTCTGGATGAAGCTTTGGCCACCTTCCTGACACAGGATAGGCCTTTCCTCCTTGGAGCACCGTGGGCTGTGTTTGGAGATGCTCCTCATGGGATAACACTGCAGCTTCTCCTCCCCATTGTATTCTTGTGCCATGGAGTCACTCAAAATGGCCTTTCCACGAGGTTCTGATGCAGGGATTTGTCCTCCCTGGTCTCTGTCAGTGCCTGGGGAAGGAGAGAGAGGAGAGAAAGGAGAGGAATAAAGGAGGGAGGGAAGGAGGGAGGGAGGGATGGGATGGGATGGGATGGGATGGGATGGGATGGGATGGGATGGGATGGGATGGGATGGGATGGGATGGGATGGGATTTGCCTCCGTGCCAGAGGGAAGGGAAAGGACATCCCCCAAATCCATCCCTGGCAGGACAACGTTGGTTGTCCTGCAGCTGGGGGCGATGCTGGGCTGGGAGATAGAGGAGAGGAGAGGAGGAAAGGGGCAGTGACTTCCTCCTCACCTGCCTGGGTGCCCCTGTCTGGTGTCTCCACTTTGGTTTCCCTCTGTCTGCCCTGCTTGGGGTCCCATGTACATTGGGGATCCCCCATCTCCAGGGTTCCTCACTTTCAAGACTGCTGGAGGTCCTGGGAATCCCTGGGTTCAGCCTTCTCCAGGATCTCTCCTTCTCCCAGATTGCCCCTCACTGAGCTTTGCCCCTCTCTGGGCTGTCAGGGGTCCCTCAGTTCCAGAATTGCCTTATTGTGGCGATGGTCCCCTGAACAGGGAATAATTAACATTGACTCCATGAATGCAGAAGGCTGATCAATTGCTTTATTAAGTTATACTACATTATACTATACTCTTAGGAAACTTGTAACCCTTACTGACTGTCCAACACAGCTTTAACCTAATCAGTCAATCGATCCAAACACCATCCAGTGTCCAATTAAGAAACCACCCTTTGGTAAACAATCTCCATAACAGATTCCACACGTGCACAACAAAAAGTGCAGCAAATGGAGATAAGAATTGTTTCTCATTCTCTTCTCTGAACTTTCTCACAGTTTCTCACAGCTTCCCAGGAAAATCCTGGGAGAGAACTATGTCTCTCTCTGTTCAGAGGATTTGTGATTACCACATTGCCTCTCTCAGTCTTCCTCTCTCCAGGGGTCCTGGCCCTCCCCCAACCCTGGCTCTCCTGAGGAGTCCCCAGAAAGGGAGTTCCTGGTCCCCCTGCCCTGCCACTGGCTGATCACCACGCAGCTCCAGGGATTCCATATCCCCTGCCAACCACCATGGCTCGGCTGGCAGCAGCCGCCAGGAGTCCCCAGACAAAGAACATCTCTCGAACCCCCTCAGTATCCCCCGAGGGGCATTTGCAGATCAGCTTTAGAGTTCTGCAAAATCCAGATATTGCCTCATAAAGAACAAATACTGAGAGACACCCCCCATTCCCCCTGGATATTTGAGCAAGAGGGGGGATGATGCCCCCAGGCTGGGGAGGGCTGCAGATATGGGGAGTGGTGGATCCATGAGCTTCCTGCTATTCCTCCTCCCCTTCCTCCTCCTCCCTAATTCCATCTCCTTTTCCTCCTATTTCAATTAGTGCAATTACAACTCAATAATAAATTCCACTTCTCCAAGGCCCCTGGGTGTCTTTCACAGCGACGGGCTGGAACGAAGACCGAGATTTCAGACACAATGGGGTGGAAACTCCTCAAAAAATTCTCTTCCACCCACCCAACCCAACTCCATGGATATTCACGCAATGCCAACATGTAAATACTTTTGTTGGGCCTTAATTTTCTTTTGATTCCTCTTCATCCCTTTAAAACACCTGAAAGTGGGGTAAAAATAAAGAAGTTGAGAAAAGACACATAAGACCCTCCCATTTTACTGCTTTTTGGGGAGAATTTGGAGTTCAGGGGGATATTCCAGAGGATCTGGGGATTCCGTGAGGATGTAGGGGAGTCTTCTGCATCGGTGTGCACAGCAAAAGCCAGGAGGGATTGACCAAGCATCTTAAAACAACACAATCACACTGACAATGGCTCCATGCCCCCCCAGAATCTCTTGATACAAACCCCAGATGGCTTAATTCCACTTTCAAGACATCTTAATTTGAGTGGAGCCTCTGGACAAAGTTTGGGCAGACACAGGGTTTCCCCCCAACATGGATCCTACAGTGGGAGATCAAGTCTGTGCTCTGGCCAAAGCTCTTCCCACAGGAGACCAGTCTCTTGCCACGATGAATCCTTGGGTGGGAGCTGAGGTTGGAGCTGTCACTGAAGCTCCTCCAACACTCAGGTCACTCGTGGGTGGGTGATGGATCAGGCTGTGTAAGGACCCCAGGAGCAGAGCTGCCCCTCTCAAACACTGCCAAGGCCACAGAAGGGCTTTGCCGTGAGATGAGCACACAAAGGAGTAACAGGAAGGTGCTGAGCCCAGGCCTGGCAGAGGTGAAATCTGGGTGGCACATGCCAGGAAATGCATGCCCACAAAAATTCCCACTGTGGCAAAGTGTGTGAAGAAGCAACTGCTGATATGAACATCACCGGTCAAACGAAGCTCACCCCAAGTTATGGGCACAGCGGCAGCTGCCACCTCCAATGACCACTGAATCCTCCTCCCCCCTCCTGCCCTCCTGCCCTCCCCTGATATTCTGATATTCCTCAGGGGACACCTGGCACTTGGGCTGTAGGTAAGATCAGGGTGGGACAATTGTCCAGGTGTTATCTCAGGCCTGGGGGAGGTTAACAAAGCTGGGGGAGGAGAATGGATCGCTGAGACGGGACACAAACATTGCAGAATTTATAGGCCATAAGGAAAGCCCAATCCAGCAACTGTGTGAAATCAGCTCTGACTGGGTCAAAGGGAATTCTGGCAGGGGCAGACAGTGACCACTGACTCACAGCCACCAACGCCAAAAACAACCAACTCCCAAGAAAAGAAACTCTGAGCATGAGGACTAACAAATGCAGGTCTTCCTAATGAATTTCTGTTCTGCCAGTTGATGAGGTCAGCACAAAAGACACAACTTTAAGAAATAAGCATAATTTTCTATAGTTCAAAAGAGCAAAGAATTAAAAAAGGATAAGTAATGCACCAAATAATTAGTCCAAAAGATTGCCTATAGTGATTAATAAAGATCCTTGAATGACTGACCCCATGGAAAGGTGACCCACATTGCAGCAGTTTGGGCAGGACTGTTGCCCCTGTGATGGATTCATGTTGCAGCAGTTTGCAGACAGCTGTTGCCCATGGGATGGACTCACCCCAGAGAAGTTTATGGAGAACTGTCTCCTGTGGTAGGGACCCCACAGCACAGCAGAGGAACAACTCCTCTCCCTGAGCAGGGGGAGAAGCCACAGATGATGAAATGACTGTAACCCCCATTCCCTGTCTCCTTGTGCTGCTGGGAAGGAGGGAGGGCTGGGGGGAAGGTGGTTTTAAGGGCTTACTTTATTTATTATCCTGTTCTGATTCTGTTAGCTCATTTCATATCTCAAAACTGAGCCTGTTTTACCTGCGGTGGTGCTCGGTGAGGGATGACTCTCCCAGTGCTTATCTCAACCCATGAACCCTTTGTTACATATTTCCTCTCTCCTGTCTGACTGTGGAGGGGAGTGAGTAAGTGGCTTTTGTGGGTGCGTGGCATCTGGCCAGAATCAACCCACAACATTTGGGTTCCACCCAAAACCTGGTCAGGGCTCAAGAAGGAACCAAGGGAGCTGGCTTTGATGATGTACCTCCAAACAAGGCCACATATCTGATTTCATTGCTTTGACTGTTCCCTAAACATGGAAAGATAAATATACTTGTATCACATTACATATTTCACTAATGATCATTGTTATTTCACTAATTAGCAGATGCAAGTATCATACAATGTTTGGTTGGAAGGTTCATCTGGAGATAACTTTGGTGCAGGGCCTGCTGTTCAGGCCTCAATGCTTCAATTTCCAATGTCAGTCCCCATCCTGATAGAAGTTTTCCCCTGTGTTCATCCAGGTGCCCAAAGACCACCAGCCAGGTGTCTTCCCAATGTGGATCATGTGGAACATAGGTCACCAGGTTTTCACCCAACATGGATCACCAGTAATGTGGATCACCATGTTTTTTCACAATATGGGTCACTGTGGATAATGCAACTTGGGTCCTCTAGTGGGTGATGAAGTTGGAGCAGGAGATAAAACTCTTCCTGTAGTCAGGGCACTTGTAGGGCTTCCCCTACTCATGGGTCCATTGGGGTGAAATCAAGGCAGAGCTGTCGGAGAAGCTCTTCCCACACTCAGGACACTCATTGGGCCTCTCCCTGGTGTGGATGCGCCGGTGGGTGATGAGAGTGGAGCTGTGTTTGAAGCCCTTCCCACAGTCGGGGCAGCAGAAGGGCCTCTCCCTCTGTGTTTGCTCACACCTGGCCAGATGGGAGCGCCTCTGAAAAGTCTTCCCACACTCAGGACACTTGTAGGGCTGTTCCTTACTGTTGATCTTCCAGTGGCAGATCAGATGGGATCTCTGGCTGAAGCACTTTCCCACATTCCAAGCATCTGCAGTGGTTCTCACCAATATGATGCTGCTTGTAGACTGCCAGGTCTGAGTTCTGGCTGAAGCTCCAGGTGCCTTCCTGGCACAGGGTGGGTTTTTCCTCCTTGGAGCACCCTGGGCTGGATTTGGAGCCCTTCCTCATGGGATATCTCTGAGGTTTTTCCTCCCCTTTGGACTCCTGTGCTGTGGAGGCGCTCAAAACAGCATCTTCCACAATGTTTTGCCAGGGGGATTTCTCCACCCTGGTCTCTGCCTGCAGCTCTGTGCCTGAGGAGAGGAAGGACAAGGAGAGGATGGAATTTGCTTCTGTGCCAGAGGGAAGGGGAAGGACTTCCCCCAAATCCATCAGGATGGTGTCGACAGCAAGGCTGTGCTGCAGCCAGGGGCGATACTGAGCTGGGAGATGGAGCAGAGGAGAGGGGGAAAGGGGCACTGACTTCCTCCTCACCTGCCTCAGTGTCCTGGGGCATCTTCCTCTTTCTTACAGCGTCCTTCTCCATCCAGCCAAAGCTTAGAAATGACAAATCCTGGTTTTGGGGGAAAACAAGGTATGGGACTGTTGTGTAACAAGGTGTGACAGTGTTGGGTTGGGGTTTCCTCCTGTCCAAATCCATCTCCAGAACTCACCAGGCATCCTGTGTCAACAAAAACCTCCAAAACAAGACGCAGACCAAACACCCCTCCCATGAGAAAAGAAGGGCACCAGTGAGTTTTACAAGAAGCAAGAGCACACACGGCTGACTGTGCTTGTGAATGAGCAGCTGCTGGATTTTTGCAATTCCCTTCAGTGGGCACAATAGCCCGTTGCTCTGCTGCTTCATTCTTCGCCTTCTGTGATCTGCACAGGTCTGAAGCTGAGCGAGGTTATTCAGCTTTGCCACTTTTCAGCATCTGTGCTACACGTACGCACTGTGACATCTCTTGGGATCTTTTGCCTTTGCGAGGCTGTAATGTGCCCAATGGTACAAAGACCTTTCTATGGTCTCCTGACTTTGGGGTTCTGGGGGTGTCCCCTATACAGGATGCTGGGGGTGCTGCATGCATTTAAAATTAGATCTCTACAGGGTCCCCAGCCTCTTCAGGCTGCGTGTGTTCCTGGCAATTTCAGGTGTCTTCCCTCTATGGTCTTCCCACTTCGGGGTTTTTGAGGTTCCCTTTCTCTGGGCTGCTTGGGGGTACAATGGGTCCAGGTGGTTCCCCTTCTCTGAGGTCCAGCTTATGAATGCCCAGGGTTTGGGGCATCCCAGGGGTTCTTTCTCTCCTGACTGTGTTCCAGGGATCCTCTTTCTCTATGCTGGTGGGGGTCCTGGCTCCCCTCCTACGTTGGTTATCTCTCCTCCTATCAAGACTGTCTTGGGTCCTCCCTCTTAGGATCCTGGTTTCAGGGCCCTGGGGCTCCTTGCTCTTTCTCCTGCCCCTCCAGCCTTCTGGGGCTCTCCCAGCACCAGTCTTGCCCCTCTCCCCACTCCAGGGATTCTGCATTTCCCCCTAGCCTGGCTCTCCCTGGGCTCTCCAATACTGCTGTCCTTGCCAGCACCCCTCAGTGCTTCCACACGGGCTCCGGGAGCCCCCACTGCACCACCCACCGCAGGGACTCTGCCGGGGAACCCCAGTATCCCACTAAGGAGCATTTGCAGCTCAGCCTTGAAGTCCTGCAAGCTGAAAATATCCTACTCTGCCCAAAAAAGAGTCCCAGGGATGCCCCAAGATATTTGGGCTGAGCTCCTCTTCCCCGGTTACCTGCGAAACACAGGGAGGGACAAACCCCCAGGGGTGAGCTGGGTTGCAGAAACAGTGACCACCGCAAGATGACTCCTTTTCCCTCTTCCTCCTCCTTGTCTCTCCCTATTCCTCCTCTTCCTCCTTCTTAATCACGCTCTTTGTCTCCTTCTTTGTCCATCCTTTCTCTCGCTCCTTCTTCATCCCTCCTTCTCCATCCCTTCTCCTCCTCCCCCACAACCAATACGAACGCTGACTGGAGCAGCTCCTGCCCCTCCTACACTGCCTTGCATGCTTGCAGAGCTGTTCTCTTGGGCTCCAATGTTTTAAGGTCACTTAAAGAATCACCAGGAAGCCCATCAGCAAAAACAGGCCTCATATAAAAATGACCCTACAACAAAGTTCCTTGGCAAGGTTCACTCTGCCACTTACTGGATGCGTAAAGCACTCTGAGAAACAGCAAAAATCAAAAGTCAATCAATCCAAAGTGAAATAAACCCAAAAACATTTTACTGCATGCGGGGGGCAGGGGAGGGATGGGGGGAGGGTGGGACAGAGGAGCAGGGGAGAGAAAAGGATAGAAAAAGGCAGGGATAAAAGGGAATATGGAAGACCCCACTGTTGAGTCACAAGGGTCAGAGTTGACACCTGTGCAGAACTGAGCCTGGATTTCAACAGTTTAGGCATAAAAGCCCAATAGCACTTAAACTTAACGGCACTTAACTGAAACTTAATCACTAATTTCACATAGAATTTATTACACCACATCAGGAACATACCCACAGGCCCCAATCTTCCCACCAGGTGCAGGGCAGAGCCTCGAGGAGGAGTGGGGGGCTCAGCCCAGGGCCATTGGGGGTGCCCCAAGTGCAGCAGACAGGAGAGTTCCCAGCTCACAGAGGCCCCAGCACAGGGAGGTCGCTGGCGCAGCTGCTGCAGCCCAGGGGAGTTCCAAGGGTGGAACGTGGAGTCGGTGGTCAGAGACAGAGACACACTTCAGAGTTGCAAGCGGCAATAATAGAGAGAACTTTATTGTCTGAACCCAGCTTTATACAGGGGGCTTGAAAATGCCCCAGTCTAAACTGCTCATTGGTCTGATCCTAACACCTCTCAGGTCTCTGAGCAGTGAGATGTCTGCAGCTTAGGGTGCAGGTGTGATTGGGTGGAACTGCCCAGTACAAGCCAGCTTGTACTGTAACTCAAGGGTCTCACTCACTCAGGGCTGCTGTTTGTAGGGCCCAAGGGATGGGCTTTATTCACAGACATTTTCCATCCTGGCCCAAGCTCAGGCTGGTGACTTTCTGGGAAAGGTTGAGAACTAAAATATGATCCCATTTGGGATGTTATTCAGGCAAAAAAAAAAGTTTCCAAGGCTGTTGGGGCTCGTTGGACAGCACCAGTCCCTGGAACAGACAATGTTGGTGATACACTCAAGAGGAGCTGAGCCCAGGGAGTGCTTGTCAAAGCCAAGCCCTAAACAAGTATTTCTCAGATCATGGTGTTGCCTGATAGGAGGGGGGGCTAGGGAGAGATTTTCCCAAATGTGTCCACTGATGTTTCATGAGATCTGAGATCCTCTGAACCCTCTTCCCACATTTCTCACACTTGTACGGCTATTCCCCATGTGCCGGTGCTGGTGCGTGATGAATGCAGATGGAAGAAGGGAATTTCCAGAGCCCGGAGCTGGGTGAGACGTAGACAAGAATCAGCATGGGATGATGCAGAGCTGCTTTCCCACGGAGTGCCCGAGCTGTTCCTGTCCAGCTCTGCTCTGGAATGCCGTTCTGGAAGGGGCACTTGGCCTTTCCCGTCCGCTGGGACACCCCTCTGTGGGCAGGGACACAGCCATGGTGTGCCCCCCGCCACAGCGACTCCCAGCACCCCACAGCCGGCCGGGAGCTCAGGAGGCCGTGCCGGACCCCCCGTTCCCATTCCCCTCTGCCCCACCGGCTGCTGGGTGCGGGGAACCCCCTGTGAAAAACAACAATCACTTGTTTTTAAAATTTTAAAAGTTTAATAGTAATGAAATGGTTATAAAAAATAGTAATACAATTAGAGTAATAATAATTTGGACAAATTGAATTAGGACAATATGAGACAAT
>JAWWEY010000099.1:1452202-1469309 GCA_035582745.1 Loriotus luctuosus
ATTCTTTTAGTATAGTTTTAATGTAATATATATCATAAAATAATAAATCAAGCCTTCTGAAACATGGAGTCAGATCTATGTCTCTTCCCTCATCCTAAGACCCCTGTGAACACCGTCACACCCTTCCACCCCCACCCCGTTCCCCCGGGCACTCTGTGCCCGCAGCCGGGGGCTCTCCCAGCGCCACCAGTGCCCCCAGCAGGGCCCCGGCTGTCCCCAGGAGGGCTCCGGCTGTCCCCGGCTGTCCCCAGCAGGGTCCCGGCTGTCCCCAGTCGGGTCCCGGCTGTCCCCAGTATGGTTCCGGCTGTCCCCGGCTGTCCCCAGCAGGGCTCCGGCTGTCCCCAGTCGGGTCCCGGCTGTCCCCGGCTGTCTGATCCCCAGCGCCGGGCGGCGCCGCCAGTCTCAGGCACAGCCGCCTGTGCAGCGGGGGAGTCCCAAAGCGGCCCCGGGAGCACCAGACCGGACCCGCACCGAGCATCGGCCATGCCCGGGCCCTGCGGGGACAGCGCGGACGGGCCCGGCCTGGGCGCCCCCACCTCCCCCCTCCCCAAATTCCCCTGGCGGGGGCGCTGGGGCCGAGGGGGCTGCGGGCGGGCAGCGCTGGGGCCGAGGGGGCTGCGGGTGGGCAGCGCTGGGGCCGAGGGGGCTGCCTGGCACGGGGAAGTCGCCATGGGCTGAGCACTGCCGCAGGGCCGGGGCTGCAGCAAGGGGACACACTCTGCTCCAGGGGGGCGCCCTGCAATCGGGACACCCCCACAAGCCGCTTATAACCCCTCAGCCACCGGAGGAGCCATGGGGTCACCCCAACCTCCCACAATGAGGGCAACGGGCCTCCACAAGCCATTTATAACCCTGAAAATCGGCAGAAAACAGCAAGATCCTCGCCAAAATGGGATCACCTCATCCTCCCATAATAAGGGGACATCACCACAGTCCCCAAGAATAGCAGGAAGTCACCTCAACCCCCGAAAATAAGCAGTATATTCCCAAAAGCCGTTCATAATACTTCAAAACTAGCAGAAAGCTAGTCCTCCCCAAAATGGGCTCCCTTTTCCAAGTGGAGGAGCTCTGGAACCCCTTTTCCAAGTGCCAGAGCCACATCTCCCCCCTCTCCCACCACCCCCCAGGATTCTGGGTACCCCACAAACTCGCTCAGGAAGGGGGGTGCCCAAAAGTCCTCTCAGGAATGGGGAATATCTCAAAATCTCTTCAGGAATGGCAGATACCCCAAAACCTCCACAGATTTGGGGGATACCCTGAAACACCCTCAGGGACATGGTCCCACCATCCTTAACATCCCATATCCTTTGCTATCTTATTCCAGATCCCTTCCCACCCCTCCCAAAATTCATTCCAGCCCCTAACCTGCATCCCACCACTCCCAATCCCAATCCCACCCCTCCTAGATATGAAGATCCCCTTTCCAAACCCTATTTCCCCCATCCCATCCCTCCCAAACCCCATTCCTCTCTTCCAAACTCCATCCCACTTCCCCCAGTCCACATCCCACTCCACCCCAAACCCCATCCCAACCCTCCCAATTCACATCCCACCTCTCCCAATCCCCATCACACCCCTCCTGGGGGTATTGAGGGTGCTGTGGGATCACATGAGTTTTGGGGTGGAATTGAGCCATTTTGAGGTGGACTCATGCCCTTTAAGGGGTGGGACTGAGCTATTTTAGGTTGGGATTTAGCCATTTTCAGCAGGATTGAGTAATTTTGATGCAACAGATTGATCCCTCTTGGATTTGGACTGCAAAACAATGGAGAAAACTCTCCCACATTTCTCCAAATATCCCCTAGAACCCCAAAATTTCAGTAAAATGTTGGCAGTTCAGAGGTTTTATTCAATTTTTTTACCCCAACCTTGAGTGTTTTTAAGGGATAAACATGAATCAAAAGAAAATCAAGGCCAAAATAAAAAGATTTACATGTCAGCATTGTGTGAGTGTCCATGGAGTTGGCTTGGGTGGGTGGAAGAGCCTTTTTAAGAGGGGTCTCTACCCCACTGTGTTCAAAATTTTGGTCTTTTCCCCAATCCATCACCATCTGGCTGCGCAAGACACCCATGGGCCAGAGAGAATTAGAATTGTGGAATTATTTAGGTTGGAAATGACCCTAAAGATCATCCAGTGTTGCTTGATACCAGAGGAAGAAATTATTGGATGGAGCAGATGAGTTTTTTGTGGTCTAAAATCAACAAATCCACTCTTCCCAATGAATTTCCAACATCAGTCTGCGTCCCAATGGATGTTCTTGCCCCTCTGTTCATCCAGGTGCCTGTGGGGAACCAGAAGGATGTGGAGACCACAAGCCAGATGTCTTCCAATGTGGATCACCAGGGACATGGGTCACCCCCATGCTCTGCCCAGCATGGATCCTCCAATGCTCTTCCCGCAGCTGGAGCGCTTGTAGGGCTTTTCTTACCAGTGGGTCCGTTGGTGTGAGGTCAAAGCAGAACTCTGGGTGAAGCTCTTCCCACACTTCAAGCACCTGTAGGGCCTCTCCCCAGTGTGGACGCGCCAGTGCTTGACCAGGTCAGAGCTACGGATGAAACCCTTCCCACAGTCAGAGCAGCGGAAGGGCCTCTCCCCTGCGTGCATCCGCTGATGCATGAGGAGATCGGAGCTGCTCTGGAACCTCTTCCCACACTCATGGCACTCGTAGGGCCGCTCCCCAGTGTGGACACGCTGGTGGATGACAAGGCTGAAGCTGCGGTTGAAGCTCTTCCCACACTCCAAGCAGTTATAGGGCCGTTCCCCGGTGTGCAGCCGGCGGTGGCTGATGAGGTGGGAGCTCTGGATAAAGCCCTTCCCACATTCCAAGCAAACGTGTGGCCGTTCCCCAGTGTGGAAGCGCTGGTGGTATGTGAGGCTGGACCTCTTGCTGAAGTTCTTTCCACATTCCAAGCACTTGTAGGGGCGTTCCCCTGTGTGAAGGCGCTGGTGGACCACCAGGTCAGAGCTCTGGCTGAAGCTCTTCCCACATTCCCCACACGTGTAGGGCCGTTCCCCAGTGTGGGTCTTCTGGTGGCGGATCAGGTGGGAGCTCCAGCTGAAGCTCTTCCCACACTCCAAGCACTTGTAGGGCTTCTCCCTGCCAGGAAGCTGCTCATGGATCAGCAGCTCTGAGCTCTGGCTGAAGCTCTGGCTGCCTTCCCGGCACAGGGTGGGTCTTTCCTCCTCAGAGCTCCCTGGGCTGGGTTTGAAGCTGCGCCTCATGGGAGATCTCCGGGGCTTTTCCTCCTTGGTGACTTCCTGTGCTGTGGAGCTGCTTAAAACAGCCTCTTCCACAAGGTTCTGACATGGGGATTTGTCTTCCCTGGTCTCTGTGTGCAGGTTATTCCCTGGGGGAGGAGGGAAGGAGGAGAGGAAGGGAAAGGAGAGGAAGGAAGAAGGAATGAGTGAGTCAAAGGAACAAGGAGAGGAGGGATCGAGGAGAGATAGGAAGGAAGAAAGAGCAGGAACAGGGAGAGGAGGGAAGTGAGGAAGACGGAAGAAGGAAGAAGGGGAGGAATGAAAAAGGAGGAGGAAGGAGAAGAAGGAACAAAGAAGGGGAAGAAGGAGAAAGGAGAGGAAGAAATGAGGGAAAGGAAGTAAGAGGAAGGAGCATGAAGAAAAAGGAGAAAGAAGAGACAGGAAAGAGAAGGAACAAGGAAAAGAACAAAGAAGAAAGAACAAGGAGAGGAAGGAAAATCCAGAAGAAAAGGGAGGGAGAAACAAGGAGAAGGGAGAAGGAAGACGGAGAGGAAGGAGATCTGCCTCTGTGCCAGAGGGAAGGAGAAGGACATCCCCCCAAATTCATACAGCTGGGGTTGTCCTGCAGCCAGGGGCAATGCTAGCCTGGGAGATGAGGCAAAAGAGAGAGGGAAAGGGGCAATGATTTCCTCCTCACCTGCCTGCCTCTGGGTGTCCCAGATCATCTTCCTCTTCCTCGCAGACTCCTCCTCCATCTGGCCAAAGTTAGGGAATGATAAATCCTGGTTTTGGCAGAAAAAACAAGATGTGAGTGTGCTGGATTGGAGATTCCTCCTGCCCAAGTCAATCTCTAGAAGTCACTGGGCATCTTGTCTCTACGAAAGTCCCCAAAACACTAAGACACAGCCCCCCAAACACCAAGATTCAGCCAAAACCCACTCTAAAATAGAAAATTCAGCCTGAAAAACTACAAACGGCCAAGATTTAGCCCCAAAACCAATAAAAATACCAAGATCCACACCCCAAAAATGTCAAAATATCAAGATTCTGTCAGAGAAAAATCTCCCTGGAGGTCCCCCTCTCTGGTCTCTCCACTTTGGTGTTTCAATGGTCCCCGTTCTCCAGGCTGCTGGGGTTCCTCCGTGTATTGGGGATCCTCATTCTAGGATGCCAAGGGTCCCGAGAATCCCAGAGGTCTCCCCACTTCGAGGCTCTGGTGCTCGCTCTTCTCTGGGCTGCTGAGGATCCAGTGTATTGTGTCCTCCCCCCCCTCCGCCGTGGTCCCCTGCTTAGGGACACCAAGGGTTTTGGGAGTCCTGTGGGTGTTTTCTCCTCTCACTATCTGCTTCAAGATGCTGGGCATTCCAGAACTCCCCCCCACACCCACCCTGGGTTTCCCACTTTGGCTTTCCTTGGGGGAGCCCTCTCCAACCTGTCCCACTCCCCTGGCTGCCGGCGGCCCCCCTCTCCGGGTCCTCCGTTTCTGGGTACGCCCTCTCCAGGCCTCTCCCTCTCCGTGCTCGACCCCTCTCCAGGCGGCTGGGGATCCCCCAGCTCCAGCACGGCCTCTCTCCGGGGCTCCCCCCCACACCTCGGCTCTTTCTAAGGGCCCCCAAAACCGGAGCCCCATCCCCCGCCAGCACCGGGCGATGGCCACGAGGGCGGGCTGACAACGAGCAGAAACAAACCCGCCCCGCGGCCCCGGGAGCCCGGCATCCCCCGGCCCCGGGAGCACGGCATCCCCCGGCCCCGGGAGCCCGGCATCCCCCGGCCCCGGGAGCCCGGCATCCCCCGGCCCCGGGAGCCCGGCATCCCCCGGCCCGCGAGCACGGCATCCCCCGGCCCCGGGAGCACGGCATCCCCCGGCCCCGCCACCGGGGCCGCTCGAAAAAACCCCACCTCCCGGACCCTCCACTATCCTCTCAAGGGGCATTTCCGGCTCAGCTTTGGATTCCCGGAACATCCCAGATCCCCCTCCCAGAAAAACTCTACCAGGACCGCCGCGAGCTCCCCTCCCCCGTCACCTGCGGGAAGCGGAGGGCAGGACCGACACTCCCAGGGCTGCAGTTCCAACGAGCCGTGGGCTTGTGGCTCCTCCTTTTCCTGCCCCTCTTCCCTTCCTCTTTCCCGTCCCTCCTGCTCCTCCGGCTGCTTCTTTTTCTGCTGAATCCTTGCTGTTCCTCGTCGTCCTTCTTGCGTCCTCCCCCTGCTTCTCCTTGTTCATACCTTCTTCTCCTCTTCTTCCTCCTCTTCCAGGCACCCGCCCTGTGTGTGTAGACTGGGAAAACAGAGGCTGGAGAGCAGCTGCGGCGAGGGGCCTGGCGATCCTGGTCGATGCCCATGCGGATCCGAGTCAGCAGTGCCCTCGAAGCCAGGAGGGGAGTGCTGGGTGCATCAGGCCCAGCATCGTCGGCTGGACCAGGGACTGCACTCACAGGCAAAACATACTGGTGGGGATAGGAATTGATTACCTGTCAAAATAACAGCAGGATAATGAAACACCTTCCCTGACCCCTCCTCCCTCCTTCCCGGGCTCTGCCTCCTCCCTCCAGCAGCACTGGGAGATGGGAATGGGTGTCACGGTCAGTTCATCGCACCTCGTTCCTCCTCCTGCTGCTCAGGGAGAGAAGCTGGGAGTCCTTCCCCTGCCCCAGTGTGGGTCCCCACAGGCCCTTCCAGCAAAGCTGTTCCAGCGTGGGCTCCTCTGCCCAGGGATCCACAGGGCCCTGCATGGAGGCTGCTCCAGCATGGGCTTCCCACGGGCTCACATCCTTCTTTCCAGGCATCCCCCTGTTCCAGCATAGGCTCCTCCAGGGGCTGCAGGCAGCTCTGGCACCTGGAGCAGCTCCTGCCCCTCCATCTGCACTGCCCTGGGTGTCTGCAGAGCTGTTCCTTTCACATGTTCCCACTCTGCTCTTCTCTGCACCCGAGAGAGTGTGCAAGAACTTTTTCCTTCTTGAATCCATTATCCCTGGGGTGTCGTTGCCATCTCTGACCCAGCCTTGGCAGTGGTGTGTCTGTCCTGGAGCCAGCTGGTGTTGGTTCTCCTGGACACAGGGAAATTCCTGGCAGCTTCTCACAAAAGCCACCCCTGTAGCCCCCCTGCCACCAAAACTTGGCCACACAAACCCAATACAGGCACTAATGAAAGAACCCTGGAAGGCCCTTGCTATCTCTTTGAGAACTATTGGTCAGGTCATCCCTCAAGTCACAGGTCCCACCTGGCCTGCCCCATTCGTCCAGCAGGACAGAAAGAAACGAGAGAAGAGAAAAGCAGGAGGTGGGAGAGAAGGAGGTAGAGAGAAAGCCAGAAAATGGGATCCTGGGAACAAAAGAGGGATGGGGAGATGCACCAGGGTGTCAAGAGAGACAGAGACATGGAGAGGGGTATCTGTGGTTACTGCAGGCTCTGCTTTTTACACAGATGGTTGGCACCAAGTTCTGCTGGTGGGCTCCTGAAGTGAATGTCAGTGCCTTTGCTTGGGAAGTACAATGACCTGGGCCCGTTGTTGCTGTGGAGTTGACAGCTGCCCAGGGGAGGGAAAGACCAGCAACTGCTTTCTGTCCTGGCACCTTTTGTGTGGGAGCAATTCCCAGGCTTACTCAATTGTGGGAGGTGGGCTCAGGAGGAGGTAAGAGCAATCTCAATAACCCACCATCAAAATTAGAAGCCCAGCTCCATCATCACCTCAGAGCTGGGACAGTCCTCATGCACAGGAGGCACTCCAGGAATGCCCCTCATTCCCCACCCTTCCTCCTGCTCACCTTGTGCAGATAGAGGAAGGATGATGAACCCAAGTATTAATCCCCCCACCCCTGCTGCAATCTGACTGCAGCTGCACCCTGAGCACCCCAGGGAACTGTTGGTAGAGGTAAGGGAGGATGTCATGAGACCCCCCCCTTCCCAACATCTCATTTCCTCTTTTCCACCCTTCTCCTATGCCTTTTCCATAGTACCTCCAAGCCCCCTGAACTCCCTTTGAGGTCCCAGCCCCCTCCCATTCCCCACACCATGGATCTGAGCTCCCCTAAGAGCTCCTTACCCACACCTGGATGTGGTCCCAGTACCACCAGTACCATGTACAGCTCCAGCTCCCGGGAAATGGAAAGCAAAGAGGTGATTGGTGACAGTCAACATGGTTTGCAAAGGGGAAATCATGCCTGACAAATTTGGTGACCTTCTATGGCCAGTCTACAGCATTGGTGGATGGGGCAGAGCAGTTGATGTTTTCTGTCTAAACTTATGCAAAGCATTTGACACTGTCCCTCACAACATCATTGTCTCCAAAGTGGAGAGACATGGATTTGATGAACGGAGCACTAGACTGATAAAGAACTGTCTGGATGGCTGCATGCAAATTGTTGTGGTCAATGGCTCATTGTCCACGTAAAGAGTAGTGATGAGTGGAGTCCATGCTGGGGCCAATACTATTCAGCATCTATGTTGGTGATGTGGACAGAGAGATTGAGGCACCTGCAGCATGTTTGCTGATGACACTGAGCTGTGTGGTGCAGCATACATTGGAGGGAGGGGATGGGCCATTCAGAGGGCCCTTGACAGACTTGAGAGATGGGGCCGATGAAAACCTCATGAAGGTCAACAAAGCAAAGTGCAAGGCCCTACACCAGAGTCATGGCAATCCCAAACACACCAACAGGCTGCGTGGAGAAATGATGAAGAGTGGCCCTGTGGAGAAAGACTTTGTGATGATGGTAGATGCAAAAGTCAGCAGGTGCTGGCAGTGAGCACTCCCAGCCCAGAAAACAACGGGGTCTTGGGCTGCATCCAAAGGACTGTGGCCAGCAGATCGAGAGAGGTGACTTTGCCCCTCTACTCTGCCCTTGTGAGACCCCACCTGGAATCCTGAGCACAGGTCTGGTGTCCCCAACATGAGAAGGACTTAGAACTGTCAGAGAAAAGTGAAGAGGATGTCATGAAGTTGGTAAGAGGACTGGAACATCTTCTCTATGGACACAGGGTGAGAGAGCTGGGACTGTTCAGGCTAGACAAGGTGAGGTTGTGTGGAGACCTCAGAGCACCTGTGCTGGTTCTGGCTGGGGTGGCTCAGTTTCCTTTGCATGGGTGGTGGTGGAGCTGTGTTCGGGGTTGTGCTGAACACAGGGCTGAGAACACAGACATGGGTTTGTCCTTGCTGAGCTTGGCCAGAGCCGAGGCCTTTCCTGCCCCTCGTATGGCCACAGTGGAGACGGAGTGGGGGTGCATGGGAAACTGGGAGAAGTCACAGCCAAGACAGGTGACCCCATCTGACCCAAGGGATATTCCAGACCTTATGGCATCATGCTCAGGATAGAAAGTTGGAGGAAGGGGGAGGAAGGAGTGGACGTTTGCAGTGGTGGCATTTGTCTTCCCAAGTTACCATTCCATGGGATGGGGCTGTGCTGTCCTGGAGGTGCTGAGCACCTGCCTGCCCTTGGGAAGCAGTGAATGAATTATTTGTTTTGATTTGCTTTTGTGATGGAGCAGGTGGATGCTTTAAAAAGGATGTGATGACTTGGGAAGACCGTGCCAGAGCAGACACCCTGCAAGGACCTGCAAACCTGCAGAGAGAAGAGCCCGCAGTGGGACAGCTTTGCTGGAAGGACTTGCAGCTCTAGGGGGGACCCATGCTGGGGCAGAGGAAGGACTCAGACTTCTTTCCCTAAACAGCAGTAGGAACAAGGTGTGATGAACTGACCATGACCCCCATTCCCATCTCCCTGCACTGCTGGAGGAAGGAGGGAGAGCCCAGGAAGGAGGGTGGGATAGGGAGGTGGTGTTTTTAGGATTCATTTTATTTCTCATTATCCTGCTCTGATTTGGTTCGTAATAAATTCAGTTCCTAGTTCCAGGCTGTCTGTTTTGACCATAACTGTGGTTGGTGAGGGATCTCTTCTGGTCCTTATCTCAACTCTTGAGCCTTTCCTTTTATTTTCTCTCCTGTGTCCAGATGTGGAGAGCAAGGACAGAGTAGTTTTGGTGGCACCCAGCATCCAGCCAGGGTCAACCCACCACCAAATCCTACATGGTCCAGGACTGCAGGAAAAGCTTTGGAAGAAGCTCCAAACTCATCAGGCACCAGTTGATCCATACTGGGGAGACCCTGTGGATGCCAAAACTATGGGAAGGGCTTCACTGTGAGCCCAAAGTTCCTGGAACGCCTCTAGGACCCATCTGGAGGAGATCTCTACAAGTCCTCTGGCTCCAGGAAGAGGCACAAGGAGTCAAGGTCCTGCCAGAACTACCATCTGAAGTAGAAGGTGGCGACAAGCTTTAAGCCCAGGGCCCCAGGAGCACCTGAAGCTTTCCAGCTAGACTCTGCTGAGCCCCAGGAAGGGGCTCACAGAGCCTCTCATCCTGCCTCCAAAATCCCTTGGGATCCCCCAGCCACCTCTGCATTCCCCCCTCCAAGATCTCGATTCCTGAGATGAGCAGAAAGGAGTGGAAGTCTCCGACTAGGGAGGCCATAAACCCCAAAATTTTATCTCCATTCACCAATTTTCTGTTTTCCTCTGCTTTTCCCATTTCCGTGTTCTGCCACAGGAGGTGGGAGCAGCCCAGAGTCCAGCACTGCATATCCGGACCTGCCCCTGCTCCTCCTGCGGAACAGAAGGGGTTTTGGGGGGAAGGGTAGGCGCTGGTTGTGGGAGGAGGAGGAGAAGATTTAGAGGAGGAAGGATGAAGAAGGAGCAGGATAAGGAAGGGAGGTAAGAGGAGAAGGAGGTGGGAGTACAGAGGACGAGGAGAAGAAGCGGAGGTAGGAGGAGCAGGAAGCGGAAAAGAATGAAGTTCACGGGGCCGCCGCTCGGCGTATGCGCAGCGCCTCGCCTCGGGAGCGTTGCCTCCGCACCTACATCCCGCAGGTGACTCGGGACGGGGAGCTCGCCCCAAATATCTTGGGGGGAGGGCGGTGTGTGTTCCTGGGACCATTTTTTTTGTGGAGTGGGGAGAGATATTTCAAGTTCACCCCAAATATCTTGGGGTGGGCCTCCTGTTTCTTTCGAGGGATGGGGGGATATTTCATCCTTGCGGGATTCCAAAGCTGAACCGCAAAAGCCCCCTGGGGGGATTCTGCGGAGTCTCCAGGGGGTGTTATTGTGGGAGGACGGTCCCCGTGGCGCCTGCCGGCGGTGGGAGGGGATCACCCCGCCTGCTGGGGCTGCGCCCTGCCGGCTCCGGCCCCGCCGCCTCCGCTGCCGGCGCAGACCCGCGTGGCGCTGCCGATGGCGCCGGGCGGCGGGGGCGGTGTGACACACGCTGGTTTCGGGGACTCTCCCAGGAGAGCCGGGTGGGGTGTGCGAGCACTGGGTCCCCCAGAATGGGGACAGTGGAGAGGTGACATACCGAAGCTTGAGGACCCGTAGCAGCCTGGAAGTGGAGGAAGAATAGAGAGGAGGGGGCCCGGTGAAGAGGGATCCTGGAAAGGGGGGAGTCTCGGGACCCGCCGGGACCCTGAAGTAGGGAACCTGGAGAGGGGAAACCCCTGGAAGCCTAGAGGGGAGGGAGGAGCCTGAAAGGAGAAAGCATGGAGAGGGGGGACCCCCGGCAGTCTGGATAGGGAGATCGCCTTGTAGCCCTGAGAGAGAAGGAGGGAGCCTGGAGAGATGGGGAGCCCTTGGATCCCCGGGAATGCTGAAAAGGGAACTCTGGAGATAGGGGACCCCCGGGGGCCTAGAGAGTGGGGACCCTGGAGAGGGGTGGTTATGACCAGCCTCTGAAGATTTATAGTGGTGTTTATCTATCTATCTATCTATCTATCTATCTATCTATCTATCTATCTATCTATCTATCTATCTCTCTATTTATCTATCTATCTATCTATCTATCTATCTATCTATCTATCTATCTATCTTTTATGCACTTTTTTTTTGAGAATTCCCCAGTTTGGATGCAATGGAAAGGAGGTGAGCAACCATTTTGGTTATTATTATATACAGAAATGCAACAATATAAAAGCATAAAAATATAACATATAAGGAAAAGAAAGAAAGAGAAAAGAAGGATAAGAGTAGAAAGGTGTAACCATCTGTGGATCCAGATGTGTGACTTGATTGTTGCAATTTTGATGTCAGTTGGTTGAAATTATGGTCACTGTCTTGATTTGTTGAGGCTGGGTGACGCCTGTGAAACACAAACTTCACTGGGTTAATATGCACTTGGGGTTTTGCAGGAAGGTCCACGTCCTTCCCCTGGAAGGGGGAGTTTGCACGGTCTGTTACAACACTGTGGGTTTATTGCAACACTGGATCATATGCAGTCCTCTGGTGGAAGGCTCCAGAAGTGAGTCTGGGGTACTTCAGAGATCTTTGATGGTTTATGACATCTGTTAAGACATGACAGCTGTCTCTCAGTCATTGTAATTGAGCTAATTATGCCCCATCAGAAGGGATAAAAACCTTCTGCCCTCTGTCTGAATGTCCCAGTATATCCCTCAGGGAGGGGGGAGTTTTTACAGCTGAGCCAGTTGTGTTGAGGATGAAATTGCCCTGCTCAAAAGCACTGTCCCACCTCACTGGATCAACTGCCTATAGGATTTTCCCCTTATTTGGCTCAAAGCCCAGCTTCTTGCTAAAACAAGGTTGATTTGTTGTGGTCATCCTCTGGGGCTCATACCCTCTGCACCTGGGCTGTTCCCTTGCACATAATCAGCAAAGCCCCCCTGCTTTTACAAATGGCCAATTGTTTGAACCATTAACCCAGAACATTCCAGTCTCACAGTGAGACCTTCAGAACCACTAACAGCTCAGAGAGGAGGAACCCCTGGGACCCCTGGCAGCCCAGAGAGCAGGGAGCCCTGGGATTCTGAAATGGTGAGCCCTTAGAGGGGGGGACCCCCAGCAGCCTGGAGAGGCAGGGGGAGCATGGAAAGAGGGGAGCCCCAGGACCCCTGTCATCATCCGCTGGTAGGGGAGTGATGGTTCTTATAAATTCCCATCAAGCTAAAGAAAGACCCAGAGACATCTTATGTTTTGTTGTTCCCAACACTTCCATGAATTCTCTGCGCCCACCACAAACTTGTCCAAGGCACTGGCTTACAAGTATGTGGAGCAGCACAGCTCCACAATGTCCCCAGTCCCACCACGGTTCATGTGGAGAATGGGAGAGGTGTGCTTTGCCCAGGCACAGCCAGGGAAGGAAGCAAAGAATATTTCCAGTGCTTCAATCCTGTGCTGGTGCTGCCATGTGGATGGGCCAGAGCTGGGCAGAGGAAAAACAGAAAGAGAGGGGAGAGAGGAGAATAAAGAGAGGCGGGGAAAACAGAGTAAAAAGAGTGAGGGGGCCTGATCTGCTGCCTTTTTCAGTTCACCTGGTGCAGCCTCTTGTGTAAACCAGACTTTTGGTGGGTTTTGTTCCTGTGGGCACAGGTGTTCTTCTCCAGTGGGTGAGGCAGGGAGGCTGAGCACAAGTCTTGGGGCAGAGCAGGAAGTTCCTAGAATCACAGAGTAGGCTGAGTTGGGAGGGACCCATCAGGATGACCAAGTCTAACTCCAGGACTTGCACAGAACCCTCCAACAATCCCACCATAGGCTGACAGCATTGTCCAAATGCTCCTTGAGCTGAGACAGGTTTGGAGCTGTGACCACTTCCCTGGGCAGCTTGTTCCAGTGCCTGACCAACTGAGGTAAAAACCTTTTCCTGATACCTCACCTAAACCTCCCTGACTCAGCTCCAGCTGTTTTCTTCAGACCTGCCACTGATCACAAGAGTGGAGAGGCTGGTACCTGCTCCTGTGCTGCCCCTTGGGAGGATGTTAAAGAGCTCAATGAGCTCTTTAACAGAAGAGTCTCCTCTTCTCCAGCTGAACAGATAAAGTGACCTCAGTTGCTCCTCATGAAGCTTCCTCTCCAGACCTTTCCCATCCCTGTGGCCTCCTTTGGATGCTCTCCAGTAGCTAAATGTCTTCTTTGTGTTTTCGTGCCCAAAACTGCCCCCAGTACTCAAGGTGAGGCTGCCCCAATGCAAAGCAGAGGACAATCCTCTCCCTACCCAGGCTGGTGATGCTGGGCCTGATGACCCCAGGACACGGGTGGCCCTCTTGGCTGCCAGGCACTGCTGATTTAGATCCAGCTGGACAGTGACCAGGACCTCCAGGTCCCTTCTCACAGCTGCTTTCCAGCATCTCATTCCCCAGTCCATACACACAACCAGGGGCACCCCATCTCAGGTGCAGAATCCTGCACTTGCCCTTGTTAAACTTCACATGGTTGGTGATTGCCTACATCTCTAATTTGTCGAGGCTTTTTGCAGGGCCTCTCTGCCCTTGCAGAAGTTGATAGCTCCTCCCAATTTAGTGTTGTTGGCAAACTTTCTTAGTATTGATTTGAGTCCTGCCTCCAAGTCATTTATGAAGATGTTGAAGAGAACTGGGCTGATGATGGATCCCTGTGGAGCCCCACTAGTGACTGGTGCCAGTCTGATTTCATCTGTCACCGTCACCCTTTGTGCCCAACACGTAACACAGTTATTCAGCTGTTTCACAGTTATTCATGGATTGTTCAGAAGGGTCCTGGGAGAGACAGTATCAAAACCTTTGCTGAAGTCCAAAAAACATTCCATCTCCTGGCTTTCCTGGATCAACCACATGGGTTGCCCTGTCTTAGAAGAAAATCAGGTTCAACAAGCAGGACTTTCCCCTCATGAAGCTGTGCTGACTGCGACCAATAACTGGTGTCTTCCAGGTATTTTTCAATACCTTCCAGAGTAATCTTTTCTGTTGCATCATTGGATACTGAAGTGACTCTGACAGGCCTGTAGTTTCCAGAGTCCTCCTTCCTCCTTGCCCTTCTTTAAAATTGGAACAGCATTTGCCAGCTTCCAGTCAGCTGGGACCTCTCGGGTATCCCAGGAATACTCAAAAATCATCAAGAGAGGCCTTGCAATGACATCAGCAGCTCTTTGAGTATTCTTGTATGAATCCCATCAGACCCCATAGATTTGTAGGGATCCAGCTGGATCAGCAGATCCCATACAAGTTCAGAGTCAACTTGGAGTTGATCGTTCCTGATCTCCTGCACTCAGATTCCCTTGGTTTGTCATCTGTGTTGAAGACAGTGGCAAAGAGTGTGTTAAAACACATCTGCCTTGTGCATGTCCCTGTTTGTGAGGTGACCATCCTAATCCTGGAATCGGACAATGTTATTTCTACCCTTTGTTTTCCCATTAATATATTTGAAAAAAACTTTTTATTGTTCCCCACATTTTTGCCAGCTTCAATTCCAACTGAGCTTTGGCCACACAGATTTTCTCCCTACAGTGTTAAGCAGCATCTCTGTATTCTTCCTGTGTTACCTGACCTTTCTTCCACTGGGCACACATCTTCCTTTTTTCCTTATATCCAAGGGGAAATCCCTGTTCAGCCACGCCAGTCTTCTACCCTGCCTGCTTGACTGCCAGCATTTGGGAATTGCTGCTCCTGTGCCCTTAGAAGATGATGCAGTGCTGGGCTCCAGCCCCTGCAGAATCATTTTCCCAGGGTACTCATTTGTTCCCTGAACAGCCTGAGGTCTGCTTTCATGGCCATGGTTGAAGTTTTGCTGGCACTTTACCTCCTGTCAACAGAGATTTAAATTTGATTGCTCTGTGGACTCTGTGGCTAAGATGGCCATCAATCTCCATTTTGCTCATGAGATCTCTCTGTTGAGAAGCAGCAGATCTCAGAGAGCATCTTTCCTTGGAAGTGTCCCTTAGTTCCTCAAAGAATAACTCTTCACTATCCTGGGCCTGGCTGGGTGGTCTATAGTAGACTCCCACCGTGGCATCTGCATTATTTTTTTTACCCTTTATTCTCACCCACTCTCAACTGTGCCGTTGCCAACTGTGAGCTCCAGACATTCCAGCCCTTCCATTACATCCAATGCCACCCCACACCTCTCCTGCCCTGGTTACCCTTCTGAAAGAGCCTTTAATCATCCCATGGGGCACTCCTATAACAGAGTTGTCTCATCTCACCAGGTTTCACTTATGCCAGTGATGTCAAATCTCTGGCAGTGGGCCAGAGGTTCCAGCTCTTCTTGTTTGTTACTCATGCTGTGAATGCATTAGTGTAGAAACGTTTCAGGTGTGGTACATTGTAGCAGGCTTGAGGGATCCTATCAGTGCTCCTTTCCTCAAGCTTTGGCACTCCATCCCATTGCTCTTCACTGGTGAGCCTGATTTTGTCCCTTTCCCTCTTAAAGGTAAATCCCATCAGGTGTCAGTAGGCCAGGTGTTGAATAGATTATCCCATAGTCAAATAACCCAAATTTTTCCAATTTCATCAGCCTTGGACACATGCATTGATGTGACAGATCTTTTTATTCCTGTCAATATTATTCCCTGTTACCAGAAGGACCAAGGAAATCACTACTTGTGCTCCTGATCCTGCACCCAATTGTCTCAAGGCTTTGTAATCTCTTTTGATTTCCCTCGGACTTCTCTTTATTACTTTGCCAGCCTGAAAAACCAATAGCAGATAATAATCAGAGGGCCTTAATAGGCTGGAGAGTTTTCCAGTAATGTCCCTTACCCAAGCCCCTGGGAGACTGCAGACTTCCCTGTGAGCTGGGTCTTGTCTGCAAATCAGGCCTTCCATTCTCAGAAGGGAGAATAGTCTCCTGTTAAAGTTCCCTTCTTTTCCTCTTGACAGAGGAGATTGTGATGCCGGGTACAGGTGGTGTTGCTTTAGGAGGCTCCTCTATCCCAAAAGCACCTTCACCCACCTTATCAGTTGTCTGGCGCTGAGTTCCAGGGTCTCTTAATTGTTGTAGAAGGTACCTGTCCTACTTGTCAGGTTTTCAGAAGGAACCTCCCGCCTGGTAGCTGAAATTGCTCTCTTCCAGCCTTCATCTTCAACAGACCCTTGACCTTAGAGGGTTCTGAGTCTCCACAACAACAAAGGTTCAAGTCTCTGAGAATCTGGAGACTGGAGTGTCTATGAAAATAACTGGTCAAAGTTGGGATTCTTGTGTTTAGTGTCTGTTTAGGATTTGAGTGTTTTGTGCTCATTTTTTCTATGCTGTGTGGATCTTCAGGGCCATGCTGAGGATGCCGTCTGAGCAGGGACAGCACAAAGCTATGTGCTTCCCTCGCCTGTCTGGTCCCCCTGTTATCAGCACTTCCATGTTTGTTTACCTGAAGCCCCCCTTCACTTCCTCCCCACTGTTACATTTGGTGGTGTCGGTTCTGTACTCAGTGATGCCTCCAGCACTGAACCCCCTCATCTACAGCCTGAGGAACCAAGAGCTGGAGAAACTTAGGAGTGGATGCATTTGAGCAGCCACAGCCTACCTGTTGTCCTCTGTCAGTGACTCCCAGTGCATGTCATGACAGATAAGTCTGTCTTTCCTTATTTACATATTACATATTTTTCTTCTCCACTTGTGATGTTGTTGTCTTTAAAAAGAAGTGTCGTTACTCATCCTTTCCTCCTTCAGCATCCACCAAGCTTGTGTGACCCAGAAACTTTGTGTAAATAGGGAGACTCACATTGTATTTAAATGAAATAAATTAACCTGCAGCATTTTTTTTAGTCTTGAGATCCATCCTCAGCAGAGCAGGAATGAATGGGAAGTGAGAACAATTTTCTGGCTGCACCAGCCTTGGAACGCACCCTGGGCCTGGAGTAAGAGCAGCTCTTGAGGGCCCTAGGGCCGGGGCTCTTGTGCTGCCCTGGGCAGATGGGATGGCAGCAGGGGCTGCAGAGCTCTCAGCATCTCCTGCAGAGGAGAGCAGGGCACCCAGGGAGCCTCCTTTCCCTTGGCCAGGCACCTTCCCCCATGGTGGGGCTGAGTCCTGTGGCAGCTGCAGCTGCTGCTGTGCCCTTGCCAGGGGCTGAGGCCGTGGGGCAGTGCCCAGAGCAGCCTGGCCTGAGCAGAGCTGTGGGGCCAGAGGCGGCTGGGCTGGGCTGGGGAGAGGCCCTTGGTGCTGCCCAG
>JAWWEY010000099.1:1488101-1531392 GCA_035582745.1 Loriotus luctuosus
ACATCCACACGAGACCAATCACGGATCCACCTGTTGCATTCCACAGCAGCAGATAACCATTGTTTACATTTTGTTTCTGAGGTCTCTCAGCTTCTCAGAAGGAAAAATCCTAAAGAAGGACTTTTAATGAAAAGATGTCGGCGACACTATACATGGTTAACTTTCACATGAACCTATTAAGCTATAGCTTTCACCCTAATTGAACATTGTAAGAAGCAACCTTTCCCCAGGCCATTATGATGTGAGACAACAGATTCAGAAGGAACAGTTTTGCTAGAAGTGGTGCATTGTGGAGATTTGTGGGGATATTTTTTTTTGTTTTGTGTGGTTTTTTCTTTGTTTTGTGTGAATTTTTTTTCTTTGTTTTCTGGAGAAGAAAGTAGCAATGCTCAATGGAGCTTTTGTGAGGAACACTTCAAGGCGTGTTAACTGAAAACTGAAATTAAGGATAGGGCACCCTGAGTTCATGAGAAAGAGTTTGAGGCCAAGGCTTAGTAATGTAAAAAAGGCTCCTCCTGGGTCTGAAGAGACCTATGGTTTTTTAAATGCAGCAGCTAAAACAGATGTTTGGTAGAACATTAAAGGAAAGATTCAAAGATCTTTCACCTGGAAAGTTCTTTATGGCTTTGTAATGATTTTGTAAATTTACCCATTAAGCTACTTTGCTCCATATCAACAAGCTTCTGTCAATCTGGAGCTTAATAAGGCATAGTATCACACACTTGGTAATGTAAAACACTCTATTTTTCCTATGCCCATATAGAAATATTGATGCTTATTGAACTTTAAAGAATTTTGTTATGTCCTTTGTGTGGGCATGAAAATTTTGGAGACAAATTAAAATCTTGCAGGTGTTATTTTGGCCTTATACAAAATTTGTGTTGGGCAGAGAAAAAAGCAACTTGCATGGAATTAATGAACAAGAGATGCTAATGGAAGGGATATTTTCCTCATACTTTGTTAAACTGAACAAAAAACCCATTTACTAGGAAAGGGGTCTATTCAAAAATTTATTTAATATTATTTACTCTTAATAACTCAGTATTGTTGTAGTGTTGCTTCATGACTTTGTGGGACTTGGAATTTTGTTCTGAAAATTACTTCAGAAATATTTTCTAGCATATTAATTTTAATGTCACCCACTTTTCACTTGAGTTTTAGTTATCTATCTAGCAATAGAGAGGAAGCTCAGTTTTTGGAGCTGATTAAAGCTTCAACTTGATTTCAGACCAATCATGACAGCTGTTTATTACATGGCTTACCTTAACCACATTGTGATTAGCACTAAATTCCAAAGTGATATGGCTGTGATACAGCACACTCCTTTTGAAATACATAAGTACTGAAACCAGGACAATCTTAGAGTATTTTTTTTTCTTTAAATATGATTTCATTCATACGATCAGAGTGGTGGCATCTGGTCATGGTAAATTGAGCACGGCATATAAAAAGGGAAAGAATTATGCCTTAATTTCATAGGCTTTAGGTTCTTTAATTCTTTCTTAGCCTCCTTGGGGAAAAGAGGACTATTTCTCTTCACAGGGAATCTTTTAGCTTGCTGATGGCTTTGTTGAAGAGATGCTATAACATATGCTTCTGAAGAGCAGTCAAAGTGTGTCACTAGATTTTTGAAGGGTAACATGCTGACTATGTGGAAACAAAGCTGGAGTGAAGAAAACTCCAAAGATAAATGAGTTAACAGAAAGAAGTGATGGTAATTTTGGTAGGGCTGTCTTGTAAAAGGAGGTCAATTCATTGTATGCTTTTCTCATGTAAAAAAATGTGAGGGAGAGTCCATCTCATTTTTCCTAAGCTTTTTTTTTTTTAATGAAAGTAATCCCTTGGTGCTACAGAAGCTCTCAGATCAACATTGTATTAGCCAGCTTTATAAATAAGCCCTCCTAAAGATGGTCCAAGTCTTCTGCTTCAGCTTTCTACATCTTAAAGGCAAAGGAATGAATTCACTGCAAGCTGGTGCTGATGAGCTATTGCTTATTTTTCTGACAAGCACAGTGTCATTGCTGACAAGTGACTCAGTTGTGGCCAGGTAAGGGGCTGCTTTTCTGTAACCTGTGGTCTGTTACTGCAGGTGCTTGAACTGCTTTCCTACACCTTAGCTTTTCCTCTTACAGAACACTCTGCAAACCACAAAGATAGGAGTTAATCCGTTCACTTTCTGTGAGAAATCCATGGGTCCATCTATTGCCACCTCAGTCAGAATCTCGTTCTTGAAGAGAAATTTGTTTAGTCTATACCCCTGAAACTCTCCATAGGCATTGCCTATGTCTGCTTTTGCAAGCAGTGTGGAGAAGCAGGAGCAGATTAGAAAGGTGATAGATACCTTTGCTGCTGAGCTTGAAATGTCCACAATAGTTTTAAGGATTCTAGTTTTGAGCTAGAATGAAAGAAGATTAAAATTACTTTTTCTTAAAGAGAAATTACTCCTTATTTCTCCAGGATAGCAGCTCCCTCATTTTCTCCTCAAAAATCTCTTTTTGCCTCAGGTGGATGGATCACTTGGAATGCTTATGCTCAGCCAATAAATTATTCCTGCAGTCCTAAAGACGCAGAAGACAAACAGTAAACAAGGTGTTATGGTTGTCCTCGTGGCTTTCTTTGATTTGTTTTTATAACATTCAGCCACCCAGGTGATGTTTCCTTTTCACTACCATCTCTTAAAGGCATTGTCCTTAACCCATTTTCAGGCATGTGCATCAAGTGGCTTACAATTCTTCTAGGATTCTGAGTTGAGATTTTAAGCACCACAAAATGAAAATCACTTGTCCAATCAATTACTTCAAAATTAGATCAAGACATGGCTGTACCAATCTATTCCTAACATAATGTGAGATGATTGATGAGATTCCTTGCTTAATCTATATTTTTCAGCTTCTAAGAATAGATAATATTTGCATATGATTTGCAGAGGAAAAAGACCTGTAAAATATTATGACATGTGTTTTTTTCTTTGCCTTGCTTTTGTAATTTTTTTTGTGTGAAAAAAGTTTTTTACAGTGTCTGTTAATTTATAGGTTTTTCTTTATCTCTGTTCATATGTGGAATATTTAATGAGTTTTCCTGTATAAAAAAATTCAAATTAATATAAGGAGATAAAGTCAGACAAATCAACCTGCTGTTTTGCTTTTCTTACTACACATGTGAATGCCAGAAATGGACAAGACGAGCGAGTTGCTCTTTCCAGTCTTGATTCTTGTACAGGGAGACATGTGGAAATACCCAAATTTGGCCAATTAGTTTTGTTCATGAATGTGAGTAACTGAAAATTTATCATCTACTCTTGTAATTATGGGGTTTTTTTTACTCTCTATACTCATCCCTGCAAAACTCTCCTCTGAAAAGCTGGTCAGATGTTACTCATCTGAAGATATGTTGCTCCTCACAACAAAGACAACTGGCAATATCCAGCCAAATGGTCTAAGAAGCAACATCAGAATAAAAAAAAATATGGCCCAGATGACTGACTTTTATGAGACTGACCCAGTGCCTTTTCAAGTCAATAGAAATTTACTGTTTCATTTTCAAAGGACTTTTTATATCCTTTATTGTTTACTGGAAAACAGAGAGAAGAGATCTTTAGGCACTTTGAACCCCTTTTCCCGCTGAAGACCACTAAAATAAAAGATATGGTGGGATTCAGTTTCTTAAACACTGTGTTTGATGGAACTGCAGTGGCTTTAAAGCATCCTGCTTGTTCTCCAGCCTCCACTCTGGCAGGGCATGTGCCTCTCCCGGATCCTCGGGCAGGCCTGGGCTTTAGCCACATGGTTCCAGTTATTTCCAAACAGACCTTGTGTTTCAGGGATTGGGTTATACTCTCACTGTCTGAACTATTACCATTGCCTCCATAGAAGGATGCTTTTTTACTTTTTTAGAAAAAAACAGGCAAGAAAATAGGGGCTGTTCTACCTTTGTGTATATAACTAGCTTAAATTCAATTTATCCTCCCATGGAAATGCTTTTTTGTAACCTGAAGACATGTTTGAAATAATTTGCAATTATAGCAGAACATATGTTCCTCCAAATACATGCTGCATGGCAGTTTACTGGACTTAGATAGCTCTTAGTCTGCTGAGACTTCATTTAAATCTAAACCCATGAATAACAATTATTTCCAAACATAATGTCAAGTGTTGAATTCTAATAACTTGACACCCTGCTTGGTTGTAATTGAGAACATTACCATGAGCAGTAAAATTTAAGTATTCCTTTTGATATAACCAGGTGGAAGTATCGCAGTTTTAATGTAAAAAAAAGTGTCATGATTTGTGGCTGATTGTTTGACATGTTGATGGCTGCCAACCCTTGCAGTCAATGCAAGTGGAAGGCTTAAAAACCTGGCAGAAAATGGTCTGTGCCTTTCAGCACCAAGCCCTGGGTTGCATGTTCATTCTGTGTGCCTGTGACCTTTATGTAGGGAGGCAGACTCACAGTTAGTCCTGTCATGTCAAGAGAAACAAAATTTCCAAATCAATTTTGAACTCTCCGGTGTGAAATAAACAACTTAAAATGAAATACATATATTTTGGTACCTCTTTATCTTGGCTCTGCTGTCGGCTGGATAGACTCCCATCAATTCAGTGCAGCAATGAAAGTTTGAGATTTGTGTCTGTAATGAAAAGAAGTAAGGAAAGGATTGAAGCTAGACAAGAGGGTTTTTTTTATTTTAATGATGAGTTTGGAACTAGTCTGCCTCCTTTCTAGTCTGTCTGGTCTAGTCCTGAGTTATGAGTTCATTGAAGTGCATTTGAAAGTGGAGGTCTGAGAGTACAGTTTATGAAAAGTGGTGCATCAGGCATAGTAGTGGGGACAAGCAGGCTTAACTTGTTGAGCTGCAGATCTTTTTCTTCTTCCCCAGTGGTATATCTTTTTGTTTCCTCTGCACTTTATAAACAGAGGTGCAGTAACAAAAGAGAAGATTTTTGTTTTGTGCCTTTGTTCTTTAATCCCTTGTGCCTTCCAGGCAAGGAGAGAGCTGTCTTTATTTTCTGGAAGGAAGTAAAGCTTCCTTATGAACCCAAGAGACAAGATTCAGCTGGGTTACAGAATAGAAACTGCCCTGGTTAAAATAGCTGTCAGAGCAGTGTGAAATAGTCTTGTTTTTATTTTCCTGCCATATTTGAGCAGAAGTATAGGGTTTGACAGTGTTGTGTTTTTGGGATTTTGTTAGCCTTTTTTTGAAGCCTGAAGTTAATGGAAAAAAAACCACTCGTCCGCTTTCACAGTTCTTTCTTGGCTGTTACCTGGAAAAATTTCAACAGAAATCTGGAAGGAAGTGCATAAGAATTCTTGTAACAAGGTACTGTGAAATCTGCCTTTAGTTACACATAACTCTTGCTATTGGCTGTGACCAGTGAGAGAAACTCACTTTGTTTTAGAGTGCTGACTGAATTGAACAACTATAATTGCCTGATCTCATTTAGGAGAACAGTATAAATCTATACTTTATTTTTAATTTACTTTACTTCGACTTTTTAAATATTATTTATAAGGATTCTGCTTTCATGGTAATGAGGTTCTACCTTCCAAGTTGCCAGTTCTCCTACTCTTGTTGTCCCTTGTAAGACCCTACTCTGTCGGTGGAGCAGCAAAACCACTAGGAGCAATAGGGCACAAGGAGCTGGGAAATGGTCGTGTCCTGATCCCTTAGCTGTCACCTATATTTTCTTGATGGCACAGAGAAGCCAGAGAATGGTTAACTGATGGACCACAGGAGTTCCCCTCTCACCTAAGGGGGCTCCCCAGGACCTATAAATCTCTAAGAGTCAGCACCTTCCTGGAAGTGAAACGGGTAAGTGTGGCTGTGAGAATCACTGGAGCAGCATCATTGCTGCTCCCCTTCAGGGCAAGGGAGACAGGCAGAGGGCAGAAAAGGTAGAAGGCTGCTTTATCCACAGGAGCACGAACTTTGCCTTAAGGCAGATGTTCAGGCCAGTAAAGGCTTTAAGCCCTTACTGAGATGGTGGCCAGAAATCCAGGGGTGGCAGGAATATTACATAAAGCTATTCTCTTTTCCCTTCTGACCAAAAGAAGCAGTGGTGCACAATAAAGATGTGTTGCACTTCAACAAACACACCCTGAAGCCTGGGAGAATGACTGGTGGCTTTACTATATTGTTGTAATTGTTTTGCTCCTCCTCAATTGGCAACAAGATAAATTTATGGAAAATAAAAAAATTTTCTAATATAAATATTTATGTGACTGAATTGCAGTGGTCGGTATTTTGGTAAAAAGTATAATTCAAAATTCTAAAACACTCCTGCCCCAATGTTGACTGACACTTGAATTCCATTTCCATGGTGGAAACATATTCAATCTCTATTTTTAAATTTCCTATATTATCCAACAGGCAGCAGAGAGTGATTGTTACTATTTAAATTTCAATATTGACAATATTTTCAAACTATCTCTTGGGTCATAGTCATGTAGACTTCAAAGCAATCAAAAGGAAATATGAGAAGGTATGAAGCACTCACTCAACAATTTCTTATCTTATGTGTGTAAACTCAAAACTGTCCTGCCTTAAGGAGAAATCACTCCACAGACAATAAATATGATTAAGTACATGCCAGAGCAACTCAGCAGCTGCAGAACTGAATACATCCAAAGAAATCTAAAATTCATTCCAAGATGTAGTGAATGAACAGAAGGGGCTTTTTTGGGGAGGGCAGGAAATGAGATTGTAGATGACTTGGCTTTACAAACAAATTGCACACAGCTCTCTCTTAACATTGGGCCTAAATTCATATGTGGTTAACAACTGTAAAATATGGCAGCCAACAGATGGACTTTAATCACTTTCCAGGGAAAGAGCAAGGTAGCAGGACTCAAATAATGCAGGAGGTTTCTGTGGTGCATTGTGGAAAATTTATGAACATACATGGAGAATCTGATGAAGGAAGATGCTCTGCTGGACCTTGCACTTTCAGGAGAGCTGGTTGGGAACATGAAGCTTGGTGTTCAGGATCCTGGCACAAGCATGGCTTACTCTTGGTGGAACAAGACCTGGTTAATTAAAGGTTTTTTAAAAAGTGGACATGCACAAGTGTGTGCAACATTAAAAAAAACTTATGAAGCATGGGCTAGAGAAGTGGACAGTGATGTAGATTGCAAACTGGATGGATGAATGGTGAAGCTCAAAGTTGTGTGATCCAGCAGCACAAAGATGAGTTGGAGGCCAGTCCCTAGCAGTGTTCCCCAGGTGTCAATGCTGGAATAGTACACAGGAATGATGTGGACAAAGGGGCGATATGTACTCTCAGTAAGTCCACAAGTGATACAGAAGAAGGATTGGTGGCTTATGCACCAGGTGGTTTTGCTGCCATTGAGAGAGATCTCAACAGACTGGAGAACAGGACTAAGAGCAATTTCATGCAGCTCAACATAGTTTTGCATATGGGGAGGTATAATCCCATGCAACATACACTGTTGTAATGGAAAAATAGCTCTGTAGAAAAAATTGCATGGGTCTGACCTGATGGTCAGCAAGGTGAACTTGAGCAGCAGTGTGTCCTTGGAGCAATGGTGTCTGACTGCATCAGGATCTGCATTAATGCATGGTGCTGCTAACAGATTGAGGGAGGCGGTCCTTCGCCTCTACTCAGTACTGAGTGCTGGGTCCAGTTCTGGGCTCCTCAGTAGAAGACAAATAGGCACTTTAGGGGATTGAGTCCAGTGGAAGATCAAAGAGCATCTGACATAGGAAGAAAGCATCTGAGCATCTGACATTGGAAGAAAGTGTAAGAGAGCTGGGTCTAAAACTTGTGTGTTTTTGCACTTCCACCCCTCAGGAAGCTGCAGCCTGCTGCGTGCTGCGCCACAGTGCTTGTTACCCCTCCATTTGCGTCAGAGAGTCCTGAATAGCCCACAAGTGAAAGCTGAATCCTTGACCTTCTTTGTCCTTTCACTGTCATTTGATCTGTTCTCTTCCTTATTGCTTACCTTGCCCTAAGGCTCCCTGCAGACTTTACAGAAGTCTGGCTTTGGCACTCAGGAGAGTCAAAACTTTTTTTATGCCTCTTTGTATCTGTGGCCAAAAAAGGAGCTAGAAGTAAACATCTAAACCATCTGAGAACCGCTATGGCCCAGGGGAGGTCAGTTCATGTTTTGGAGCCTGGAAAAACTATGCTCTGTCAATATTTCTCCCAAAACTGTGCTGAAAGCATCACAGTTTAAGAGGCAGAAATTGCCTTGTCATCTTTGTAATTCTTTTTGTTAGACTTCATGTATAGATTTGACATTAGTAACAATATTAAGTGGAGCTTAATATACTACCGCAGATATCACACTTTTGCCTCCCACAAGTATCATACATAGAACCATTGGAAGAGGAGTAGGAAAGTCCTTTCTCCTGTTCTTCTGTCAGCTCTCAGCTTCTACATTCAAAGAGAATCACAATGTACAGTTAAAACTCAAAGCAGATTTAATACTTCAATGAAATGTTTTGTTTTCCTTTCATTGAAGCATAATATGATAGACACTGTTGTCTGTTTTACCATTGACAAAGGAGATCAAGAGTTTGCATTCACAATCTTAACCAGGATTTAAATACCTGGACCTGTGGCATGAGAACACTGAGAAGGCAAGAATAGCCACAATTTGATACTTAACAGGTCAAGCGTAAGATAGGTGTATTTCTCTCATGAAAACTTGCTGAAAGCTCCTGAGATGGATGATGTTTCTATGTATTTCTATATATCACGCTCTTCCACTGATTTGTGTAGTGCCTCTATCTGGCATTATCAGGTCGTAGAATCCTTTATTATCCTTGACAGATTTGACAAGGAGTTTAAGATTTGTGCCTATTTTTCCCATCAAAATTAGCATAGTAGCACCAGGCAAAGGGATGCAGGATTTAGGGCAGAGAGAGCAACATAAGGGACAGATCACAGTGCCTGTGGCAATGTAGAAATGTAGGGATGTTGAATGAAAAACAGCTTTTTTCTTTTATCGTAGATCACAACAATTTTCACTGAAGTTTATTAATAATTTATTTATTGCGACCATTTTCTGTTTTGGGAGACTGCATTTTTTAAAAAAAATGTGCTTCTTAAAAAATTACTGTCTTTAATGAGATTTCCCCAGGCTGCAAATGACTGAGGCAGGTGTAGGTTCCCAGGCAGGTGAGTACAAATTGAAGTATCATATGCTTCTCTGTTATTGTGTCAGAGTTGGACACATTCACGGCCAGGAAATACCTAATTTGAACTACGCTGACTCAAATCTACCTCAAGGTTGTGGGTAGGGGGAAGTGGGGAAATCTACTGAGCAGAATATATAGAGATTTCTCTCCTTTTAGCATGTTAGCCCAGAACAAGAGTATCCTTTCAGTGTTGATTTTCGATGAGGATGCTGCTTGAAAGATCATTCATTTGTTTTTTTTAAGAATTTGAAAGTAGTTGAAAAAGTTATTCACTGGAGTGTTATAGCTTAAAGACTTGAGGCACTTGAAGCCATCATCCTTAATTTCTGGTAAGTAAGAGTTATTAAACATGTTCATTGAGAACCTTCAAAGTGAGGATTATATCACTAGAAGGCTGAGGCAGAAGCAAGAAGTTATTTACTGGGTGAGGAGTAAAATCAAGGTAGGAAGCATTGCAGTGGGTACACAGGTCATGGTCTAAACATCACATAATACATTTGACCTCACTGCTAAGCTATTAGTCAAATTCTTTATTTCTCAATATTTATATAACTTCAAGGGTAATGTGTTTGATTTGTTATTAAGTCTTTGATTTTCTATTGATTTGAGAGGAAATTTGCGTTGCATTTATCTGAATGTTATATCTGTATAAAAGTTGAGAGTGGCTCAACTTTCATATAAAAGCAAAATAAAAAACTTGATCAGGGGACAGCTCTGGGTTTGAAAAATATCAATAGAGCAGTAACAGCAAACAATAATTTTTAAGCTGGATCGGTTCCCTCATGGCTCTCAGTGTAGTGCCACAATCAGTGATTGCTGGCATTGAGAAAAAGTGATGAAATAAATGAAGGGAGATGAAGGAAAGGGGGAAGGCTTTAAAATCTGCTTCAAATCATGGCTGAATGGATAGAGGTCTTCTTGCCCTACATAGCAGATTAGAGTGAAGGGTGTGTTTTTAACCAGGGGTGGAAATAATGTCAGTAGGATGTTGTGACCCAAAGGGAGCATTGCACACTCTTTGTTGCACTTGATTCCTGCCCACAAAAGGTGTCTAAGAACATATCTCAGGAAAATTCCTTGGGATTCTCAGTGAGATGAATGATGATAGCCTGAGTCTGTGTTAGAATTACAGTGAAGATACCTTCTTAGGACTTTCCAAACTATATAGCAAAGCTGAAAGGATTTATTGCATCATTAGCTTGGCTAGAGATATTCCCTGCTAAAAGCATATATTGCACATTGAGCAATTTTTCTTTCAGTACTATCAAAGCACTGCTGAAACTGTACCGGGGTGAGGACCTGGACCCCAAATTGAAATTTCTCTACTGTTATAATTTACCATACATTACACTGTCATCTGTTGACTAAATGTATTCATGACACTTGAGAGATTTAAACAATTTCTCCTGAGCCTGTTCTTTCCTATTCCATTGTATTGAAGCAAACAGCAACAGCTTGACAGTTAGTTGGCTGCCAGTTGTTGCTGGAGAGTGAATCACTCATGGTGACATCAGGGAGATTCCTAGCCATCATCTCTGAGATTTACTCATGTCATTAACAGAGGTGATACATGGCCACTTGGGAGAAGCAGTTGGAAAAGGCGCGTGCACAGGTGAGTAGGTGGAGGGATTCGAGGACAACTAGAATTAGTTTCAAAGCTGATCTACATTAATTCTGTATGATTTTGTCCTTGGTGGATTGATCCTTTGTGGGAGACTGACTGCAGCTCTGTGCTGCTTGAAAATCTTCTCTTTTTGATTTCTGTGTTTTCTATCTTTAAACATCTAAAACTGTACCTGCTTGCAGTAATGATAACAATATCTTAGCAACCTGTCAAAGGCTTGCTAACTTTGGGGCTTAGGTATAAAGTCCACCTAAAGATAAAGTCATTCATTTAAATACCACTCCATTAGGTGAAAAGTATGGTACAGAGAGAGTTCCAGCAAATCCACATATCCACCAGAACTTTTTTGAAGGCAGTCTGTATCCTAAAAATAAGGTGGAAATATGGCTCTCATAGCCATACAACTGACTTCACATGATCATATAGATCACATCCATAAGTTTGCTTGAACAAACCAGAAAAAAAATCTTACTTCTTTCTTTCACACAAGTCTTTTCCTTAGAATTTCAAATAATTTTGTGATTTTTAATATGACATTCATAATAGTAGCTATAATGAATATTAATACAAATAGCAACAAGGGTTATATGCTTGCTGTAAATGTATGTATTTTTACAGTGTAGATTTAGATAAGACATTTAGATGGCCTTCCAAATGCTAGATGTCCCTATTATTTAGTTCCTGTTTTGTTACAAATACAAAATCCATTGAAAAAAGTACATCAGCCATTAGAGTGACTTTTTTGAAATGAAAAAAGAACATAAATTCTCAAATCTCTGGGTTTTTTAATAAACAGATTTTTCCTTTTTAGAAATAGGCTTTTCAGCTACTGCATTTTCTCCTATTTTGAAGAGACTTCATGCTGGAAAGCCTCATATCTTATTCCCCAAATACTTGCAACAATTCCAGTGTTTATTGATCACAGCAGGGTTCCATAATTGGACTCACTTACTGGGGTTGCAGAAAAAGGCCAATAACAGCATATGCAAATTGAGAAAAAACCTCCCACAGAAAAAGCCTGTGTGAGACTCCTGACCTCCCAAACTCAGGATCTGCATATGCTCTGCAGCTCACACAGAGAAAACACAGGATTGCATGGAGAGAAAAGAAATAGCATTGCTTGGTACTATAAAACAGTAACTGTCATCATAAAATAATACTGTTTAACAATTTTTGTCTCCAGAGCTGAGAAATGGTTTTCTGAATAAGGTGGTAGTCATCCACTGGAAGAGTAACCTTGTGCTGAGATTAGATTAAATTTCCTCTGGAGCCTCTTTGTCCTTGACCATGTCCATCTACATAAAGACTGCTTTCTGTATGCTAGGTGTGAACAGTGAGGTGCCCCTGGATAATTATGATCTGATATTAGGTTTCTAGCATATGAAGAATAACTTCACATCAGTATATTTATCTTCATTAGCATACAAATTCAAGAATCTTTTTCTGTCTTTCTTTGCATTAATGAAGGAGCTGCATATTTTCTGTAATAATCTGTAGCATTTTAATGGATTTTCTTAGATTTGGATGTGAGTTTATCTACCATGGTAAAATATATGCTGATTCTTTTCTTTCTCTTTACAGGTTTCCCAAATTTAACATTCACTAATTTTTCTAAATTAGTTCTCTTAAGAGTAAACCTGATGAGCTTTTGCATTTGCATTGATATAATTGTTGGTATAATTGCTATTACTATAACAAGTTTGACATGTCCAGTTTGGACTTGATTGCACATTACTGAGAGAACTGTATTCCTTTTCTGTCTCCTCCCATGGCTTGATGGGATTGCCCTGCCACAGGAAAGACTTCAGATTCCTAGTGATGTTTTCCTCCTGCCCAGAGACAAAAGACTTCAGGAGTGCAGGATTGAGTGCAAGATTTTGACAGAGGAAAGCAGCTGAAGTAATGACCAGCACAAGGGTAAGTTGTCTCACTTTGCCTTCAGGGCTACAAAATAAAAAAGGAAATTATTTGATAGATAGCTCTGCCTTCCTTTTCATTCCTCTCCTTCTCTGTCTTCTCCAGGGAATCTGAGAACTGACATTCCCGCCAATACAAAAATCAGATTCCAAGTAAACCCTGTTCAGCTTGCCTCATGGTCAAAGACATTGGAGTGGTAATATATGAGTGCCCTGCCCAGTCCTCTCTGTGTCATTTATGTCACAAAATGAATGTGATGAAGAACAATTTTTTTCATTTGGAGACTTGCTGTTAAGGCAGTGAAGTTAGAACACACACTCTGCCAATCTATTTAAAGCTTTATAAGAAAACTGCAGTCCTCATTGACGATTTTTTCCTGCTCAGCCTGCACATTTTCCTTACCTCAGCAAAGCTGAGAAATACCAATCTTACAAAATCCAAAGTGCTTCATGATAATTTATTGATTCTATCCAAACCTTCATATGAAATCATTTGGGAAGATGGGCCAACTGGCCCAGTCCCCTGCCTCATGTTTTTCCAGTATTCCCTGGTTTCCAGGAGGTTCTCCCCTCCCTCACCTAGCCAGGGAAATTTGGTGCTTCCTGGCCAGCTGAGTTGATGTGAAGGGAGGAGGAACCACCCTGGCCCCTGCCTGAGCCCCTCTGCTCTGCAGACCCCCAGAATGTGTCCAGGGAGCAGCTGCATGTATGGTCTGGATCAGCTGTCCTCAGGGTTGCTTAGCTTTCCGCTCTTTTTTCTCAGTGATCTGGATTAAAAAAAGGAAAAATGTTGGCTTACTATGCTGGATGCCGTCTTGATGGCTCTGAAACAACACAACACAGTGAAATTCTGCAATCTTTTTGGCTGTTTTTTTCTTTTCAAATTCTGATGCAAGATGACATTGCTCTTTAAGATTGTGTGTTCCTTAAATAATTTTAGTTTTATTTCCAAATCAACTGGGAATAGATCAAGAAATTTGCATTTAAATTCTTTCTAGATAAAGAAGGATGCATATTAAGCCATCTCCCCACTGCTTCAAGAAGATCAAAAGAAGTTAATGAGTTGTCTTAGCAGGAATAATTTGCTGTGGGAAAGTTAGTTGTGAAAATTTGAGATGATCTTTGTCTTTGATGTGCATCTTCTTCTCCTTGAAACTGAGAAAGGATTTAGCAAATAATCTTTTTTCGTTTTGCTTCACAAAGTTCAGAAAAGACCTTTAGATTGTGTTGAATTGAAAGAATTGCAATTTTTACTTTATTCCTCTATTTACTTTCATTAGGTGACAATTTTCCAACTTATTCCTTCCTTCCTGGTGAAGGATTTAGAGGGTAAGCCCTCTGAGGAGTGGCTGAGGGAGCTGGGGGTGTTTAGCCTGGAGAAGAGACCTTATTGCTCCCCACAACCCCCTGAAAGGAATGTGTAGTCAGGTGAGGGTTGGCCTCTTCTTCCAAGCAACCAGTGACAGGACAAAAGGACATAGCCTCAAGCTCTGGCAGGAGAGATTCAGACTGGACATTAGGATGGATTTCTTGATGGAAGAGGTTGTCAGGCAGAGTGGGCTGCCCAAGACGGTTGTGGAGCCACTATATAGGAGAAGGGTTTAACCCAAAATGCTAGGCAGCAATTTTCCATCATTTTGATATTTAACTTCCACCATGTGACTCTCCCGTGAATTCAAGGCCCCATCCGAAGAGACTGGCCAAACTCAGCAGGAATCAAGGGGAATCAGGAGGGGAACTCTAAATTCCCACAAGCTGGGTGTGTGATCCTCATCCTTCCACACAGTTGTAGCACCTGAGGAATGCCACCACCTTTGGCTTCTCTGCAGTCAAGGGATTGGTAAAGGCAATCATCTGTTTCCAAAGGGCAGGCCTGTGGGGTGTACTGTAGTGGATTTTCTACACATCCCAGTCTCCATGGTCATTTCTCTTTACTCCCACTGAAAGGGCTCAGCAGGCATTTTCCTAATGTTCAACTTTTACGCTCTTCTTTATGTTCACTTCCTACAAATGCCCAGTGTGATCAGAGAATATAACCCAACAGTGTAACAATCTGCACGATCACCGCTCTTGTGCCAAATCCTGAAAAAAGGTAATTCCCAGAAGAAAAAAAAAAGAAATGCTATACTACCTTCTCCTCTATGTTCAGTTTGCCTCATTAACATTGCCACAGCTCTTGGGATAATTAATATGTTGTCACTTTTGCACATCATTAATTTGGTTATTCACAGTAGGAGATGTATTCTATAATGGCTTAAAGTATAATTCATTAATTGAGGTCAATGCCTCCCTGTAAGTATGGAGATGGCTCCATCACTATCTTAGCTGGCTGCCTAAATAGCAATATGTTGCTCATTTCTAAACTTGTCATAAAACATGAATTATAGGAGGTAAGAAACGCCTTCTATTTATCTTACAGTCCATTGTAGAGTGTTTCCCAGCAGAGAAGAGAAAGATCCCTGATTCTCACATGCTCATGTGGAATTCAAAGCCCAGCCTGTGCCATGCTTGGTGTAATGCAACTGGAAAACCAGGCCCTGCACCAGAGAAGTGACCTTAAGTTATATGCTGAGTAAGGAACTTGTTTAATGCTATGAACTGCCGGGGTCATCATGCAAACTGTGATAAATCTGATCCCTGCTCTGAAAGTGTTTTTTATCCCCTTAGGATGTGCATGGGGAGACCTAGGAGTCTAGTGATGATGTGAAAAGTGTACATGCTAATCAGCAAGTTTCTCAAATTTTTCAGTTGGAAATAAGTTAGCCACTGTGATGGCTGGACTGGCCTTGGCACAGGGATAGCAGTGGATCGAGTACTCCAGCCCTGAGAGGCTGAAACTTCTTTGTTAGAAGTACCCCAATCTTTGGGTAATAAAGCAAGAGATGAGGCAGCAGGGTACTTTCATGCTGTCTAGTTGAAGGTAGAACATAGTCCATCTGAAATTACTTGCAGAATGAACAAAATGAAGTCTGATTCTGTGGGAAGTTACCAGCTTCGTTTCTGGAAACCTTGTGTTTTGGCCTCTGTTCTGAAAGGAAAAATCTATAAACTGCCTGAAATCCCAGAGTTAAAAAGAAAAATTAAATATGAATGAAAGAGGGAAAAACCCCCAGCATGACACACTGATTCTTATAATCCACTTTATATGTAGGGAAATATTTAAAGATTTTGCTCTTGCTGTTATAGAACTCCTTACTTTCCAAGGATGAAATGATTATGTTTCAGCAAAAAAAGCATACAGATGACTCAACCCTTTTCTTGGAAGGATTTCATGTCTATGATATGTTTTTTCAGATATCATTGTCAGTAATACTGTATAATTTGATGGCACTCTTGATGGGGAGTAGTGTTTTGTCTGTAATGAAGTGTATTATTCATTAGTATTTTATTCCTGATAGCTTGTTTGGTTCTGAGAGCCAAGTTCCCACTGTGTATCATTTTCCTTTATTGCTGTTATTATCACGAGATAATCCAGTGTGATTCATGGATTAAATTTGACTTTATTGTTGTAGGTATTAGAGTGATAATTAACTGCACAAGACATGGAGATCAAACTAATTTAAACTTTAATTAGTTGAACTAGTGTTACCAGTTCTACTAGGCTGTTTTCACAGTTCTAGTGACTATAACTGCAAAGAAAAACTAGCAATTAAAATTATCACAGAAGTATTGCAGTGATCAATAAATATTCCTCTTAAATTTTGTCTTTAATAGCCTCCGTGCCTTACTGAAGCATGTGTTAGATTAATGATTAAATATTGAGTCTCCTGAGCATGAGACTCAACATCATTAATCTCTTCAATTATTTACAAGAACATCTTATGAGGATGGGTATGAGCACAGGCTGATTGGGAGTGCACTTGCAGAGCTCCTCTGCATCCCAGGGACTTATCTGACTGATCTGCAGCACAAAGGGGACAAAGGGGCAGAGAAAGGAGAGGACTGGAGGCTGATTTACGAGGATGTGGAACTGAGTCGTTGCCACCCACTTTACAAGGGCTTTGGGAGGCATGGGAGGTGGGTGGGCAAATCTGTTGATGCACAACTTCGTGACTACAAACTTTAGTCATCCAGACCAAACTGCCTGAATCCAAGCTAAGGACCTTGTTTCTGTAAATTGATCACTATCATACTAACAAGACATGATTATTTTTATTTTGGTTTTGTTTTCACAAATTCCAATTAAACACTATTCCAAAACCTAAATGATTTGGAAATACCTCAATATTTTCAGTGCAATTTTAAAGCCACTATCCATCTATTTATCCTATAACACAAGTTTTATCCTTGGGGTTCCTCTTTCCTCTATGTATTTAAAATGGGTTCTGGAACTGATCTTTCCAAGCATGTATAACACCAAAGATTTATTTTTTTTTTTTTTGCCTGACAACTACACAGAAATACTTTTCCTCTTTCATTGCTTCCAATCTCTAAGGCTGAAGCTCACAGCAGAAATGCTGTCTGTGTTTCTAATGATTAGACATTTGATTCTTACACAGTTTATGTCAGCTCTCAGGATTTTTTAGCTCTTTCTGTACACAGCAATGCTCTTCTGAACTTTTAATACTAGTGCACTGCAATTTTGCAGCACCGTTTTAAGCACTCTGGTTCTTACCAGAAGAAATGGCTGTGTGCCCTTCTTTTCACCTGTCTGGGAAAGACCGGAGAAGGTGAAGGGGATTTAGTTCACTGTTAAGTTTACTACATCTCAAATTTACCTACTCTATTATGTGTAACTCTGTAATTGCTGATGCATTTCTGCCTCTTTTGACAATGTCGCATTTGTCATAAAGCAGAATTTTACACTTTGTTGGCAGGAGTGATTTGTTGATCCAGAAGGTTTCACTGGTGCAATGGGATTGCATTCCCAGTTTCAGCTTTGAGCTGAGAATGGTAAACATTCACACTAGCAAGAGGATAGTATGTATGAGAACTCGCATGTTTTCTCCTTGCAAATTGTGCCACAAGAAAGAGCAGCTGACTTCTGCCACAGGCCAAATGCAGCCTGTACAAACAGTTCAGTGGTCTGATGGCTGGTTCCTTTCCACCCTCTTTCCTCAGTGGCCCATGGCAGCATGACCCGGTGCACCAGCTTCCCCCTGATCACACTGCAAATGAACCATTTAGAGGTGAACTTCCAGCTCATTAAACTGCACATCACGAATGGTTGCCAGGAGTGCCTGTTGGCTGTGGGACAAGCACACATCTGGTCAAAAATTGAAAATTTACAGTGCTGTGTTCTTCTTGAATGCTCCTATGAGAGGATGTGAGGCATAACTTGGCCAAAAGTTTCAGCACCTCTATGCTGCTACCTAACAAATTTGAAGAAAGATGACTAGAAGGGAAAAATAGAGATGTCATCAGTCTTACTCTTTCAAGTTTTTTAAATTAAAAGGGGAAACATCCATCCTATGTGGGATTATAACAGTCTGCCTTTTCTGTTCTATGGATTGCTCTTAGGAAAAGTAAGATTTACAACAAATCTTTTCTAATAATGTTTCTTTAACAGCTGGATTTGTAATGGAAGAACTGCAATGGCAGCAGGCTAACAAACAAGGCAAATATTGATTGCAAATGTCAAAAGGCAGAAGAGTAGAACAGGAGTAGGTGTCAAGTTCTGCTGGGGATGCTATGACAAGTCTGAAGCCCTTGTGGTCAGATCAGTGCTATTCAAATGAAAATGCAATGCTATGGAATTGCAATACTTCTCATCCTATCACAACAGACCTTGCTGAAAATCCTGTCCCCATTTTCCTTAGCTCCTTTTAAGTACTGAAAAGCCTCAATATGGCTTCCCTGGACCCTCTTCTTCTCCCAGCTGATCAACCCTAACTCTTTCAGACTTCAATGACTGGAGAAGTGTTCTGTCCAGCTGTTAATTTTTGTGCCTCTCCTCTGGGCCTGCTCCAACAGGTCCCTGCCTTCCTTCTGCTGTGGACCCACAGCTGGACACAGTTCTCCAGGTAGGGAGTATCTATGCAAACAGCAAAGACTGTCACAGGCATGACCATGATGTGGAGGTTAGGGCTTCAAACACAGTGAGAGAGCAGCTCTTTCTAGCAGAGACTGAGACTTTTAAAGTTTGATCCTTTCTGGGCACTTGGGAAGCCATTACCCAGGACTTGGAGGGATGCCAGATTCACAGCAGTTGTACAACACAGGCAGACAATGCAGACAGCACAATTGCATTGTTCCTGCAATCCTGGAGCTCTAGATTCAGATTCTCTGAGTGGAATATTGCACAACAAAGGAAAACAGTGTTTTTAACAAAAAAAACCCCATGTGAAATCATCATTAGGACATTTATGGGTCCTAATCAACAGAGAGATATTCTCATCTGTGCTGACACGAACTGAACAATTTTCACTGGTGCAAATGAAATCAGAACCCATTGGAGCATTTTTATGGGAGATCTTGAGAGTTCATTGCTTTGGGATATGGATTATTTTTCCCTTTTATGGACCAAATTGCCAAGCCCTCTTCATGCAAGTAATTTACCTGCCTACTGAGTGCACTAATTGCCTGTGCCTGCCTTAAGGGCTGTTAATGTTTGTATAGGTGCCTACATGGCCAGCAATTCTCTTCCAAAATGTACTGCCAGGGAGGCAGCCCAGTCAGTTTTTAGCAATATAGGTTAATTACCAAACATAACTGGTCAAAAGATGTTTCATCCTCTTTGATTACTTAATATCTTTGTTCTTTAGCTTTCAGTCTGTCTTGTTATTCCACCTTCTGGGTAGGGAAGTGGAGGAACTCATGCACAAAAGCACAGATGGCACCTATAAAGATTGGTGCAATCTGCAAAATCTGCAGTTAAAAGCCAGTTCTTGTTATTCTTTGCAGCCACTATTAGAGATGCCTGCTGGTACACCACTTAGTTTTCTCTTGGGAAAGATGCATCTGCATTCCCTCCCACAGGATTTAATAATGAAGATTTGAGACTCTGAGAACTTCACATGCCTTATAGATGGGTACTGCTAGCAAAAGCGCTCAGTCTGTGGTGATACTGAGGTAGTTTATTTACTGTAAAATGGCAAAAGTGCTGCCACAAATCAAACCTGCTGGAAGACCCAACAGTAATCACGTAGTCTTCTCCTTTGAATCTTTCTGTGAGCCTACTCCTGGGGCTCTTGATACTTGAACATTTTATTGTGTGGAGTATAGATAGTTGCCAACAATTCTCAAACAAAACAACCGTAAACAGAGACCAGTTTTGTGCTGGCATTTTTCAGAACATGTTTTGATAGCAGCTATTACTGTTCTGCACGAGGGATGCAATAAATTGACTTTTCATAGATCTGTGAAATAATTCCCCACGGGATTGCCACACATTTATTGTTGGACAAGCTTCTATCTGGCTTTGGTTCAGGGAAGCAATATCAGTTTAGAGTTGCTATATCTCCTACCTGCTTAAGGCCTTTAAAATTAAAGTTTTTGTAGGAAAGTGATTAAATTAGTATTAAGAAATAGCCACCAGGTTGAAAGAGGGCTAATCAGGTGCTACTATCCTGATGGCACCACTGTAGCTCAGAAAGATTCTTTGTCACTGAAGTAGGAAAGGGTTGAAGTTTGACAATTATTTTCTGTCATAAGGCAAGATAACAGAGGTGATGTAAGAAGAAACTGAAACTGATTTGATTTTAAGGGATTCACAATCATTTTTCAAAATCATTTAGCAACAGACCTCAGAAAATTTTCAGTCATTCTCCATATGCACTTTAGTTTGAACCAAAAATGCATTTCAGACATAATCCTACGTTTCCCCCCATTTGTGGTATTTTGTCTCACATCAAAGAATAGTTTCACAGTCTGAAAGTTAGATTTCTTTTAATTAAACTAAACTAGAAGTGTCCCAATAATGAGTTTCATCCAGTAGAGACAGATTAAAACTAATCACAAGTAATTCCCTTGACTCAGAAATGAGTGAAGAATAGACAACAGGATCTTAGAGATGTAACACTGACTTCTCTCTGCCTTTAGATCTTAGTGGGCTGTGAGACTTGTTGGTGTTAATATGATTTGTCATTTTAGTGCTTACTAAGCTTCGTTTGGTTTCTCCTTTCTTTCAAATCTGCCAATATCTAAAAACTTTCAAATGAGTTACACATTATTTTTTCCAGTCCTCTGCTTTCCAGACTGATGCCAACTCTATCCATTTTTCTAGCTGGAAGCAAGGACCTATGAAAATACCAGACATAAAAACACACAAGGGGGTGATTTTAAAGTTAAATCAACTCATTCCACCTGTCTGTCTCCCTGTCACTGAAAAATGTCTAACTGAACACAGGCACTTAGTTGAGCAGCAATGACCTCCAAACCTCTTCAGCACTGGCTGTGCATGGTGAGGCGTACAAAATCCAGGCACTACCACCCACCCCATAAGTGACATTCACATGACAGTGCTTACCCCTCTGTGGAGCTCTTTAGAATTAGTATTTCCTAGTTTTCACAGCTGGTCACCTCCTTGGAACATTAAAATCTGGTGGGAATGTTATACCCTTTCTATAACTTACAGAAATCCCTTAGAACTGCGAAGGAAATATCAGGGGTGGATTTTGGTTTGAAAATGCTGAGCTTGTATCCAGCTGCCATTTGAGTGCCTAATAAAGATGTTAGTAGAATATCTGTCAAAAAAGCAGCTTATTAGTTAACAGTGGAAAAATAAGCATAAAAGCCTTTCTCCAAAAGGCTAAATGCTGTTTTGAATAAGTATTGACAAAAAGAAACTTTACTAATTTTGTTGAGTTTTGTTCCTCCTCTCAGCTAAGTGACCTCCATATTTGTGAATGAGTGATGTAGGATTGCCATGAATGGTATTAGCAAAAGTAATTTTAACATGAACTTATAAAAGTGAGACTTGACAAAGCTCCATGACCGGGTTCTGTAATTTACTGCATTGGTGAAACACACAAAGGAGAATTCAGTACTAACTGATTCAGAGTGAATTACACAGAGACTGAAGATGCAAAAGGGTAAGACCCACCCTCCTGTTGAGTTATGAGGCTGATAGCAGACCCCCTTACTTTCTAAACTTCTGATGGAGTTTAGTTCAAGCTAGGTTTAATCTTAGTCTCAGACTTGGAAAACAGTTTAGCATGTTTAGATTTAACATGTTATTAGCAACCTACCAAGGATCTGCTGTGAATAATAGGTCTCTGCCTTAGGGAAAGAAGGATCTCAGCCTCAGATAAGGAATCTCAAAACTGGAGAATTGTGACAGCAGTGAGGGAGATCACTGCCGTGCATCCACACTACTGCTCAGAGAGCTCAAAGAAGGCTCAAGTATTGACAGCCGTTCATATTTTTGGGATAAAGTGCTTGGCTAATAATCAAATTGCATGGGAATTACTGTCTGTTTACTGACAATTTTCTTCATGAGTCTTAGAAAAAGAATCTGGTATTCATGTGCTGGTCAAACAGTGTTCCAGGCTCGTACATGCTGATGCTCACTGGGTTAATTTGTGGGATTTCTGGAGGAGCTCTTGGCCTGACTATGCCTCTGGCCTTTGCCTCCTTTGGAGTCTGTACCAAACTATGGCTATTTTGATTAAGGGGATCAAGCACATCCACTACACTCACTTAGTTTGAATCATATTAGTTCTGTTCACATATTCTCTCAGAATCTGTCCTACTGTTTTTAACAATAAATGTAAAATAGAGTCAACTATTCCCCCCTACTTTTAAGCTCCTCCAAGCATCACAGATTTGAATATTCAAATTAGCCCAGAAGTTCTCAATAGTGCCTCCTTTTTTCTTGACAGGCTGAATGAGGAAAAAAACCCATGTACAGAAACTTGGCTGGCAGGTAATGCTGAAGCTGATCTAAAAGTTCTACTAATAAGGCTCAAGAGAGGGAGAGGCAGGGAACCAGGAGGTTTGGATTAAAGCAGGCATATGATACACAGACACCTCTGTGTATGTGGGGGAAGATTCTCAGCTGCTCAGCCCACACCGTGGAGCTCAGCATTCAGCAATTCCTTATATAATGTTTAAAACTAGATTTTCAAGGAAGTTGGCAGTGGCACTGAGTGAAGGTGTCACTTTCCTAATAAAGAAACACAAACTTGCATTTGGTGAGCTGGGTTTCATTTCACCAAGTTTTTAGGGTAGGAAAAGGGGAAGAAAACTAACTGTAATGTTTCAAATTTGAAGTTAATAAGGTTTCAAATGTTTGATTTGAAATGACGATTGTACCTTTGAGAATTAATTTAATTATTTTTAAGGTCAAAACAAACCCAAAAGGCTTGGGTGTTTTTACAGGTAGCTGAAAAATGTTAAATTTCTCATTGATTAAAAACACATTTTGGCTCAAAATGCTCTTCGATATCCAGCACTCTGCTCTTTGGAAAGCCTGATAAGAGGAAGGCAACTTGTCTTTGACTGTCTATTTCAGAATATTCTTCTCTCTTTACTCAAAGAGTGTAGAAAAACCTTTTTATAAACTAAAAATAACAACCCCCCCCCCAAAAAAAACAAACAAACCAAAAAAATCCCAAACAAACAAAACCCAAAAAAAACCTCCAAAAAATCCACCAAAAACTTGCAAAGAAAACCTGGAATTCAGAGTGACCTTATGCAGAATGCTCCTGTCCAGCAGGACTTGTGCAGATTGAGAGATAAGGATATAGCAGTGATGGATACTGAATGTGGGTATCTATTCCAAAAGGAGAGTGAATTTTCTGGTAAATCCTGTTCTACTTGGGCTTGAAACAGTTTCCTTCCCTGTACATCGTGGGGCTAGGAAGTCTTGCCTGGGTCTTTGTTGATTCCTGACAGAGGCATAGGTCCTTTTAAACCTGTGTACCTGGAACAGTCTTGTGCCAGACTCTGTGATCTCTGAAATAAACACCAGTATGTTGCTATGTTGGTGTGCATTATGTTCACATTTTATAATACCCAAGGTTACTTGTGTTAGGGAAACCAGAAGCAGTTAATTAAGTTGCCTGTTTTGTTTATATAAAACAAATACTGAGTGAATGCCAAAAATGCAAGGTACTGATCATAATTGACATTTTTGGATGTGATGTTTGTATTTCCATATTTTTAAAACTTTGTATGTTAGGGAAACTCTCTTTTATTTAAATTTGTGATCTTATTTATAGATAATCTGTCATTAACAAGCCTCTGCTCAGAAAATTAATTCTAGCTAGACCAGAGATGGCAATCTGGAAATCCTTACAGTGTTTGGGTTAATTAATGCATCATTTAATTTGTTCACATGTTAATAAGCTCTTGAGAATCAATAAATTCTCATCCAGTATAAATAAATTGGATTGGGGAAGCAGTTAATGCTGTAAAAACCATGGCGCCCATATGGGCTGGTTTGTGTACATATTTCACTAGTTAATCACCAGTCAATTTGAAATGAAATGTGCTGCAGTGTCTGAATTAGTTTATTTTCTTTCCACTGGCTGAGAAACAGAATGAACTGGTGTGAAAGTCTTGGGACACAGCCTAGCAAAAATCTCAGTCTGACTTACCACAGAACCTTTTAGTTTGACCTTAAAATGCAGACTTCCGATTAGGTAATTTTCACCTTTCAATCCTCGCATAATGTAAATGTCTTTCATTTAAGCTTCTGAAATTTATTCCAATGGTTTGGGTTGAGAATATTTAATCCTCATCATGGATGCGCTGTGCACATTTTCTTTCTCATCAAGATTTTTAAGACATGCACGTTGGTAATGAAGACTCATGGAACACAGAAGACATTTTCATAAGGTGTTACAAAGTCTTGAGGACAAATGTCCCCTGTGAATTTTATTTTTCTCCTAAAAAATATTCACTTATTGTTTGAGTGCACTTGAAAGTTGCTGTAATGATAAGTTTTTAGTGCAAGGGGTTTTCAAACAACAGCCTGTGTTTGTGACACCTCTCACATAAACGGAATCCCCACCTATAAGAAATATCTCAGAAATCTTATCACAGGATAAATATAACATAGGATTGTTTGTATTGCAATAATCCCAGAAACAGGAAGGAAAATGAATCCTGAAATATAAAAAGAATGACAGAACCTAGATTCAATCATCCCAGTTGCCCAGAATATTCTAAATATTTTAAAATGTGGATTATGAAACTAATGTTATGGAGATAATTAAAAGGTACTGAAAATCATCTGAAGTCACACACCTGAGTCAGCTGATGCTTATCTGTTTGTAAATCTTAATAGTATCCAGTGAGCGCTTATCTTCCTTTTTATAACTTTATTTTCATTCCTTTCTTTCTATGTACTTCACACAGCTCCCTCATTCTACAGTCTTTTTGCTCTAAAAAATGCTGCTGCTTCTATGGCATTTCTCTTCAAAAGCCTATGTACATTGACACCAAATCACCAAAGTACCTATAATTAGTATTTTTTTATATTGTACTATTTGACTGCTAACATCTCTGGTGTTAGGATTGGCAGATTTTAGGTGGATGCATTGCACAGTGATCTTTGATTCATTAAGTCCTGGAAACAGATCTAAGGTCAGATGCCGCAATGAGCACCTTGGCTTCTGCAACTCTTTGCACTTGCAAATTGCATGAAAATCAATCACCCCTCAAGACATTAAGAGGTCTTAATGATATTGGCAGCTTATGAAGCTGATGTAAATGGCTGCAGCTAAACAGAAGGGATTACAGAGATCCATGCAACTATGCTCTTTTGCTAGTGAAGAATCTGAGGCACTGGGTTTTTTCCCCCTGCATTGCATTAGCATGTGTTCCCTCTCTTACAGGGGTGTCTTTGCTCTTCACAATGTAATTGTTAATTTTTCAAGATTTGCACTCTTGAAAATTCAAGCAGATGAACCTCAAGCTCATAACTGGAGGTCACAGTTAAACCAATGTCACAGACTGAACGTTTTGCCCTTGTGTTCAAATAAAAGAGCCTTAAGTCTATTTTATACCTTTACACTTAATTATTAACTTTGTGCCAGTCTAATAGTTATCTTAAAACATCAAACATAGCTGCAAATCATGGCATAAGTATAAAAACCCCAGCATGCTGCTAAATTATTATTTTATTCCTCTGTCCATGACAAGGACAGAGGAATGTCGTCTACTGATTTCACTGCCAGGCAGACAGGATCATTTTTTCACCTTCCATTCGCCTTTGCAGCTTGCCATCCTCATCTATGCTTGTTTCGCTGTTTTGGAACTGGACGGTGATCAGGGATGTCAGTGGCAGCTGTGTAGTCCCCCTTTAGGGTGCAGGATCTGATGCAGCTGCAGCAAAGGGTGAGAAGGGTCCCCCATTGTGAGGGAGCAGAGGTGCAGGTAGGGGTGTCAGACACCTACAAGGTCTCTGGGAGTGTGTGGGGCATGTAGCCCTTAGCCATGCCTGCTGAGCTGCCAGCAGGGAAAATCATCAGGTGTGATGTGCTACACGGCTGGCAGGCACCACTATTCCTGTTTGTGGTTTCACGTTTTAGAAACTGGTGAGTGCAACAAAGCCAAATGTTAAGGGTATCTAGGAGGGAATTTATGACCTTTGACTTTGAGTCAGTCTGTTTTTATTTTAATGCCACGTTGTCTGGTTTAAGCTCAAGCCAACAGGACAAATCCTGGCTGTCACAGTTTGAATGATGGGTGATTGTGACCTTTGCTGGAAGAGGAGACCTTGAGGTTTTCCTTTGCCATAAGTGGGTTTGTATTTTAAGGCTTCCCTATTGAAAGGTTTTTTTTAAATAAAGATTATTGTTAAGGAAGAATGCAACTGCATTCTGCCTGCTATTTTACTAACCAATTTCTATGGGAATCTTTCCTTGCTAATCTCTCTTGCAAATTACAGAGAGAGGAAGAAGAAAGCTTGTATTGATCTCGAGTGTTGGTCAATGAGTTTGTGTAAGGAGTCATGTCATGTAGCGGATAAACTAACACTGATCTTTGTAATCAATTGCTCCTTGATTGCTCTCAGGAGATATATGTTTTGATATGAAAAAGGGACTTGTCTTCAATTCAATTATGGTACGCAAACAAAGTTCAGGATTTATCTGAAGGAGATTGAAAAAGTGATGGGGAAAGTTCATGGTTTATGTTTACTTCAGGAAAAATTGATTTTATTTGAAATTACCTACTGCTTATCAATGCAAACACTTTCCAATATGCTGTAATGTAAAGAGCATTGTGCTTTTTTCATGCCAGCACACTGCCTATCAATAAAAATAATAATTTTAACAATTAACTAAGTGATTCAAGCTAGCCATACTTGCTCTGCTTGGTGTTGATAACCAGAAGCTCAAAAATTATGACTTTAAGTACCTGGAGTGAAGGCACAAGCTGTGAAGTTTAGGGCTGGCTGAATCACACTATTCAACTGCGTTTCTTTGAACTGCTTGATTTGCAAATTATTTTAGTTTGAGATTTCTGTAATATCATATTGGAATTAGCTGGAAATAAGTTTCTGGTTCCAGCTGATCACTGTGTTGAAAATCATTGTTTAATGCAATCCTATTTAACAGATTCCAACAGGGTACCCAAGCCAACAGATGTAAAAAAAGCGAATTTCAATTAATGTCTGTTCGAGTTGGAAAACCTCTTGTGCCTGCTTTTGCATTCAATGAAGAGAAGGAATTCTTACATATTAGGCTAAGAATTTATATAACAGGTATCTAAACATTCTAATGAAATAACTATTGTTAATGCAGATCCAAGCAGAAAAAGAGAATGTTACTGTACAGAACAGGTCTCAACAATAAAAAATAAGTGAAAATAGTTATGCATATTTCCATATACCCTTTCCCAGATGTTATGTTCTTCATGGCACTGCCCTTTGTGTTCTAAGGTTGATGGTGGGGTCTCTTTGAAAGAGTACAGTGGGAAATCAGCATCCTGAGCCCTTTGCCAAGAGGAAGATGGTGTTAAAGTAAACACTTTCCTCATCTTCATTCTAGGATCTGATGGGGGTAATTTTAATATTTTTTCTTGCAGGTTTTTGCATTCTATTATTTCTTCATTGCTCTGAAATTCCAGGTCACTCAGTACTCTATATGGTGAGTTTGGTAGGTGCTGTTCTCTTACAAAGAATGGCTTTTACAGCTAAGCCAAACAGCAGTGAAGCCACAGAACTTGGCAGGCACAGAGTAGGACAAACACCAATTGTCAAGGATGGTGCCAGGCAAACCTGAGGCATGAGCTGCATTATATGGCTAGGTGACATAGTGACATTTAGTGACAATAAGGACATGGCTTAGTATTTGACTTGACAGTGCTGTGTTAATGGTTGGACTTGATGATCTCGGAGGTCTTTTAACTTTTACAATTCTATGATTCTATGATTACTGAGCTGAAGGGCTGCTGTGCCTCCTGTGGGGGATAGATCAGCTAGAAAAAACAACAGCATCTACATTTATGAGGGCAGGGCAGTCAATGACTGATCCAGGATGAATATCCCAGATTCGACTGTATCTTAATGTTTTCAACTGTGAAATAGAAGTTTTTTCTTGAATAATTGTGGCTTTGATGCTGTCAATGTTTTGTGTAAACATAATGTATTTTGTCCTCAAGAATGTGACACACTGGCATCCACAGAATGATATGCCTTCCCTTTGTAAATTGTTGTAAATATAGGGAATTCCATAGGGACATCTTGTACAATATTTCTGCTATAGTACACAAATTTAGCTATTAGCCATAAAATTTTCAAATTGGTAAATCCACTTATTATCAAGAAATAATTTACCAAATATTAAAAATTAAGTCAAAGTACTGTACCATGCAGATGAAGAAATTTAAGAGTTTAGGGATCTGTGAGAATAATACAGGTAATTTAAATATTTGGAATGGTAGAACATTCAATTTAAACTCTAATTTTCACAGGATTTGGTGAGATCAGATAGAAATGCACTTGTGCTGATATAACCAAGATAACGGTGACAGGAAAGTAACCCCTGGATTATTTCACATGGTGTTGTACCACAATTCCCACTGAAGCATTTAGGAGCAGCCCTTGAACTAGAGCAGCTGCGCTCTGGAGCAGGTCATCTGAACTGGAAGCTATAAAAAATTGGTTAAGGGTAGGCTGATATATTGCACAGGTTTTAGTGATACTTTGCAAGCTCTAGCAAGATTCTTTTTAGGTCCTTTGTTTTTCTTTTGTACTGTATTTTTGTTCATTCCCCTTGAAGAAGCTGGCATGTGTCCTGTTCTCTCTATTGATAAATGTATGCATGGATCACAAAATTTCTTATCATTCTTGTTTAATGAAGTTTGGTCATTTTATAGATTCTTTACACATTGCATAACAGATGGTTGGTTTTCAAGGGATATCAGAAAAAAGCATTTTTGACATGGGCCAGATGTGCCAAGAAACAGTGACATTGCAAATATAAAACATATGCTAGCAGGAATTTTTTTTTGTTATTTGAGCACCTGGCAGTTGTTAAATTCTAGACAATCCTTGGGGCCAATTGCAAGGGTCCCTTATTTCCTAAAAGACCTCAAATTAAAAAAAAAAATGCAAACACTTTTTTGGCATTGTTGCACAGGTATGCATTCTTATTTTGGAACCAAAACCTGTTTGGTTTCTGTCACCCAATAGCCTTTATTTAAAAAACAATTAGAATTTCGTGCATGAACATCTGGAAATACAATTTCTATTACTGTATGCTTCTCTAAAAAAACAAAGGATTATTTGGTAAAGGATTCTGGTAATTTGGTTTCTTTTAAAATTTCTGATGGATAGAGTGTTTTTTTTTGTTTTTTCCTTTCCTGCTGGAAGCTCTCATGTCCAATTTCTTGTTTGACCCTTTTCTTTTTCCTTAGTTTTTTGATGATGCATCTTTTTTTTTTTTTCTCTTCATATTCCACATGCTTCCTGAGGAGAAGGAAGAAGGTGTTAGGGACATAGAATAATTTGGCATGCTAATAAAAAGTAGGAGCAGGAACTGAGGTCAAATGCCACAGACTTGGAAAAGGCAATAGAGAGTTTTCCAGAGGAAGAAGACTTTTTAAATATATGATAAGGATTTCTTTGTTTAGGAAAGAACAGCTCATTCAAGACTGCCTCTGTTGCTTACAGCATCACTTGTGGAGTTTTACAGTACTGGATGCTTACAGCACAGATGCTCTTAACCACGTGGGTTAATTGTGGCTATAGTGGTAGGGATTTCCAATAAAAAAAGACCAGGTGGTAACGCTTCTCAAAACTTTCATCAGCATGAAAGGGGACTGAATGAGAAAAAAGAATAGCTTATCTGGGAAACACATGCTTGATCAGATAGATCATACAACTTTTTTTTTTTTTTGACTGAAATCCAGGAAGAAATCCTTCTGTATGCAAGCCTCAATTCCTCCTTTGCCCACTAGTGTTTGCCATGTTTGATGGGAAACAGTCAAACAAATTATCTGAAAGTTACTACTACTTGTTAGAAGAAAGATTTTTCTTTACGTACTGCACAGTCCAAACCTGTTAATTTTCTATCTTCACTTATAATAATACTCCTTGTATTGCATTAAACTCTCTCCTATAAAGATATTATCTTGTAATTAGGTTTTTCTACAAAAATCTCGCTATGTTTAACTGGATATGGGCCAGCTGTATCATATTTAAGCTTTTTAGGTATTTCAAGTAAATATGAATCTATCAACTTGAACAAAATATGTGAATATTTTATTTGTCTGCTTTCTTTTAAATTAGCTAACTTAGTTTAGAATCGGCTATACTAAGCAAAATAATAGTTATTTCAAGGGCAAGATTAACTTAAGCAAAAATGCTACCACTGAATATATTTATGATCTGTGAATTAAGTCTTTGTCAAAAAAGCTGGTTCAGTTCAATTTAGAGGTTTACTACATGTGGAAATAAAAATTTTAAATAAAACCAAAAGATCTCTGGATTTCAGAAAATCTTCAGAGGACATGAAGAAAAGAGTGCATGATATATGAGACAGAAAGTATGGTACTGTGAAAAGTAAGATCAAAGGTAAAATTCTTTCTCCCTCTCTTTTTGAGCCTTGTTCCTAAGCCAGGAAAAATAAAATGTAATTTCCAAAATGCCAAAAATTGAACATAATAAAAGAGATTACTTGTAGCCAATGTGAGATTTGAGTTCAGTGGTCAAGAATATAAAGAAAACAAAATATTTATGTTCTTTTCAGAGTTTTCTTCCTAGATTTATTAGTATTAGAACCTAATACATTTTTATCCTGCTGTCAGGTTTTGACTGTACTGAAATAAGTAAAGCTACACTGATATCAGTACTGGAAGACTCTGAGAACTGCTCTCTTTGACTTGGAAAGTGAAAGGTACAGTCATATTTTTCATAAAGTGTATGCTCCTTTCTGAGCATTTTTTTACAATGTAAAATAAATTAACTTTTAAAGTATGAGTTTCTCACCAAAATGTGTACACTGTTGGTTTGGAAATACTGAAGATAATTGAAACCCTTAAACAACAAGATATAAATAGATTTTGCAGCTGTCATTCATTTTCAATGCTGTCAGGGACACTGTTTCTCTTTTCTTTTTGCACGTCTTTCCTTTCTCTCTTCTTTCTGTTTTCATTTTAGAGGCAGTATTTCTTCTGTCATTTTTTATCTTCAGTGTGCACCATGCAAAATAGGAGGAAATCTAATTAACCCAGTATTGAAAAAGATTGCTCAAGGGAGAAAAAAAACCTCATTACTGCTAAGAAGAAATCATCAAGTCCTAAAGATTTGGTAAAGTAAAAGAAAATACTGCAAAGAAGGCATCCAAAACAATGTAACACTGTTCCTCAGTATTCACCTAATGCCAGTCACCTGCATTGCCAATCACATTTATTTTTATAGTAGTATTTATTTTTTATCTTTCATAAATAGTATTTTTATAAATACAATTGCTTTAGATCATCTTATATATTCTATAGAAGTTACATTTTTATATATATATTTGAATTCATAGTCTCATTTTTACAGTTTTGAAGAACAGAGAAAGCAGGTCTAATGTCAGGTTTAGCAGATTAGATAAGTTGGGACTTGAACCATGTCTTGCTTTCTTAGCTCTTCTGATATATGTATCAACTAAGTTGATGAAGGCTCAGTGAAACATTTTGCCATAGCAATGCAAGATAGGTTGTTGGTTTTGACTTTCAGATCTATAGCACCAGCAAAAATGGGAGAACTGTCACATTTCTTTCTAATTTCTTGTAAACAAACTTTCAAAATTTAGATCTGTGAAAGCTGTGTTTATTTATTTTTTTTTTAATTTTAGGACTTAATTCAGATCTTAAAAAATTCAGCAGCCAGCATAGCCTTTTCGCCTTTTTGGGAAAAAAAAAAAAGCAGCTCTGTAATTTTCCAACTTACTTTCTGCTTTGTTTGTTGTCATACAGGTTTATTATAACAAGTTAGAAGCAACATTATTTGTATAAAACTAAACACTTGTAATGAAAGTCACGGGTAAGGGTGAGAGGTCTGTACAGTTTTGCAGCCTCTTACCCATCATTGACAAGCAGATGTCACAGAGACCAGTGCTGGACTTTCTCCCAGTCCAAAATGGGCTTAAGAATCTAAAATAAACATTCTAAGACAGGTCTAAAGTGTACAGACTTATTTCTTTCATAATTCTTCCCCTGTCAAGAGTTCATTGTGTAACATGGTGTTCAAGTTTTTGAACATTCAAGGTCACAGCAAAGCCTGCGAAAAAAAGTCCAAGGCTGTATCCTGCTGGTGGTATTATGGTATGTCTTTGCAACCTTTGCAAAGGTTGGGTGGATCAAATAAGTCTAAACATGAGTAAAATAGGTCAAGAAGTAGAAAAAAACTCTTCAATAATTTCTACAGAATTTATATGTGTGCCTTTTCTAGGTGTATATGTTTAAGAATAAATTGAATTAGTGGCAAAAGTCCTTGGAAAGTGTATCATAAATCCATGGTTGAAAGATTTCTGCCAAGTGTTACAGGCTTTAGATGCATATATTTTGAAAACTGGAAATGAAAATAGTGATTAAGCTTTACTTAGCCTCAGTGCCTTCCAGCCTTATCCCAGTTTCAGGTGGATTGCTGCCTGGGAGGATGTGAGAGTCTGTCCGAAGTCCTGTGTTTCTGCCTCACGATCGTCATGAGAAAAAGACCACCGAAAAACCTAAGTCGGGAGGGGCGAGTTGTTTGCCATTACCTGCTGCACGCTGCGCTGAACCTGAGGGGCATGCTGACCTACCGTGAACAACGGACTCTCTTCTCCACCCCTCTCAGCCTGGCTGGTTTTGGGACTTTGGAAATGGCTCCTCTCCAATAAGAAGACCCCCTCGCCTTGCCCGCCTTTAAACATCGCGACAGACAAGCGGAGATGCGGGCCCCTTCATAGAGAGATCAAGACAAGAAGCCCCTCTGCCAAAAGACCCCTTGTACCTTTCCCCAAAGACTGGGACTGAACTGCAGAACCCCCCCCCGACTCGGAGAGGGCGGGGGGGGAGAGGTGCGCAGTTGCGGGGGGAAACTGCCCAGAGCAAGCAAAGGCATGAGCACTAACCCGTAAAAACAATGGTTCCATGCTGGTTACTAGGTTCGGACTCTATGTACTAGGAGATATCTCTCCTGTTCCTGGATCTCCCCCTTCGCCAGTTGTGAAATCATTTCCCTTCCCCCCACAAAATACACTATAACTAGGGTCCCCGTTTTGCCGTTCCTTTGAGATCTCCCCGGGACCTGGTACCCTGCTGAGCTCGACGGCTGGACCGAAGAAGCATCACCCGGTTCTGGTAGCTATAACCCACTCCCCTCTTTTCCTCCCTCTTTTCCTTGTCTTTTCCTTTTCTCCCCAGCCCCCCATCAACACGAACGCTCTTCTGTTGTAATTTTCAATAAACTGTACTTGATTTATTGCTGCAAAATCCTCTGTTGGTTTATTTTGCACCTTAAAATCAACCCCGTAACCTGTACCGCTGGGTCGGGTCGGGACAGGCAGGCAAAACCTTTCTGTTGTAGCTTGACCCATAGCACTGTAATATCTTATATTTGTTCCGCCATAATATACAAAACTTTGCATTTCACGTTAGTTGAAATAACATCATTGGAACTGGAATAGTCTAGAGAGGGAAAAACTAAGTATGTTAATGAGGGGATTTATACTTCCCTATGGTTTTTTCCCCAACTTGTATCATCTGACCTTATTACAGGTGCACTGATTGCAGGTGTAATGCACTGAAAGCAAGTCATAAGGGTTGAAATCATCTTCAGAGTTTCAAATGGGCACATCTTGTGTGTAGGAGGTCTGTGTTCAAGAGAATGAGCACTGACTTGCCTCCTACTTGTGCAAGAAAAGAGCAGCACAATTACAAAATAATTCATTTAGAAAACAATGTCACATGAGCAAATAGGAACACATTATGTAATGTATTACTGCAGAACTTCCTGTTCATTTAGAAGTTCTGTATCTCAATGACTAGTAATAATTGAAAGGAAAGTGGAGAAAGACAAAACTATGTTGTATATTGGCACATGTACATATATTTTTACACCTGTACTATATAACATAATGACAATACAACTTCTGGTGTTTGATAAAAGTATGGGAAAAAACCCCAAGGCCCTTAACCCAAACACATAAAATAGTATTTCAAAATCGCTGTACAACCCTGTTTTCTCTTGCCTGGAACAGGGTGGCTGTTTCCTCTACAAACAAGGTTATTCTGGAGATAGTTGCAGCAATCATCTGTAGTCTGCTGTTTAACCTTTATGGTCTTGCACATACACACACAGACACACACACACACCCCCCCACCCCGCTCATTGTCTCTTGTGTTAAGTACTTGTTAAGGGAAGGTGTTGTAAAATAAACTTAGGTGTGAATTTAAAGTTCAAATGCTATTCTGCACTGACTTGGCTTGTGGACACTTTTTCTACTCTAAAAATGCTTTTTTTGGGTTTAGCTTGATTGACCTCAGACTCAAGTAAGCTGCACAAAGTCACCCCACATGTGAAATAAAACCGTCTATGCAAGCCGGCCATTGTGGAATAGTTGTTACAGAAGAGATATTAACAGCTGCTACCACTTATAAACAAGTCTATATGGACACTGATGTGATAATTTTACAGTCAGTCAGAGATGGGGCAGAGATGAAACAGAGGATGTGTTTGAGCTGGAAGATGGTTGTGGTCATGGACAACAATCCCTACTGTCTACCCAAATAGGGAATGTCATTCAGGGAAACCTTATATCACTGAACAGATCCTCAATGTATCCTCTGACCAACTTCAGGCAAATTTGAGAAAGCAAAAACGTTTCTTAACCACACGGTGAGATGAAAATATTCCCATTTGATCCTTTTAAAACAAAGCGGGGGTGGGGTGGGTGGGAAGAGGGTCATGGATAAAAAGTCATTGGCTCCCAAAATCATGTGTGAGCTTGGGCAAAGTGTAAAAGTTAAACAGCTGTCTTGTTAAGAGTGGTTAAAATCATATTGCCATCAATTTCAGTGCAGCCAAAACTAATAGTTAAAATAGAACTCAAAGTCTGGAGGCTTTCTTCTTTTACCCCCTCCTTTAAGATTAACTTACTATGTCTGACTCCAAACCACCTGTTTGTTCATGTTTACCTGCTCTTAATACAGAAGCAACAAACTTACATATTCTGCCTACACTGTGAGGCTTAGATGTTTTTAAAGTACAAAGTAATCTAAATTCCAGGATTTGGGGGGTTCATGGGTCATATTTATGAGTGTAAGCCATAATAATTCTCCTTTTACACATTGTCATATTCATGGGTAGCTCATTCTTGGCAGATATGTGCCTTTTCTTTATTATTTTTAATTAATGTCACCATAATAAGTAGTTTTTAAATCTCTGTAAATGAATAATGCAGATGTTGCTTATTTAACTGAAGTGCAGGTGTATTTTGGCTGTAAAAATTCCCTGGGGTGTGCATGAGCTCAAAGTGACAGCAGATTCTTTAGCCTGTGTGTGTAGGGAGCAAAGTGGTCTATGAGATCTCTCAAGGAACATCCTTCATGGAATCTGTGAATAGAAATGCTCAGCACAATTTAAATCTTTATTTTTGATGTATTATGTTTCTTATATGATAGGAAAGAAAGATGTCATCTTCTGGGGGGAAGCATTTTTCTAAGGATACAGAAAGTTAGAGAAACATTTTTAATCTATTCTTCAGAGAAGTGAGGTATCTTGAGAAAAGGTGTGTTTCTCCACTGATGAAGAGGCCTTGTGGAAGAACTCAGTTGAACCCTGTGTTCTTGGGTAACAAAACCAGTTCACTTATCCTACAAATTCTAAAGCACCATTTCAGGCTGCAGTAAGAAAAATTACTGCAAAGTCATCTCTGGTACATTAGATGTTTCTGGTTTTCTAAACTATTAGTTTACTAGACTTCAGTTAAGTTTCTTGCTCTTGTTGTTGAGCCAGGAGACCAGAAAATGAGAAACCTCCCCTGTTCACTCGATGCAATGTCAGCCAACAGCATGAAGTGCTATTGAGTGTAACTTCAGCTAATCCAAGTACCTTTGCATGAAATAGCTTAGGAGTTTGCAGATTATTTGTTCTGGCAGCAAAGTTGCGGGTGCAGTAACTTCAGGAGAGGACAGTAACACCTTGAGTCATTACAGCTGTGTGCAGTGACTCTGAATCAGTGTAAGTGATGCAATATACGAATAGAAAAATTTTAGCTTGAGATAGCTGCTGAGATTGAACTGAGCTATTCAGCTGACTTCATGTCAGAGTGACATTCCGTGCTGTGGAGCCAGTTAAAAGGTGATTGTGATTTGTGACCAGCTCAACTCCCTGTTGGCTGAAGATTTTAGAAAGGGTAGACAGCTGGGGAGAGCAAACTATCATCCAACTCAAGTTATGCCATACACTTCTGAATTGATTCTGCTTTTGCAATTTTTATTTCTGCAGGTCCTCTTTTGTAAAAAGAAAGGAACTCCACAATGTATCACTTATGGACTGAGCATGAGCTTGAGGCAGGGATATTTGTGGGGGAGTTTTGCAGGTGGCACTAAGATGTCATATGAGACTAATGCCTTCGGATGCTAATTGCTGCCTAATCACAAAGTGGGCTTCATCTGTACAGGTAAGTATACAGATAAGAAACAATTGCTATTTTTAATGGTAACTCGGTTTCCTGATGTTTCATGCTTGGAAATGTCTCTACCCATCTTTCTTTGTCATCATTTCAAAACCTTCATCTGTGTTCTGACAGGCCAAAGGGCATAGGTAGGATTTGGATTTGCTCTGTCATTAACAATTTTTGTGACGGTAAGGAAGCTTTGCTCTATAAACATACTTTGCTAGTCAAAACTACTGATTTTGACATAGGTTTACACAGAAGACTATCTGTAAGACACATCTTGAAGAATCACATTCATTTTGAGGTAAAAAAACTCCTTTAGTAAATTAAGAAAAATATCATATGACAATAACACACCTTGAGATGTGAGTTCTGTAAAGAAAACACAGGCTCAAAAGTATTTCCCATGAATGTTGGGCCTGATCTTTAACCATTTGGTATTTTAGGAAAACTTCTAATACCATAAAAAGTGACTACAATGTGTTATCAGCTTAATCTGATACTGATTACCACTATTTGATCATCATAAACTTTTATCCGTGATTTTGATTCCTTATCTGTCTGTGCCTATTCTTCATCCTTAAGGGAAGAAACAAAATACTGAAATGCTTGCTGTAGAGAATGATCTTCCTGTTGTCTTTATTTTGATAGTTACAGTTTCTTAAATCTCTTTTGGTGTAAATATTTACTTAATTTTTATAAATGACCCAAGCATTATGTAGATAAAAATTATCTTGTTGCTGTGCAGCATCATGTCAGAATCACATCTTTCATTTTCTACTGCAGCACACTTGGGGAAATTAAGAACTTCTATTTTAGAACCACACTGCTAGATAAACATCCTACGTCTGTGTAGGAGGTTTCTTTCTTTATTACCTTGTGTGCCATTTCCATTTAATGATATCTCCCAGTTACACATTAAAAAAAAAAAAAGGTTCTACTAGTACTCTTGCTGAAATCTGCAACCAGTGAATATTAATATAAGTATGGTTTCTCTGTCATACTCTAAGATGTCTGTTTCACAACAAAAAGACCTTGAATTTTCCTAGTATAAAACATCACCACTGAAAAGTTAAAATTGAAACGTTGTTGTTATGGCCTGTAGTTGTTGTATATATGTAGTTGTAATTCAAACCAGGAAAGATTGAAAGGTTTTTCAATGAAGAATACTGATAAGCTTGAAAGTATTTCTTCATAGTGCTGCCTTTTCCAGTTTCTTTAAAATGTGTTGCCAAATTCGAAAAAATATATTAAATGCAAGTTATCCCTTATTTTTATTTGTTTCACAACCTATGTGCATAGAAATTTGCAACATTTAGTGACAAGAAAACTAAATTTGTCATTTAGAAAGAACTGAGCTTGTTATAAACTAAGCTGCATTATGTGAGATTACACCATAATGGACCATCCTGAAAAATGTGGTGAAGGAAGAAATGTGATTGCAAAAGCTCAAATGAATTATTCAGAACACAAAATGATCCTTGTACAATCAAACTTGAACAGTGCTAAGATAAGTTTCTTTAGTTTCAAATTCCTGACAGCAAATGGTCAAGACAAGTGTTTCTGTCTGAATCAAGGACAGAAAACATATGAGCACCATTTGTCGAAAATGCTACTGATTGCTGCATCCGACCAAGAGGCAGCAATGGGTGACAGTCTGGGCTGCATAGTGAAATCCTAATATTAACAGATCACTTCATAGTACTTGTATTCTTTTTCATAACTGAAATTCAAATGGATTGGAAAACTGCTCTGTATTTTTAATTAATGAACTCTAATGCTAGAAGAACTAATGTTATTGGTTTATAGAAGCATAAAAACAAATGGATCTTCTAAAATCAGAAAAAAATTGTTCATATGAGGGATGTGTGTACGGTTGTGGGAAGTCACACACAATATATGTAGTGTGGCTTCCCTGTAAGACTCCTTGGTATGCTAATCCTTGATCAAATAGAATTGAAATTCCATGTTGTGGGTTTCAACCTAACTGTGGAAAAACACATTTGGGACATAGATAAAGATGTAAGCTGATGAAAGGAGAATAAATGTAGGTGTAAACAAGGAGGAAAATTAATGACGAGGAAGCTGCTTCTGAAGGAACTTTTCTTGCATTAGTATCATGTTTCTGCAGGGCTATTTCTGAAAAGCAAGTACTGGTTTGTCAAAGAGAACTATGTAGATTTGCAAAGTCTCCAGATAACCAAAGGCATATTTTTGGGGCTTTGTGTAGGGCTTATTTCAGGGCTGCTGGATATTAGTAGAAAGCTTCTCATCCGTTCAGTATGTGAACATTCTGGAAATATACAGCACTTGGTTGTTATCAGTCAATTATTAATGACTATGATATCAGTAAATCATTGTATTCTGCTGGCCTAGGAATGAGCATTTACAGAGACATTCAGCTGTTTCCTCTCAGGAAAAGAAGAGGGATCAGTAAACACAACTGGCCTGAACAGAATTAATGGTGCCAGCTACTGTGTCCTAGGAGACTGTATTTGCCCTTCTTATCACAGGTGAAAAAGTATTTTATTGAACATGTGAAACTTAGACAACAACTCTTCTCACTCTGCTAAACAGCTGCAGGACAACAACTGTGAGGGTTGTCTTTTAGAGATCAACAACTCGTAACTGAAAGGGCTGAGGCAGCTCAGCAAAACTGGCTCGGATTATCACTGTGCTCTGTCTCACCCAGAATAGCTGGTAGGCAGTAAAGAGGCTTTCTGCCATTCCTGAATGACAGCCTCTCAAGGCATTTTGAGGATATTGTTTCTACATCTACTGAGGAAATGAGAGCTTGTTTGGATGCCTTTCTTTCTGTTTTTTGTGCAGCTTTCTGTGGTGTGCCATGCAAGATAGTACTTACAGTACACACCTCTAGATAACTTAATGGATACTGGCTTTGCAAGCACTGCAAGTCACATTAATTTTAAATATAATCATGAATTATAACTGACAGGAATAAATAGGCTATATCTTAGTTCTGACAAAAATGTTGAGTATTTTAATTATAGCAATACATGACTAGTTGGAGATACCACGTCTACAAATCAAGGAGCTTGTGATAGGTGAAGTTGTCCAAGTGAACTTGTGAAATTATTTCCACAAATAGACTTTTCTCCCTGTTTCAAGCACTACAATTGTGAGGCTGAAATAACCTGACAGAATTTTGTTTGGATGTCAGAGAAATGAAGTCTGGATGCTGTTCTCTGGAACAAACTGAGAGAATTGTAGCTGAAGGTCTGTTGGCAATATTTGAATGAGAGCTGATGTAATTTTTAATAACAATACTCTCCAGAAATACGCTCCTGTTTAACTCCATTACCTAATTTTTTATGTCCATGTTGATTTCTATGTATGCTTCCTGCACAGCAAAGCTCCACTCTGCAATTAGAAAATCAGATTTCATAATGAGTTGTGGCAGTGTTTTGTTGTTATTGTTATGAATAAGAAGCTTGACTAGGCCAATATTCAAGCAGCAATCAATTTATTATTTAATATGGTAAAGTATGAGCAATACAGCGCTGGGTACAGTGGGGGAAGTTTTCCCTCCAACTGCACACCGATAATTGAGGTATTTATAGGAGTACTCATCAGCTTTCTCAGCAGTTTCTATTTCCAAGTTTTACTCATCAGCAGTTTCTATTCCAAATTTTTACATCACAATTGTATACACTATTGTGATTTAGTTTTTCTCAGGATGTATCCCAAAAAGGAGTATCCCCAGATGGGGGTGGTCTGGTTTCTGAAAGAAGAAAGACTAATCCCATCTGGTGGAGTCCAGCTCCCCAGATGTGGGTCCACCTTTTAATTGAAAAGACTATAAATTGATAAATTGATATAAATCTCATAACAGTGATGTCCAGCTTCCCTTGGTTGAAACTCTGAATCCTTGAGTTGATGTTCATCTTCCTTTTTTAAGCTGCTTTTCTCTGTATTGTTAAGGCATGAGATAAGCATGTTTCCTTTATATATATTCCAAAGCTATAGTTTCAAGGATACAAGCAATATTTTAAAGTTATACTTCAAAAGGTTATTATTGCAAAACTCTTTAAGGCTTAACTACCAGCAAAGAGCAACATCCTTAACACTTTAATTCAAATGCTCCTAAGTCAACTAAGGTTAATTGCGAACAAAAGATAAGTTCAAAGGCCTTCTTCCATGCTTTACTTTTCTCAGTTATTATTAGAATTCGTCTTTATAACTGTCCCATGGTCGGTTTTCACACATATCACAATCACAAATACACACATTGCCTGTTCGTACCTGACACGAAACACAGCTTTGTATTTCACACCTGCAAGATCCAAACATCCTTTGCCCCGCAAAAAAACCCTCCTGGAGACCCTCCGATGGATTTGGGGCGAGCTCCCTCTCTCCGATCCCCTGCGGGTTCTAGGGGGGAAGCGAAGCTGCCGGAGCCGGGGAAGCCTCAGCCGGGGAACATCATGGTTTTCTGCTGCTGCTGGTGCTCCTCTTCCTCTTCCTCCTCCTCCTCCTTCTCTTCCTCCTCTTCTTGCTCTTTCTACCGCTCCTCCTCCGCTCCCGGCCCGGCCCGGGCAGTGCCGACACCCAAAAGCAGCCGCGCTCTGCCCTGGGGGTATCTCCAAAGCGGCCCCGCCCCACCCGGCACGGGGAGCGATACTGGGAGCGCTGGGAACGATGGTGAGAGCACCGGGCAGGAATTCGGAGCGCTCTCCCTGCCGGTCCCGCCCTTACTGGGAGCGCTGGGAACGATGGTGAGAGCAGCGGGCGGGAACTGGGAGCGCTCTCCCTGCCGGTCCCGCCCTTACTGGGAGCGCTGGGAGGGAACCGGGAGCAAACAGCGCCCGGACGCGGCTGCAGCCGGCGAGGGGCGTGGCCACGCGGGGCGGAGCTATGGAAATATCAGGGGGGTCGCGTGTTGTGATTGGTGGGTGGGAGCAGCGTGGGGTTTCTCCGGTCACGTGAGGGGTGAGGCGGGCTGGAGCGATGGCGGCGGCGTCCGGTGCGAGGGGACGGGGACCGGGAATACAGGACAGAGACCGGGAATAGGACTGGAAATACGGAAGTGGGAACGGGAACGGAATATGGGAACGGGAGTTCAATAGTCAGAATGTCATAGGCAGAGAGAGGGGCTCCATGGAGACCTCCCTGAGGTTTCTGGGGATGGTAAAGAGCCGTGTCGTCAGAGGCAGTCACAGCCGTTCCATGGTGACATCCCAGGGCAGTCTAGGCTGCAAGGGCGCTGATCTGTCATAGGTACTCACAAGAGCTTCATGGTGACATCCCAGGAGTCCCCTGGCTGCCAGAGAGCCGGGATGTCACAGGCACTCACAGGGGTTCCTGTCATAGGCAGAGTGAGAGCTTCAGGCAATGTTTATTAGAGGAGCTCTTGTTGGGTCATGAGGTGCAGAAAGGATGCTCAACAGACCCAAAGCCCTCCAAGATGCCTAGGATTTCTAAACTCCTGTGGCAGGAGAGCTTGGGAGCAGCTGGATCAAATTCCAGCCCCAGACTTTGTCAAGGGTTTATGTGTATAGGATTATAAAGGTGACCTTGAAGCTTTATAGAATTTGTCCCACAGGACTAAGGATGGCAAACCAGATATATTTATATAAATATAGATTTGATTTATTAGAATTATGATTAGGTAGAAAGATCTTAATCAGAATTATTTACTGCCCAGCATAGGAGCTGTAACAGCTATTATAATACGGTGCTCGGGGAAGCAATTTTGAAGCAATTGTATTAAAGCAAAACCAGTTATAAAGTAGAGATTGATATCACTCCCTCAGAACAACAACGGTGAGCAAATCCCTTTGGCTCAGCCTGAACAGTGAACTTGAGAGATGTCCCCACTGCAGGGAGGAATATCCACAGCCCCCCAAAGGAGGGAAATGTCAGAAAACGCTGCTGTTAAAAGTTGGGGTGGGGCTTTTCTAGTCTGAAGTGCTGCCCTGTCAGTCAGATGTGCCCAGGCTGTGCCAGCTCAGCAGCTCTGCAGAAGCTCTCAGTGGTGTCCCTTGGTTGTTCCTTTCTCCAGGGATTTTACCAGCTCTGCCACACCTTCAGCTCCCTCTGAGGATGTTGAACTTCGTAATGGAGGAGTCAGGCTAGTTTCAGCTTTATTCACCCCAGAAGAAGTGTGATCCCTCTCCTTCATTTCCCATGGGGGGGCTTTGCAAACAGGGCCTTGCTGGAGTTGTTTGAGCCCATTCCAGGTAGAATCGGGCTAAAGAAGGGGGACCCATGAGAGCTTGGAGGATGGAGGGAACCCAGAGATGAGGAAGCATTGGGAAGGGGGACCCCTGGGAACTGGTCTGCTGAAAGAGAGAGTTGGGGGAGAAGAGACCCCTAGGACTCTCCAAACCCCAGGCACACATAAGTGGGGGACCCTGAAGAGGGGAACCCACAGGACCTCCAGCAGCACAGAAAGGACATGCTAACCCTAAGCCCTCCATGATGCCTAGGGTTTCTAAACTCCTGTGGCAGGAGCCTCCTGCTCCAGCAGGAACTGCCTTTCCTGTGCCATGAGCAGGGCAGGTCCCGCGGCAGGAAAAGCCCCAGGCCAGCCCCAGCACAGGGAAGGGCTCGGGCACAAGGGCAGAGTGCCGTGCTGGCAGCTGTG
>JAWWEY010000099.1:1531715-1542572 GCA_035582745.1 Loriotus luctuosus
TGCCATGGTGATGGCTGTGAGGTCACTGCCCCTGCAGCAGCCTGGCTGCCCTCAGCAGACATTCTGGCCAGAAGCGTCGTGAAGTCACTCAGCACATCAGAGAACTCACACAATAGAAATTCCAGCCTCTGGGAGGGGGTAGCTGTCATGTCCCGCTAGTACAAGTGGGGGTTGTGATGGTTTGTTTTACCGATCTCAGAGTGCAAAAAACAACATGGAGGGGATTTCAGTTTTAATCAAAACAAATGCACCTTTTATTGAGTGCCCACAGCATATGTGATAGAAGGATTAGAAAGGAGATAAAGGATAGAGAGAGAGAGAAAAAGGAGGGGAGAATGTGAAAGACTGTCCGAAGTTCCCCTTATTTCCCTCACAACCATCCCAAGGACAGGCATCAGGACCCCGAGGCCCCTGAGCAGAGTTCTGGCCTGCCAACTGATTCTTCACAGCTGTGTCTACAGTGACTGCCTCTAGCAGGGCCTGCCAAAGGGCGACGCGGCCTGTATGCTTGCACCTGCTTGGCGACAATAGGCCAGGAATTTTCCCACCTCTTGGCCAGATGAACTTGCTGAGGCACCTTTGGTAAGCCCCCCATGGAAAATCCTTCATCTGCTCCACTACCACCGTGAGAGACGGAGTTTGAAGCCCCCTCCCAAGAACTGAGGCTGAGACCCCCGTCATTCTGATGCAGGGCTGCTGGCCTGACTGAAGCAGGATGCCTGCTAAGTGTTGCCTGCAGATGTGTTCACTGGACCTAGACTGGTTTCCCATAGAAAGCAATCCTGAAACAGTGGGTCCCACTAACTGCTGATATTGACTAATCCTGCTGAGAACATGGACTGTCTGTACCCGTCTTCAATTCCTTTTCCCCCTCAGTGATTTCAATGGACTTATTTCAAGATCTGTTTCTCCCCCTCCTTCAGCAATGGACAATAATAGAACCCCGAGATAATCAGGACTCCGAGATCACTCCGGCCTGGCTAGGCGAACTCCATGGGCTGGACTACGAGGACTGCATCTCTACATTTGGTAGCTATATTCTCTCTCTCTCTTATGCTCCCCCTCTTTTTTATTATTTTCCTTTCCCTAATTCCTTTAACGCATTTGCTGTGGTCATTCAATAAAGGTGCATTTGTTTTGATTGATACTGCAATCCCCTTTCCGTGTTGGTTTTTTGCACTCTGAGATCAGTTAATGAACCATCACGACTCCCCGCTCATAGAGTGGATTGTGACAGGGGAATATACCTACCAACGGAGAGGCAAAATCTTCGTGGTCCAGCCAATAGATCCATCTTGTCACGTCGGGGAGAATCTCCAAGTCTTGGTTAACTCAGGGGCCTTTATAGTCCTCTCCTGGGAGGGGAACAGGTGCAGGACAACAGAGAATAAGTTTGTTGAGAACAAGTACAGAACAGGACAAACCCCTCTCAGCAGTGAGCAGGAACCATTGTTTTCAGGACGGGTTTCTATGGGAAACCAGTCTTGGTCCAGCAAACACACCTGCAGGCAACACTTGGCAAACATCCCGCTTCAGTCAGGCCAGCGCCCCTGTGTTAGAATTTTAAGAGTCTCAGTCTCAGTCCTTGGGATGGGGCTTCAATCTCCGTCCTTCCACGGTGGTCGTGAGGCAGATGAGGGATCTCCTGTGGGGGATCACCAAAGCTACCTCAGAAAGTTTATTTGGACAAGAGGTGGGGAAATTCATGGGCCATTGTGATGAGCAGGGATCGTGAAGCAGGTGTAAGACCGTGGTGACACAGCTGCAAACAATCACTTGGCGAGCATCCACCTCAACCAGGCCAGAACTCCAGCCAGGGTCTTCAGGGTCTTGGTCTCTGTCCTTGTGACGATTGTGAGGGAAATGAGGGAAACTTCGGACCGACTCTTACAGTGGCACAAACCTCCTGACCTTGAAAAATTGTGGGATGGTGCATCTACCTCTCTGGGGAAAAAAAATGCAGTTTTGTGTTACTCTTGTAGTAAAATATTTCCTCCTAAAACAAACCTTAATCCCCTCCAACCAGTTTAAAGGTACTGACCCTTGTTCTGTCACTGCAAGATTTGGGAAAAAATAACTTTTACCACTATATTTCCATTTTCGCAGACCTTTGAAAGGACCCCAAAAACTCCCAAGACTGGGCTGGGAGGGCTATTCACATAAACAGCAGGTAGAGGCTGATAGCTGTGGGCTTAGTTGGGTGGAGACTGAGGACAGAACAGGAGTAACCTGAGAGGGATTGAAGGGAGGTTTCATGTGGGAATCCTTAAAATCAGAGGGTTCTGGGAAAGCTGCAAAAGGCAGGCCTCAGAGACAGAAGAACTGCAAATAGAGCTAAACAGTAGCCGTAAGATTTGTCAGCAGGAAAGTTATATGAGATGTAGAAAGTAAGGACAAATAGAACAATAGTCTGTGTATTAACACTTGTCTAGAATAACTCCCTAAGCTACAGAAAAGTATATCTAGCAAGATATTAGGAAGTTCTAAGCTTAATAATGGAGTTCTGTGCACTGTATTTTAATGCACAAGCAGGTATTGTATTCTAAATAAGCAAGCATTGTCTTAACAAAAGGCACATGTGTTCATAGTGGTTGGATAGAACTACTGTCAATATGCTTTTGCTTTGTGTGATTGGTCAAAAAATTTGTGAGTTGTAACATTGAGTTCTTCGCTGCCGAGATCATGAGCTGCTGGCATCTTCCCATCGTCATAACCGGGTAATGAGACTGATGCTGGAAAATAAACAGCTCAAGACACATTCCACAGCAGTCCTGTCCCGTTCATGATTTTGTACATAGACCCTTGGCTGGCCTGAGTAGCCTGAGTAGCCTGAGCGGGATTGAAGGGAGGTTTCAAAGATAGTCGATCTTTTCTTCATAGTGGAAATAAGCCTGAAAAACAACTATTGGCACCAAGGGCAGTTGGGAAGGCCCAGAATGCACACCAGGAGAAAGGAATTTCTCTCCCAGGGCAGGGCTGTGGCGCAACACATCCCCCAGAATGAGTGTGGAGTAGCCCAAGGCTTCGTGTGGACAGGCAGAGGCAGAGCCAGGGATGTATGGATGCAACGGTTTAGTCAGAAAGAGACAAGCCAGATAAACTTTCTCAGAAATTGTTCCGGGGAGTTTTGAGAAGGCTGAGAGAAAGAATTAAAACAATCTTGCAGCTGGTGTTTTGAACAGTTGTTTTTTCATAAGATGTTTACCAAAGGGTGTCTTCTTAATTAGCCAATGGTGTGATGGGGTGTTGATTAAATGACCAATCAGGTCCACCTGCATTGGAGCAGTGTATAAAAGAATGGGTTTCTAATAAACTCGGTTTAGCCTTCTGAGAAAACCTAGAGTCTATGTGTTGCCTCATTCCCATTCCTGACTCAACGGTGACAAGGAGGATGCAGAGTTTTCAGGAAAGGAAGGGGCCAGTGAAGTGGGGCAGCTAGGGGGATCACAAACATGACTGAAGCTGTTCATGCCTTAAACATTGTTATGAAGGAGTTCTGCCCATTATAGCAAAACCGTATAAAGTTGCTACAACTACAGAAGCCTCCTTGAAGACACCTGACTGGAACATTGGATTGTGAGTTAAGCCACCTAGATAAGAAAAAGGGAACACTACTGTTCAATCATCTCAGGTTCTAGGGAGGAGTAATCAAGGCTGAGTGAAAAGAATGCATCTACAAGAAAACCAAACAGCACAAAACCATCCCTGGCTGGGTGTGGGGTGGAGGAGACCACAGGTCACAGAGGCCAGGTTTACACAGACTTCCCCCTCCCCCACCTCAAGGAGGGGGAAGGAAGACGTTTCAGATCCCTGGTGTTACCTCTGGTCAGAGGCACTGAACACCCATCCTCCCTTACACAAACTGGCCCCGTTGTGAAACCTCCAACACTGAAAAGGCCATAACCACAGGATATTCATGTGAGAGGCAGTTGAGTGAGTGTCATAATCTGTGGCAAATAGGTATGATTCGTGCTGATAAAATTGAAACAGTAATTAATATTGATATGGTAATTAATATTTGGAAATAATAAAATAGTTAAAAAGTTGAAATGCCAAAAAAAAAAGAAAGGGAGAGGAGGGGCTCCACCCCCCTTCCCGGCAGATGTTCAAGGATAGGAGGAAAAGCAAGAGGTAACGGTTACTAAAAATTAACAAAAAGAAGGGAAAATCTGGTTGGGTCCCAGGAAAATGCCAATTATAAGAGATATATTGCTTTGATGCTAAAATGTAGTAATATGTTAGTTTTGGCTTACATCGGACTGGCTTGGTGCGTATGTGTAACCCAAAGGTGAATCAAAGGACAAAGAGGAAGAGGAGAGCCTTCATCATTGACAACCCCCAAAGACTTTGTGATACCACCAAAATGAGTGATGGAGCATGCGCAGTAAAGATGGTGATGAGGGCGGAGGTAGAAGTGTGATGAATCGAAAATGGGAGGAGATGGCATTGACACCTGGCTTATAAGGGAGGAATCTTCCCTTGGCAAGCTTGTACGTGAGGTGGCAAGGGTCCCAGAGCCCTGCACTCCGTACCCCGCGGTTATCTTTTACTTATGCACTATTATTTGAACCAAATTCTCCCTTATTTTTAATCAAATTATATTGTCTGTTGGGGTGCCCTAAAATCCACACAGCTAGCTGGCAGCACCCTCAGCTCTCCTCCGTGGTAGCTGCCTATAGGCTCACGGCGACAGCTTCGGCATGAGGCGATGTCGTGCCAAGGCAGCTGCCTAAGGCAAGACTCCCTGCAGCTGTGGCAGGAGAGCTTCTCGCCTTGAATCCTCGGAGAGGATAGAAAGGCCGTCCAACTAGTTGGCGCAGAAAGGAGGCAGACAGATCCACTTAACAAAAAACTGTCAGTTTTATTGCCAACAGGGAGGGAGCAGCAGCTGAGAGAGGAGCATGCATCTGCCCACAGACTGTGGGTGCAACAAGGTTATAAAGGGAATGTGTGGGGCAGAGTACAACGGGACTGATTGGATAGAACATGAGACTTACATCACTCAGGGCCAATGGAAAAGCAAAATGGGTGGGGCCAGGAACAGACCGCCTGGCCACAGCCAATCAACCCTCTGCCTCCAGAGAAGCTTCTAGGCTCGGGTGGAGGCAGGTGGTGACTGACAGCACCAAGGGCGGGGAAGGGAACTTGACAGACAAACAAACTTTAAAATGGGATTGGGTACAGTGAAAGTGAGAGAACGATGGACATACAACTGAAGGGGCGAGCGAAGGAGGGCAGAACTTGGACCAAACCAACACAAATCAGGGGGTACATGAAACAAACCACTGCACATGCAACTTGTAAAACTTAAAGAAATTAAGAATGCACAGCAACAATTGTCAATATGTATTTTTTAAACTATTCAATTAAAATTACTGCTATTTCAAATATTGTTTGGTTTTTTTTATGATGGGATAATTGGGCAAACATAACAATCCATCAAAGACTCCTCAAAGTGCCCCCAAAACTTGTTCCTGAGGCCTTGCACCGCAGGACTGCATGTGATGCAAAGTGATGGAACAGACCCAAAGTCTGCTGCAAGAGACAGCGTCCAACTGCCCCTCCCCAGGGGCAGTTGTACCTGTGCATTTCTGACTGGCCTGAGTATATTTTAGTCCATTGGATTCTGTGCTTTTTGCTCACCACCAAAAAGACGAGCTGCAGAGTATCATCCAGATGCTACTGGGATCTGTGAAGTGATGATATTTTAATCTGTCTCTGCCACTCTCTTTCTCTCCTCCCTACCTTTTCCTATTTCTTTCTCTTCTCTCTCTCTCTCATATTTACTATTAAACAAACTCTGTACTGTTGACTTTGGCATATGGTCTTGTTTGCACCTTAATTCAGGCAGAGGCATTTCTAATAACTTTAAAAATTGGACTGTAACGCCCTGCTGTGTTGACACTTTACACTGAGTTCCATGACATATCTTTGTGTCACGATGGTGTCCTGAATTCAAAGAGGCCCCACTATGTCACGATAGAGCCTTGGTTCCATGAGATATCTTTGTGTCACAATGGTCTCCTGCTGCATTCTGCCACAGCGAGGGGGGCAACAACTCCCCTGGGCCCTGGAGTCTTGGACTTCAGGTAGCCGCTAATGACCAAACAGGAAAAGACAACAACAAAATGGGTCTTGGTTCAGCAACATCCAGGATTCTTTTTTGAGTCAGGGACCAAGGCAAGATGGAGGGTAGAGTCATGGGTTTTATATGCCAGGGTAGGGATGGAGTTTAGGGTTGGGGTTCAATAGCGAGAGGAGCAGGAGACTGCAAAGGGGTAGACCAAGAAGGACAGCTAATGGGAAGAACTAAGGTGGGAACACTGCAGTAGTGTTTAAACCAATGAGGGTGCAGGAAAAGAAGAACATTCTGGGGCCATTCCTTATCTGACAAAATGGGGGGGGTGTCTTTTCCCGGGCTTGCGGGGTCACGCCCCACAGGGTGGAGGGGTGGAATCTTCTTTAAGTCATGCACCTCACCCAATGCTGTCTGTCTGGGTAGAATCCCCGCCTCCTGGGGCGGGAGCACTCCACAGTCTCCTGGTTCCATGACACTGGGCTGTGTCACAATGGACACTGGGTTCGACAAGAGCTGGCAATGTCCCAGTGGCACCTGTGTCCTACACGGCCCCACTTTGTCAAAGTAAAGCCTTGGATTAATGAGATTCCATGTTCTCACATGTGTCCAGCGAGTTCCATGAGCTGCGCTGTGTCACAATAGAAATTGTGTTCTACAAACCTTGCTAACGTCCCAGTGCCTGTGTTCCATGAGGCCCCTTTTCTTCAAAAGGGAGCTTTGGTTCCATGAGATTACATTGCATCTCTGAGGTTCTATGAGGCCCTGCTTTTGTCACAGTAGACACTTGAGTCCATTGCATCCCAATGGTGTCCTGGGTTGGATGAGGCTCTGCTGTGTCACAACGACCCGTTGTTTCTAGAAGCTGTTTCAAGGTCCCAATGGCACCTGGGTTCCAAGAGGCCCTGCTGTGTCTCAATTGACACTTGTTTCCATGAGATATCATTGCATGACAATGATCTCCAGGTTTCCGTGAGCTTTACTGTTTCACTATGGACACTGGGTTCCAAATGAGGTGGCAATGTCCCAGTGGCACCTGGGTTCCATGAGACCTCCTGTGTCACAATTGACCATTGTTTCCATAAGATTCCATTGCCATATAGTGGCCTCCCAGGTCCTATCAGTCCTTGCTGTGCACAATGGAGCTTTGTTTCCACTAGACCTGGCAATGTTGCATTGACTCTTGTGTTCCATGAGGTCCCTGTTTGTCACAATGGAGCCATGTTTCCATGACATTGCATGGAGTCACAATGGTCTTTTAGATTTCATGAGTTCCTTCTGTGTCACAATGGAGCCTTGATTCCTTGAGATTTCATTGTATCACAATGGTCTCCTGGGTTCTATTAGGCCCCTCTGTGTCACAATGGACACAGGGTAGCAAGAGCCCTGGCAATGTCCCATTGGCACGTGGGTACCACAAGTCCCTACTGTGTTCGAAAATGAAACTTGGTTCCATGAGATTCCATTATGTCACAATGGTGCCCTGGATTTCATGAGCCCCCCCCTGTGTCACACCTGAAACTTGGTTCCATGACTTCCAGTTGTGACTAAATGGTCTAGTGGGTCCAAGGAGGACTCACTGTGTCAGAATTGAAACTTTGTTCCATGAGATTTCATTCTGTCACAATAGTCACCTGGGTGCCAGGGTGCATTGCTGTGCCACAGTGGAGCCTTGGTTCCACAAGTCATGGCAATGTTTCAGTGGGCCCCAGGTTCATGAAGGTCCTGCTGTGTCACAATGGAGCCTTGGTTCCATTAGATTCCATTGTGTCACGATGTTCTTCTGAGTTCCATCAAGTCCTACAGTTTCAAAATTAAAACTTTGTTCCATGAGATTCTATTGCATCACAATATCTCCTGGGGTCCATGAGGCTGTGCTCTTTTCACAATTGACACTTAGTTCCCTAAGATACCATTGTGTCAAAATGATCTCCTTGGTTCCATGAGGCCCCACTGCATCACAATAGAGCCTTGGTTCCATGGGACTCCATTGTGTCACAACTGTCTCCAGTGTTCCATGTGTCCCTGTTGGAAAAAAGTGGACAGTTGATTCCATGTGTTTCCATTGGATCACAGTGGTCTCCAGCATCCTATGAGCCTTTGCTGTCAAAGAGTGAACGCTGAGTTCCGTGAGATTCCACATTGTTACAATGGTGTTCTGGGTTCCATGTGGCCCCTCTTTGATGCAATTGAGACTTGGTTCCATGCGATTCCATTTCATCTAATGGTCTCCAGTGCTCTATGAGGCCACACTTGGTTCCATGAGATTCCATAGTGTTACAATAGTGTCCTGGGATTCATAAGACCCCACTTTGTCACAATCCCTCTTTGCTCGCATGAACTTTGGCAATGTACCAGTGGCCTCTGGGTTCCATGAGGCTCTGCAGCGTAACTTCACACTTGATTCCATGAGATTGTGTTGGGTCACAATGATCTCCTGGATTTTATGCGGTTGTGCTGGGTTCTCAACTGACACTTCGTTCCATGGGACTCCATTGCATCACAGTGGTCTTCATGTTTCCATGAGCTGTCCCATGTCATAATGGACACTGGGTTCCAGAAGCTCTGGCAATGTCCTAGTGGCACCTGTGTCCTATGAAGCCTCACCTTGTCAAAGTATCCATAAGATTCCATGTTGTCCCAATGCTCTGCTAAGTTCCATGGAGCTGCGCTCTGTCACAATGGACACTGAGTTCCATATACCCTGGCAACACCCAAGTGGCCCCTGGCTTCCATCAGGCCCCACTGTGTTTACATTTGACATTTGGTTCACCAAGATTCCATTGCATCACAGTAGCCTCTGGGGTTTCATGAGGCTGAAATTTTTCACAATGGACACTTGCTTCCATGAACCATGCATCTGTCCCAGTGGCTCCTGAGTTCCCCAAGGCTGTGTTTTGTCACACAGGAGCCTTGGTTCCATGAGATTCCATTGCCCTACAATGGTCTCACAGGATCCCTGAGGCCTTGCTGTGTAATAATGCCATCTTGATAGGACGAGGCCTGGCAATGTCCCAGTGGCACCTGGGTTCCACAAAGCCCTGCCATTTCACAATTGTCTATTCATTCCATGGGATTCCATGGCCCCACAATAGTCTCCTGGGATCCATGAGGCCTCCTGGGTCACAGCTAACCATTGGCTCCATGATGTTCCATTGCAACACAGTGATCTCCTAGGTCCCATGAGGCCTTGCTGTGCCACAATGAAGTGTTTTTTCCACTAGACCTGGAAATGTTGAAGCGGTCCATGGGTTCAATAAGGCCCCTTTTTGCCAGAATTCACCCTTGGTTCCATGAGATTCCATTCTGACACAGTGGTCTCCTGTGTTCCATTGGGCCTGGCTGTGTCATAACAGACACTGAGTTCCACAAGCAGTGGCAATGTCCCAGTGGCACATGGGTTCCCTGAGGTCCCACTGTGTTAAGCTGACATTTTGTCTCATAAGAGTCCTTTGCATCACAATGGTCTTCTGTGTTCCATGAATCAAAGCTTTGTCACTATGGACAGTAGGTTAGAAGAACCCTGGCAATGTCCCACTGGCTCTTGGTTCCATGAGGCTGCGAAGGACCAAAATTGACACTTGGTTCCATGACATTCCATTGCTTCACAGTGGTCTCCTGGGTGCCGAGAGCCCACGCTGTGTCACAATGAAGCTTTGGTGTCTTGAGATTCCATTGCATCACAATGGTCTCCTGTGTTTCATTAGGCCCAGCTGTGTCATAAAGGACACTTGGTTGCATGAGCAGTGGCAATTTCCCAGTGGCATTTGGGTTCCATAAGGTCCTGTTGTGTTAAACTGACAGTTTGTTCCATGACATTTGTCCTGGTTTGAGAGGAAGTGAGCTTTTTGGGATGCTGTGGTGAAACCAATAGGTGCTCAGATTTGAATATTGGCACCTGGTGTGGCCACCGAGGACATGGATACGCCTCTGAGAACACAGGGGGATTAAAAGCAGAGAACTCCCAGGAAAACTTTCTCTTGGTTCCGGTGGGTGAAGGAGGTCAGAGTTCCCCTGCCCAGCTGCAGGCTGAGTGCAGGAGGGAAGCCATGAGGCTGCGTGAGGTGGGCCGGGGCCTTGGACAGAGAAGGGAGGTGAAGGCCCCTGCAGGAAGGAAGGGTGGAGGAGCACCGAGAGGCATCGGGCAGCCACCCGCCCCCGCCCAGGAGAGGGAGAGAGAGAGAGCTGGTGTCTGGGCCTGTGCTACCTTGAAATTTGATAGCAGAGCAGCCGGCCGAGATGGAGAAGGGGAGGGGTGCAGTGGGAAGGTGCCTGGCAGGGCAGCTGTGGGAGTTCTGGACAGGCAGACCCTGAGATTTTAACCCTTTTCTTGGATGATGGAAACCTTACAGATGCTGATCCTCCTGGAGTTGAATGAGAAGAGAAATAGAGATGAGATAAGAGGAAACGGGCCATGAGAGAAGTTGAGAAGAATCTTGGGTGAGCGGAGGTGATGGAGTGGCCTTTGACTGGACTTTTCTTGTATAACCATGGACAGAACCATTTTTCCTGTGACACAGAGACTGCATGCAGGGTGGAGGCAATGGCTTGGAGCCAAGAGAGTGCAGTGTTATGTGAAGGAGTGCATGAACAGAGATGACGGGTGAGGAGGGTGTGGTGGTGCCCTCTGTCTTCAGGGAAGAAGATCTCTGTTCTTGAGACCCTTTGGCCCCAGGGGGTGAATCTGGGGGGACTGGTGTCCCGAAAGTGAGAGACTGTGCTTTTTTTTGGAACTGGGCAAAGCATCCTTAAAAGGGGAACCCTAGAAGCAGCTCTGGTCC
>JAWWEY010000099.1:1542672-1553095 GCA_035582745.1 Loriotus luctuosus
AGAGGAAGCCTATGGTACAAGAAGGACTCCTCTCTCCTTGTTGAGCTGAGAATTGATTATCTAAAGGGTGGTGATGGACTGAGAGTTGGTGATCTGAGGGATGGATGTATGGGAAATTTGGTGGGGGGAGGAGGAATGTTTTTGGAAGGTTTTCATTCTGAATTCTGTGTGTGTTTCTTTCTATATATAGTTGTAGGTTAAGAAAGTTTTTTTCTTCTTTATTCCTAGTTGGAGCCTGCTTTGCTCTGTTCCTGGTCACATCTCACAGCAGACACCAGGGAGCATATATTTTCATGGGGGCACTGGCATTGCACCAGCATCAAACCCTGACAACATTCCATTGTATCACACTGGTCTCATGTGTTCCATAAGGCCCCACTGTGGTGACAATTGACAGTTGGTTCAATGACGTTCCATTTCCCCACAATGTTCTTCCAGATTCCATGAGGCCTTGCTGTGTCACAATGGTACCACACTTTCATGAGCCATGGCATTGTCTCAGTGGCACCTGGGTTCCATGATACCATGCCATGGTCACAATTGACACTTGGTTCCATGAGCTCCCATTGCATCATGATGTTCTCCTGGCTTCCATGAGGCCTGTGTCACAATTGACCCTTGGTTCCATGAAATTCCATGAGTCACAAGTCTCCTGGGTTCCTGTCTTGGTTCAAAAGACAAGCATGTGCCAAATAAGGCATGAACCTTCCTGTGAGAGGTTCATGCCTTACTTTCTTCCAAATTATTATAACTTTGAAATTACTAGGCTTTCAGGCAAAGATATAGGAAAAGGAATAACAATTCTTTACTAATAGATAAATACACAACAAGACAAACAAACAAAACCAGCAGCAACAATATTAAAACCAGAATCCCAGTAGCAGCCCTCTCTCAGCTGTCAAGCAACCTCCCCATTGGTGCAGTTCCGGGCACAGCCAGCAGGGGCGCTGGTGGCTCCCAGCCAGACAGGGCAGGGGCGATGATCGCCCCGTGGCTGCAGGGGGCGCTGTGGCGCGAGCTCAGCAGCCTCTCCACTGGCAATGGCGGCTCTGGTGGCGGCAGGGAGAGAAAAGGGGCTCCTTTCGCCAAAGCCACGGGGAGCAGCTGGTCTCAGCGCCACTGCAGGGACAAACTGGACTGTAGCAGGAACCTCGGAGTGGCAGCTGGAACAGAGGGGAGCAGATCCCCGGGGGCGGTGAATGAAAGTGTAGCACTAACCCTGGAGCGGTGGCAGAAGCAGAAGCAGAAGCAGAAGCAGTGGGCTGTCCTGATGGATGCAGGGTGTTGCACTATAGTGTAGCAAAAACCCTTTAATTAAGCAGTGGTAGAAAACAGCAGTGGCTGGGTGGGAGATTTCTCCTTTGCATGGTTCACTGGTGATGGCTGGTCCTGAGGTTGGGTCATCACGCAAAGGGAGCAGCCTGGTAGGGGAAGGGGTGCTCCCAGCTCCCAGGTCTCAGCACACCACACACCAGCCTGGGCTCCCAAGTGGCAGAGGAGCAGAGAAGCAAACTGGCAACCCTAGTCACAGTGCCAAAGGAGAAAAAAAAAAACAAAACAAGAGGAAAAAAGCAAAAGGCCAAAACTGCAGGGCAACAGTATCTCAAATCAGATGCACTGTGCTGCATGGTTGCTGAGTTGATCACCCCAACATGAAGGAAGAGCAGCCTCTGCCCCCACCCCCCACAGGATCCCAGGCTGCCCCTCCACCCATTGCGATATTCTCAGAGCTGGGGGAGGGGAGGCAGTGACCATTATGAACACAAAACAAAGAAGCCCCAAAATGGTTATGGGATATGAACCATCCCCAAGACAGTTCCATGAGGCTGCGCTGTGTCACAATGGGCACTGGGTTATACCAGCACTGGCAACATCCCAGTGGCACCTGTGTCCCAGGAGGCCCCACTTTGTCAAAGTAGAGCTTTGGTTCCATGAGATTCCATGTTGTCACAATGTTCTGCTGAGTTCCATGTGGCTGTGCTGTGTCACAATGGACACTGAATTCCATGTGCCCGGGCACTATTCAAGTGGCACCTGTGTTCCATGAGGCCCTGTTGTGTTTGCAGTTGACACTTGGTTCCCCAAGATATCATTATGTCATGGTGGTCTCCTGCATGCCATGAGGCCCCACTGTGTGAGGCCTTAAAGAACCTAGAAATAAAGCAACACCTTTTGGAGATAATATTTGTATAGGAGGTAATATAAAACTGGTCTTTATTGGAGACCTCCAGGAGTAGATATGAAAAATGTCCACAAAATGCCCACACCCACAAAGGGTGAATACAGTTTTAAAAGTTTAGCAGATCAGCATTGTTGACAAAAATAACCAATTAGGAGTGCAAGTGGCGATGCAATTCCCCCCTGGGTCTTCTAAGCCTTCCCCACCTGTGGTCTTGGTTTAGGGCAAATCTGGGAGACAGCCTCCAAAAGGGGCCCCTCCAGAAAGCCAACCTACACGGTCTCTCTTCTTTAATCAGTTCGGGATGAATTTCTTCAGAGAGAAGTGGAAAAAACCCCTATTTATTTAATAGGTAAGGTACTCCCCAGCACACAAAATGAACAATAGCAGATGACAACACTCATTTGCTGCTCTGAAGAGATGACAAATTCAGAAAGTGTCTCTGGTGAGTGGTCGCTCTGTTCTCGGTCCCTTCGGCGCTGGGAAAGGCTGCAGAGAAGGCCCCAGAAGGCTGCAAAGTCTGAGCTCTCAGTGTTTTCCCAGGTCCTGGTCTGGAGCAGGTTCAAATGGCTCTAAGAAAAAGGGAAAGAAAAACAGTCCAAGGAAAACTCAGACTGCCTCAGCTAGCTAAACTAACTAACTAAGTAAAAAGCAAAAGGAGTGTGTTGTTCTGCCCCGTCTATGCCTAGACATCAACAGTCTAGCCAAATGTGGAGGAGTGAGTGAGTGAGGCTGAAAACAAAAATTCTCCCTGCCTTCGCTCTGAGCCAGTCTTGAAGGAACAGAATAGAATATCCAGCATCGACAGACCACATGACTGGGGATACAAGCATCATAAAGTCACCCTAGGACACCCTCCGACAGGACTGTACTTTGTTTATGAAAATTGGTCCTGAAGAGCTGGTTTTGACCTTGGTTTCTAAGGAGAACCAAGATAGGATAGAGGCTTTGAAATGTGTTTTGTCTTTCTGTGTAGGGAAATAATGAAGCTAAGCTACAATAACGGACTACAGAGCTACAAATGTAGCTCTGTAGTTTGTTATTGTAAATGAGTAAAGAATGCAGAGACTATATAAAAGAAAAAAAGGCAGAAATTCTGCGTAATTCCTCTTTTTTGGAGACTATGTTGTCTAGTTTGCTCCATATTTAACCACACCATCATATAATACAGATGTCAACTATACACTTTTTATTCAGGTCCAGTTCAGTAACCATGAAGAGAGTGTACTGAAGATATATCCAAAGTTCAACAAGAGTTTTGAAAGCTACCTGGTGTAGAATTTGAGTTTGCTTTCAAATTTCAACCAAATCTTTAATAATTCTTTCACTCTGATCTACATAAGAACAACTACAGTGATAACAATTCTGTGGCTAGTAGGAAATTGAAAGTTATCCTGTTTGGTAAAACTATACCAGAAAAATCATGGACTTCTTCTTGTAAGGCTGAAATTGCATTTGAAGTTTTGCCTTTCAGCATGTCCAATAATCCTTAATGTGATCAAATATTATGTGTGGAATTACAGCCCCAAGAGCACAGGCCTGATCTTTATCTAGGGGCAAACTTACCAGGCCAGATTCTCACATATCCAGTATCACCCTGACAAGTTGTTCTTATGAAGAGCTTTTGGATACATTTTGGGCTACATTTACATGCAAATTTTGGGGCCAAACTTGAGTTACGGTTACCAACTGTGCAGATAACAAGCACAAAAAGAACAATTTAAACCACATCATCCTGATTTGTGTCAGTCTCTGTTTTCCAGTTGTTTCAGGAGCAGAGATTTCTCTGGATAACTTGACAAATCTCTGGAGCTTCTGCAAAGTGGAACTTCAAACAATTAAATCCCTCTGTAAGTTAATTTTTCCCCTCATATATGAATTCCTCCTGTGAAGAATATATATATATATATAATTATATATATATGTAAATTATATATATAATATATATATAATATATACAATTTGATATGGCCTGCCATGCGATGTTTCATTAGGACTTACATTGTCGTTTTGCTTTGGTATCAGAAAAAATCACTTGAGACTTTATTTTCTTCAGGGTGAAAAAGCTTATTCTTTATTCAAGTAACTCGTTTTTATACAGTTTTACATACCTTGTGTGTGATTCCAATTGGGTTAGTAGCTTTCTTGCCAATTACTTTATTGGTTAGTAAGAGATACTTTACTTGTCCATCAAATCTCTCTATTAAATTGTTTACATATTTTCTTCTCTGGTTCTCATGGGATAGATTTAATGTTTATGCAGGTGCTAGTTGTTTTTCACCCAGGAATAAATTGTTATGTTAACGAACTCTTCACACCAGGATTGCTTTCACATGGGAACTTGCAAAGTGCTAGCTTGACAAGGTCGCTGATCTAACAGAGCAGGCCTGATTTTATGAGGCCTTTTAAAATTTTCTACCTTACTGCAACACTTTGATTGTATGTGGATTCTCAGTAAGGCTCTGGGTAAAACTTGAACTCATGTCATGGATGTTTCCAACAAATTTTATTAATCTGTGCTTTGAGGGTTCCAGTCACACATGCAGTCTTACCATTTATCTGAGGGGTGTAGGGAATTTATAGATCCCAAACAATTCCCAACATTTGACTAACATCTCCAATCACAGGGGGACCAACTCCAAAGGAACCCCAAACACTGGAATTATATGATTTAGTAAAATATCCACCACTTCCTTTTGTTGTGTTGGTGCAACAGGGGTAAGCCTCAGACTGTCCACTAAAGGTAGCACCTAATCCTAGTACATACCTGTATCCTTTTTTGGGTGGTAACTCAGTAGAATTTATTTGCCAACAATGTCCAGGAGAATCCCCTGCCTCTGTTATTTCTAACACAACTCTTTTGCTCATGTTTGGGTGGGTTCTACAGAAGATTTCACATTTGTTAGAGACTGTACAGTATCAGTTTTTTCCCTTTCTGTTACTGCTTTCTTCAGATGTTTCAAAAGGTTTCTTGTTCCCCTGCAAGTGTTTTTTATGTTCTCACTGAGGTGGGACTACAGTCTGTCCCTCTGATGTAACAGTCCATTCACTTTCCTTGATTTCAACCTTTGTGCCAGAAAACTGATGGTTCTGTTGATCACATTTTGGGGCAAACCTTGTCAAACTGATTTCCTTCTGTGGCACCACTGTTAAGATCCCTTTTCTTGCTTCTTTTACTTTTTTATCAACAAAATGATTCTCTAATTGAAGAGTTGCTTCCCCATTTTGATGAATCTTGCAATGTATAAAGGCTGCTTCTCTAGACTTCTAAATACTCTGTAGCAGTGCATGGATGTGTTCAGTGTGTTCAATTCCATGGCCTTGAACAGTTGCCAGTCCTCCTTCTTTGCAGATGACCTCACCGAAAACATTAAATGCATATTCAGAATTAGTCCATATTTTTACATTCTTTCCTTTGCTCAGTCCTTGGCCTTTCTTATTCACAGGGATGCAGAAGGTATTTTTAAAATTTAATTCAGTAAACCATCCTCAACTATCTGTTATTCTCCACACTTTGCAAAATTCCAATAGATCCTTCTTAGAAGCATTTGGCAAATAGAGTGAGTGATGAATCACCCAGTGTTTTCCTAATTCCTATTTTCAAGGTTGGAAGAAAAGTCTCAGCTTTCAGCTACAAAGGTGACATCAGCCTTTGGATTCCGCCTCTGCCTTCGCCCACCGTGGCTGTAGAAGAGTTAGAAAAAGTGATGAAAGGAAAAAAAAACCCCTTGAGAAACAACCCCAAAAGCAAATTCCCTCACCATGCTGGGACAGAATAAGTGGCCTAACAAACCTTACAAAACAGGTGGGATCCTGTAAAATGTCACAATTTGGTTTCTAAGAGCCTTGATTTTCCTGAAAACACATAAATGCACAATTTCACACTACACAACAAAAAGAGCTGCCTTTATGTTACCTCCTGTGGGGTCCTGGGACTATGGTTCCTCACCCCTCAGGTCATTGCACGGAAATTCTTAAAAGTCTTCAGCAGGAAAAAACTCCTTGCAATATGTTTCTGGTCCAGAGGGAGGCTGCTGGATCCAGTCCCATCTGAGATGCCAGAAAAACTGATGCCTTAAAAGCCTTAGAAATGAAATAACACCCTTTGGAGATATTAGTATAGGAGGTAATATAAAGGCTGGTCTTTATTGGAGGCCTCCAAGGGGTAAATAAGGAAGATGTCCACAAAATGCCCACCCCACCAAGGGGTAAATAGTTTATAAGTTTAGCAAATTAGCATATTTGACAAAAATCACCAATTAGAAGCACAGGTGGTGAGGCACGACAAAGTTCTTTGGGAAGAGTCACTCTACCTGTGACTGGAGACTTCAGGCACAGCAAAGAAACAAAGCAACAACAAAACACAACAAAATCCAGGCAATCAAACCAGAAACAAACCAAGAACTGTCTGTGTGTGTTTAGGTGCATCTGACAAAAGGACAGTGAGGGCAAGGATAAAAGTAATATGGCCTAAAAGCTTAACAGCACTCAAACACTCAACCATACCTTAACCTTAACTTATACCTTAAACATAACAATTTAGCAAAGGAACACCACTTAACAGTATTTAACATAACTTAAGGCTTAACAATTTACAGAGGGGTAGTATTTAATTTAGCTTATAACTTATATTAAACCTGGAATTATGGTAAGGCACTTCACAAAGCACTGACTCAGCAAACTCTAACCCGTCCAACTTCAAGTTATCCAGATTTTGACAAGTCAGGAGAAGAGTGAGAGGGAGAGACAGAGCAAGAGGGAGAGAAAGGAGAGAAATATCCACAGCCATGGCTTTGGATCTAGTGTCATCTCAGCTGATATGGGATGTGTCAGTGTCACACCCATGTCATGGCCTTTACCTGCTCTGGTCCCTCTCACATGTGGGATTTTTGGGGTGCCATGGGCCTGGCAGCCACTTTGGGGCTGGGCCAGAGGCTGCAGTGGCTGGGGATGGGGCAGCAGCCACCCCACCTACACAGAACTTGCTCTGACCCCCCAATTCACACTGGAGATGTTTGGGACCATTCATCATTTCTCTGCTCTCCAACACTGAGGCAACAGACTCTGGCTACAGCTCTGAGCTTGTGCCCAAGACAACCACCCTGGCAATGGGGCTCCATGGAGCTGTTCTCAGGACCCCCCCAAGAATTGGAGAGTACCCCAAAACCACTTCCAAAAATGTGGGATGCCCTAAAATCCCTGCAGTCAGGGCATTTGCAGAGCTTTCCTTACCAGTGCCTCTGTTGGTGCTGGGACAAGTGAGACCCCCTGGGGAAGCTCTTCCCACATTCCTCACACAGGTAGGGCCGTACCCTAGTGTGGGTCCTCCGGTGGTGGTTCAGGTTGGAGCGATCGCTGAAGCTGATCCCACATTTCTCACACCTGTAGGGCTGCTGCCCAGTGTGAGTGCGCATGTGGACTGTTAGGTGGGACTTCTGGTTGAAGCTCTTCTCACATTCCCAGCACTTGTAGCTGTCACATACCCTGGTTTCCACACACAGGTGGTAGTGAATCTTCCTGAAGCTCTTCCCACATTTCTCACACTTGTTGGGCTGTTCCCTGGTGTCAATGCACTGGTGGACATCCAAATGGGTGCTCTGGCTGAAGCTCTTCCCACATTTGGGACATTTGTGGGACCTCTCCCCAGTGTGGATCCTCTTGTGGCGGACCAGGTTGGATTTCCGGCTGAAGTTCTTCCCACATTCCTCACACACATAGGGCTGTTCCCCGGAGCAATTTATCTTGTGCTGGTTTAGTTTGGATGTCTCTCTGAAGCTCTTCCCACATTCAGAGCGCTTGCAAGGCCTTTCATTATCATGGATATTCTCATGACGGGCCAGGTTGTTGCTACGGCTGAAGGTCTTCCCACATTCCCTACACTTGTAGGGCTTCTCCCCAGTATGGATCCTCTGGTGTTTCTTCAGGTTGGAGCTGTGGCTGAAGCTCCTCTCACATTCTCCACACTTGTATGGCTTCCCTCTGCTTCGATGGTGCTCAGTGACCACCAAGTCTGAGCCCTGGCTGAAGCTCTGTCCACCTTCCTGGCACAGGGTAGGTCTTTCCTCCTCAGAGCATCCTGGGCTGGGTTTGGAGCCCCTCCTTGTGTGGGATCTCTGGGGCTTTTCCTTCCCGTTGGATTCCTGCACTGTGGAGTTGCTCAAAATGGCCTCTTCCACAAGGTCCTGCTGTGGGGATTTGTCCTCCCTGGTCTCCATCCTCTGCTCCTTCTCTGGGGGAGGAAGGACAAGGAGAGGATGGGATTTGCCTCTGTGCCAGAGGGAAGGGGAAAGAGATACTCCCAATGTGTCCCCAGCGGGACAGTGTTGGCAGTGGGGTTGTCCTGCAGCCGGGGGCCATGCTGGGCTGGGAGATGGAGCAGGGGAGAGGGGGAAAGGGGCACTGACTTCCTCCTCACCTGCTGAGGAGTCCCAGGGCATCTTCCTCGCAGCCTCCTTCTCCATCTCGCCAAGCTTTGAGAATGAGAAATCCTGGGTTTTGGGGTAAACAAGGTGTGAGTGCCTTGGGTTGGGTGTTCCTCCTGCCCAAGTCCATCTCTAGAAGTCACCAGGTGTCTGGTGTCCGTAAAACCTCCAATAATCAAGAGTGAATCCCAAAAAAGCCTTTCCCTTTCTAATCTCCTCACTTTGAGGTTCTGAGGCCCCCCTTCTTGGGGCTGCTGGGGGTCCTGTGGATTCTCCCACTCTGGGGTCCTGCTTTGGGATGCCTGGAGGGTTTTGCAGGTCCCACAAGTCCCTTCTCCCTTAATTCTGCTTTGGCTCCCAAGGGTCCCAGGCTCCCCCCACGCCAGGCACTCGAGGCTCACCCCTCTCTTGGCGACCCTTTCATCTCCTGGACCCTGCTCATCTCCAGGCTCCCCCACTCCTCCAGGCTGCCAGGGATGGATACCAAAGCCTCTGGCCTTGCAAATATTGAAACAGCTCCATGCAGGGAGCCCTTGGAGTTCCTGAGGATTGGTAGAAGCCTTCCTCAAGATGTCCTGCCTTGGGTATTTTTGATATGGCAAAAAAAGCTCCTAAAGGTTGCTTGATTTGTGCTAACACCAAGGTTTGAAAGATGTGCTGGCCAAGGAAGGCTGGAACCTAGGAATGGAGAATACGACCCCCTTCCCTCATAATTATTACAATTTTGAAATTAACAGATGAAAAAGGGATTTCCTTTACAAACCCCCCAGGGCAGCTGGTCCCAGTGCCCCCTCTGGATAGCAACAGGAGCTATAGCCAGAACTTCAGGAGCAGCAAGCTGGAATGGCAGGGCAGGCTCACCCAGGGCAGCAAGAGAGAAGCAGCAGAAACTCCAGGGCGCTGCCCGAAGCTGTGGGGTGTCCAGGTGTTGGGTTACAGTCTGTCAAGAAGCTCTGAAGCAGTGGCAGAGAACAGTGGGGCTGGACAGGGAATCACTCCCTGCGATTTCTCACCGGCAATGGCTGGTCCTGGGGTCTGGACTTGTGCAGAGGAGGCAGCTCCTGGTGGGGAACGGGGTGTTCCCACTCCTGGCACAGCACGCACCGGCTCTGGGCTCCCCAAGCAGCAGAGAAGCAAAGAAGCAAGCCAGCAAGCCCAGTCACAGTGCCAAAGGAAAAGAAACAAAAAGAAACAGACAGAACCCACAGAAGGAGCAGGATCTCCGGTCAGAAACACCAGCAGTGTGGCCACTCTAACAGCTGGCTGGGAAGGAAAGGAGCTGCTCCCCACCCTGCCCCAAACTCTCTCTGGAAACCCCAACCTGGCTCCCACTCACTGCAATACTCCCGGAGCAGCAACCATCCCGGACAAAAAACAAAACAATGAACCCCAAAAACTATATGCGATAAAAAACCATCCCCTAGACACTGTTACAGGTAATGAGATGATTGGTTCTCACAATTAAGGGATGACTATTGTGTGAATATTAAGAAAAGCTTTAGTGATGTATAGTTATGTTATTCTAGTTTAGATGTCCTCTGTTCTCCCCATAGTTCCCTTTCCCCGCCTCTGTATTGCTGTCTAAGGCAGAAAGAAGGCGTGCACATCTCCCTTGCGTGGGGCAGCTGGGAATGAAAAAGCTTGTTGCTTAGGGGGTGTGGCATGGCAACACCTGACCTCCAATCAAGTTACGAGAAAGCAGCCTCCACCAATAAATGGCAAAGAAGAGCTGACTGACAGACCTTGGGAGGGGCCAGGGTTGGCTGATGCAACCCCCAGGGGTATAAAAGACTGAGCATCCATCTTGAAGATGAACTGGCCA
>JAWWEY010000099.1:1610824-1622592 GCA_035582745.1 Loriotus luctuosus
AGTATATGTATATATCATAAAATAATAAATCAAGCCTTCTGATAATGGAGTCAAAGATCTCATCTCTTCCTTCACCCGAGATCCCTTGTGACCACCACCACAACTCCTCCTGTGGGAAGCACCACATGGCACAGCAAAGAGACTCCTCTCCCTAAGGGGACCGGAGAAGGAATTTTTAGGAGACACACTGACCAAAACAAACACCCATGTCTTTGCCTCCCTGTGCTGTTGGTGGAAAAGAAAGAAAGGCTGGGGAGGTGCAGGGGGAGAGGTGTTCTAAAGGTTTATTTCAGCTCCCATTATCCTCTTTTTTAAACTCTGTTAATAAACTTTTCTTTATACTTTTTAAAGATTTGAGCCTGATTTGCCCTTTAAGTGTTCTCTGCTAATCCTTATCTCACCCAATGAGCTTTTTTATTTGGCTCAATTACAGCATGGGAGAAGTAGTGAGTGATTTTTTGTGGGTGCTCTGGTGCTTGACCAGCATCAAACCCTCCGGGGAGCCTCTCCCTGCCCGTTTGGAGCTGGGCTGCTGCTGCCCAGCCCCACCGTGTGTCACAGACATCTCTTTGTGAAAAATCTTTGCTTTGGGATTTTTCCTTCTGAGAATCTGTGGCCTCAGAAACAGACATAAACAACAGGTTATCTGCTGCTGTGGAATGCAACAGGTCCATCTGGATTGGCCCAGCTTGGATGTTTATAATTAATGGCCAATCCAGGACTGAGCTCTCTCAGACAGAGTCCAAGAGCTTCTGAAAACTTTTCCTTCCTTTTCTTTTTAGTATAGTTATAATGTAATATATATATATCATAAAATAATAAATCAAGCCTTCTGAACGTGGAGTCAACGTTCTCATCTCTTCACTCATCCTGAAAACCCTTGTGACCACCTCACAGCCGTGTCTGTGCCCCTCTCTGGGTTTTTGCTGCACTGTAACCCCGCACCCTGCCCTGCTGGGACACCCACCTGCTCCTGGCTGCAGCTGCTGAGTTCCTGACACATCCCATGGGCCACTCTGAGATTTTGCTCCTCCCTGCCTGCCCAGCTGGCTGTGCTGGGATTCTGCTGCAGCTCCTTCTGCTGTCCACAGGGATCGGCTCCTCCTGGGGGTTTGGAAAGGCAGCCCCCTCTCCATCCCTTCCTGCTGGCTGCGACTGGGCCTGTGCTTCTGGGCCTGTGCTTCTGGGCCTGTGCTTCTGGCTGTCACTGGGCCTGTGGTTCTGGATCAGTGGGTCTGTGGTTCTGACTGGCCCTGGGCCTGTGGTTCTGGGTCTGTGGTTTTAGGTCACTGGGTCTGTGGTTCTGTCTGTCCCTGGCTCTGTGGTTCTGGGTCATTGAATCTGTGTTTCTGGGTCCCTGGCCCTGCAGTTCTGCCTGTGGTTCTGGCTGGCCCTGGGTCTATAGTTCTGGCTGGCCCTGGGTCTGTGGTTCTGGGTCTGTGGTTCTAGGTCACTGGTTCTGTGGTTTTGGGTCTCTGGTTCTGGCTCTCTCTGGCTCTGTGGTTCTGGCTGTTCCTGGTTCTGTGGTTCTGGCTCTGTGGTTCTGGCTCTCACTGGCGTTGGTTCTGGGTCCCTGGCTCTGGTTCTGGCTCTGCGGTTCTGGCTCTGTAGTTCTGGCTCTGTGGTTCTGGCTCTGTGGTTCTGACTCTCTCTGGCTCTGTGGTTCTGGGTGCCTGTCTCTGTGGTTCTGGCTCTCTCTGGCTCTGCAGTTCTGATTCTCACTGGCTCTGTGGTTCTGGCTGTCCCTGGCTTTGCAATTCTGGCTCTGTGGTTCTGGCTGTCACTGGCTCTGTGGTTCTGGCTCTCTCTGGCTCTGTGGTTCTGGCTCTCTCTGGCTCTCTCTGGCTCTGTGGTTCTGGCTCTCTCTGGCTCTGTGGTTCCGTTTGTTGCTGCTGCTCTTTGCCTGCCGTGTCACACAGACCAGTGAGGAGCTGTTATTCCTTCTCCCGTGTCTGTGCCCAACGGCCCCACCATTTCAAATTAAACAGTTCAGAGGGAAAGGGGCCACATTCTCCATTCCAAAGGAGGTTCCTGCCTCCCCTGGCAGACACCTGTCCTTCCAGATGGGACAAGTGCCACCTCCAGGCTGGTTTTAGCACACGCAGGGCTGGGGTCTCCACCCTGTCCCTGGACAAACAATTCCAGTGCCCAGCCACTCTTTCAGAGAACAGTTTTTTTCCCGATGTCCAACCTAAACTTTCCCTGGCACAGCTGAAGGCTGTGTCCTCTTGTTCTGTCAGTTGTTCCCTGGGAGAAGAGCCCGACCCCCCCTGGCTGCACCCTCCTGTCAGGAGCTGTAGGGAGTGATGAGCTCTCCCCTGAGCCTCCTCTTCTCCAGGACAAACAGCCCCAGCTCCCTCAGCTGCTCCTTACCCCAGGAGCTGCTCCTCAGCACCAGGTCTGGTGCTCCAGACCCCTCACCAGCCTTGTTGCCCCTCTCTGGACATGTCTGACCATCTCAACATCCTTCCTAAACTGAGGGGCCCAGAACTGGACACAGCACCTGAGGTGCAGCCTCACCTGTGCCGAGCACAGGGGAAAATGTTCCCTTCCTTCCAGGAGCTTCCATCAGGTCACGGTGGAACCTTGGTGCAGTGCTGGTGCAGAGCCTCACAGAGCTCTCCTGGGTTCCAGAAGGTTCCAGAGCCTCTCACAGAGCTCTCCTGGGTTCCAGGAGCCCCCAGAGCCCCTCACAGAGCTCTCCTGGGTTCCAGGAGCCCCCAGAGCCCCTCACAGAGCTCTCCTGGGTTCCAGGAGGCCCCTGTGTGTCACACCAGCTTCCAGGAGCCCCCACAGTGTCCCGGTGGCCCCCTGGTTCCATGAGGGGGTGGTTGGGAGCTCCTGCCCCCTCAGCAGCCAGGGGGCAGTGCCACCAGCCCTTCTATGCCACCCTGTGCCTGTCCGTGCCACTTCTGGGCGTGGAACCCCCAGTGAGTGCTCAGGTGAGCTCAGGTGAGCTCAGGTGTGCAGGTGACAGCGGTGCTGCCCCGCCCCCTTCAGCCCCGCCCCTTCCCATCACCTCCGGATTGGCCACTGGCCCTCTGGCCCCGCCCCCGTCAGGGTCCTACCGGCAATGGCAACGCTTACTCATTAGCATAACCCCCCCTTCCTCATTAACATAAACCCTGCTCGTGCACCTTGGCCCCACCCCCTTTGGTGGTCCAAGCCCCCTCCACCCTCGCATGGGGATTGTGCTCCCCAAGTGTTGGGGTCCTGCCCCACAAGTTTTGGGGTCCTACGCCCCAAATCTTGGGGTCCTGCCCCATAAGTTCCATAGGGGGGGCTCTGCCCAGTAAGTGCCTGGGGGCAATTAAAAGGTGCTGGTGAGAATTAATTAGCCAAAGGTGGGTTTAATTGGTCCTGGTTAATAGCACGTTAATTGATTAAATGATTTGCGTTAATCATTAATTGCTCCCGGTGTGGGGGGGGAAGGGATAATGAGGAAGTAATTAAGCTTTGGGGTCTTGATTGGGGGAGGGGGAGCTTTGGTCCCAGCTGCAGGGGTTGGGGGTCCCAGGGGGGTCTATGGGGCAGGGTTGGGGGGCTCTATGGGGTGGGGTGGGTTATGAGGGTCACCCCCAGCCCAGAGGTGTTTTTGGGGGGCTGGAGTGTGTTGGGGGCATTGTGGGGCAGGATTGGGAGGGGGTCTATGGGGCAGCATTGGGGGGGTCTATGGGGCAGGATTATGGGGCAGGGGGCTCCCACGGGGCACCACCCCTAACCCAGAGCCCTGGAGCGTTTTTGGGGGTCCGGCCGTGGGTCAGGAGTGGGGGTCGGGCCCGGGGGGGGGCACCCACCGGTAGGTGCCCTCATACAGGAACCCCACCCCCCGCAGCAGCTCGTCCGCCGCGGGGGGGCCCCGGCTGGGAAAGGGGGGGACCGGGGGTCAGGGGGAGTCCCGGGACCCCCCAGTACCCAGTGGGACCCCCAAATCCCCAATGGGAACCCCCAGTGCCCAACAGGACCCCCAAATCCCCAATGGGACCCTCCAAATCCCCAATGGGACCCCCAAATCCCCAACGGGATCCCCCAAATCCCCAATGGGACCCCCCAGTACCCAACGGGACCCCCCAAATCCTCAGTGAGACCCCCAGGACCCCCCCAAGCCCCTGGGACAACACAAATCCCCAGCGGGACTCCCGGGGAACCCCAGACCCCCAAAAGGACCCCTGGGACCACACCCTTCCCTCCAGGTGTCCCCAGGTGCCTGCCAGCCCCCCCAGGTGCCCCCCAAACCACTTCATATCCCCCCAGCTCCCCCCCAGATGCCCCCCAGCCCCCCCAGGTGCCCCCTGGCTCACCTGCCATAGGGGTAGGGGATGGGGGGCTCGCGGCGCTGCTCGATCTGGTGCAGCAGGGGGGTGAAGATGCGCCAGGCCTCGCGCAGCTCGTCACTGCAGGGAGGGAGGGGACACCCCAAAACTGACCCACAGCTCCCCTGGGCACCCCAAAACTGACCTGGGGCACCCCAAACCTCACCTGGGTACCCCAAAACTGACCCACAGCTCCCCTGGGCTCACCTGGGCACCCCAAAACTGACCCAGAGCTCACCTGGGCTCACCTGGGCACCCCAAAACTGACCCGGGGCACCCCAAACCTCACCTGGGCTCACCCAGGTAGCTCCAGAGCACACCTGGGCCCCCAAACTGGTCCCATCTTCTCCTCCAACCTGGTCCCACGTCTCCCCTCAAACTCACCTGACCCGTTTTTCCCCCACTCCAAACTGGTCCCACCAGTCTCCCCAAACTGGTCCCATCATCCCTCTTACACTGGTACCCCCTGCCCTGCCCAGAGGCACCTGTCCCTCCTAAACTGGTCCCATCTTCCCCCCCAAACTGGTCTCACCTGTCCTTCCCCTGACAGGTGGGAACCTGTCCCTCTGTCCCACCTGTACTCATGTCTCACCTGTCTCCATGTTCCACCTGTCCCTCTGTCTCCCCTGTCCCCATGTCCCACCTGTTCCTGTGTTACACCTGCCCCCCTCAAACCACTCCAATCTGCCCCTCCAAACTGGTCCCATCTGCCTGGCCCCACCCCAACCTGGTCTCACCTGCCCCTCCCAAATCCCATCCTCCTCCCCCAGACTGGTCCCACCTGTCCCCCTAAACTGGTCTCATTCACCCTCCCCAAACTGGACTCACCTGTCCCCCCCATGTCCCACCTGTCCCCCCCAGACTCTTCAGCTCCTCCAAACTGGTCCTACCTGTACTGTCACCCCCCATCCCCTCAGTCTCACCTGTCCCCATGTCCCACCTGTCCCTTTATGTCCCACCTGTGCCCTTCCAGCCTCAAGTCCCACCTGCACCCACCATGTCTCACCTGCCCCCACCATGTCCCACCTGTGCCCAGGTGTCACCTGTCCTTGTTTCCCACCTGTCCCCATGTTCCACCTGTGCCCTCCCCTCTATGTCCCACCTGTCCCTATGTCCCACCTGTCCCTCTGTCCCACCTGTCCCCCTGTGTCCCACCTGTCCCCATGTCCCACCTGTCCCTGCCATGTCCCCTCGTCCCCATGTCCCCCCAGTCCCCAGGTGTCCCCTGTCCCCTCTCACCTGCGCACAAAGTGCATTTGGTTCCCGCAGATGACGTCCAGCAGCAGCCGCTCGTAGGCGTCCGGCAGCTTCACATCCTGGGGGGCACCGGGGTGGTTTGGGGGGTCTGGGGGCACCCCCAGGTGTGGGGGGACAGCCCCAGGTGTGTGGGGGCTCCCCCAGGTGTGGGGGGACACCTGAGCTTTGGAGCAATCCCAGGGTTGGGGGATTTTGGGGGCTCCTCTGGGTTTGAGGAACACCTGGGATTTGGGGTGCCCAGGTGGGTTTGGGAGGACCCAGGTGGGTTTTGGGGACCTCCCCAGGTGTGGAGAACCCCCTGAGATGTGACGTCTCCACCCCCAATTTTAGGGTCTCAATGTTCCAATTTTGGTCTTAACAGTCCAATTTTGAGTCTCAGTGTTGAGATTTTGGGGTTCCAGCTCCATTTTTGTGTCCTCAAACCCCATTTTGGGTCTGGGTGCTCTATTTTCATGTCCCAAAACTCAACTTTTGGGTCCCCAAACCATATTTTTGGGTCTCAATGGTCCATTTTTGTGTCCCCAAATCCCATTTCTGTATCCCCAAATCCCATTTCTGTATCCCCAAATCCCATTTCTGTGTCCCCACCCCTATTCCTATTTCCCCAAGCTCCATTTTGTGTTCCCATCCCCATCCCCATGTCCCCAAACCCCATTTTTGGGTCTCAATGCTCCATCCCTGTGCCCCCATCGCTGTTTCTGTGTCCCCATCCCCATTTTTGTGTCCCCAAATCCCATTCCCGTGTCCCCAACCCCCATTTTTGGGTCTCAATGCTCCATTCCCATGTCCTCAAACCCCATTTTTGGGTCTCAGTGCTACATCCCCATGTCCCCCACTCCCATTTTTGGGTCTGAATGCTCCATCCCCCTGTCCCTCACCCCCATTTTTGTGTCTCAGTGCCCCATCCCTGTGTCCCCTACCCGTTTTGGGTACCCCAGACCCCATTTTTGTGTCCCCATCCCCGTGTGCCCTGCCTGTTCTGGGTACCTTGTACCGGCTCCCGTAGGTGAGGTCGAGCTCAGACTCCTCGGGCCGCAGGAACATGCCGGGTTTCTTGGTGTTGAGCTTGGCATAGACGGCCTCGCGCGGCTGCACGCGCACCACCAGCTCGTTGCGCTTGCACTGCCGTGCGAAGATGTCCCCGGGCACCTCGCGGAACTGCAGCCGCACCTCGGCCTTGCGCTCGTTCAGCGCCTTCCCGCAGCGCAGCACGAACGGGACACCTGGGGACATTGTCATCAATGTCACTGTCATCATTGTCATTGTCATCAACATCATCAACGTCATCCCCATCCATCGCCATCCTGGCGCCTTCCCGCAGCGCAGCACGAACAGGACACCTGGGGACAGCAGTGTCATCGTCATCAATGTCACTGTCATTGTCATCAATGTCACTGTCATCATTGTCATTGTCATCACTGTCATTGTCATCAATGTCACTGTCATCATTGTCATCAATATCACTGTCATCATTGTCATTGTCGTCAACATGCATCAACATCATCCCCATCCATCACCATCCTAGTACCTTCCCACAGCACAGCACGAACGGGACACCTGGGGACAGCGGCATCACTGTCATCAATGTCACTGTCATCATTGTCATCAATGTCACTGTCATTGTCATCAACATGCATCAACATCATCCCCATCCATCGCCATCCTAGCGCCTTCCCACAGCACAGCACAAACAGCACGCCTGGGGACAGCGGCACTGCCATTGTCACCATTGTCATCATCAACAGCATTGTTGTCATCATTGTCATTGTCATCAATGTCATCAACATCCATCAATATCATCACCACCCATGGCCATCCCAGCGCCTTCCCGCAGCACAGCATGAACGGCACGACTGGGGACAGCGGCTTCATTGACATTGTCAAAGCCATCGCTGTCATCAATATCACCATCCGCATCATCATCATTGTCATTATTGACATTATCATTGTTATCATCGTCATCATTGTCGTCACTAACATCATTGTCTTCAACATCACCATCCAAATTATCATCATCATTGTCATCACTAACATCATCATCATCATCATCATCAACATCTATCAAGTTCCATCAACATCACCATCCACATCAACATCATAATCATTGTCCTTGTCAACCTCATCACTGTCATCAACATAATCCCCATCCCAGTGCCTTCCTGCAGCGCAGCACAAATGGGACGCTTGGGGACAGCGGTGTTATTGGCATCGTTGGCATTGTCAATGTCATCATTGTCACCACTAACATCATCATCATCAACATCCATCACCATGCATCAACATCATCATCATCACTGTCATCATTATCGTTGCTAACATCAATGTCATCCCCATCCACCACCATCCATCGGTGGCATTGTTGTCATTGTCATCGTCAATATCATCATCATCATCACTAACATCATCATCATCAACATCCATCAACATCACCATCCACATCATCGTCATCACTAACATCATCATTATCAACAGCCATCAACATAATCCCCATCCATGGCCATCCCAGTAGTGGAGCACAAACAGGAGGCCTGGTGACATTGGTGTCGTTGGCATGGTTGGCATTGCCATCATCAATATCATCAACATCCATCAACATCACCATCCACATCATCATCATCATCATCAACATCCATCACCATCCATCAATGGCATCGTTGTCGTTGTCATCATCAATATCATCGTCATCACAAATATCATTGTCATCAACATCCATCCACATCATGATCAAAGTTGACATCATCATCATCATCATCAACATCCATCAACATAATCTCCATCCATCACCATCCCAGCAGTGCAGCACGAACGGGACGCTGGGGTACAGTGGCATCATTGGCATTGTCATCATCAATATCATCATTGTCATCACTAACATCATCATCATCAAAATCCATCACCATCCATCAACATCCCAGGTGCTTTCCTGCAGCCGGAACAGGATGCCTGGGGACAGTGGCATTGTCATCATTGTCAGTCAGCATCAATATTATCAGCATCACCAACATCCACCAACATCACCATCCACATCATCATCATCATTGTCATCATCAACATTGTCATCATCATCAACAGAATCACCATCCATCACCATCCCAGTGCCTTCCCACTGCGCAGCATGGAGGGGATACCTGAGGGGTCATCATCATGGTCATCATTGTCATCGTCATTGCCAACATTGTCATCAACAACATCACCGATGTTATCAACACTGCCATCCTCAACATTGACATCGTCATCGTCGACATCGCCATTGCCATCAGTCCCATCATCTCATCATCTACGCTGTAAGCAGCAGCAGCAGCATCACCAACATTGTCAGTATCATCAGTCAACACCCATCAATATGGTCATCGTCATCATCACCATCATCATCAATATCCAGCAACATCATCATCATCACCAACATCATCATCAACATTCTCATCAACATTGATCAACATCGTCATTATCATCATCATCATACTTATCATCATCATCAACATCCATCACCATCGTTGCCACCAACATCATCATCACTGTCATCATCAACATGCATCAGCGTTGTCATCATTGTCGTCATCCACATCATCAACATCCATCACCATCACCAACAACACTGCCACCAACACTGTCATTATCCACCTTGTCAACATCCATCAACATCACCACAATCACCAGCATCCACCATAATCAATGTCATCAACGTCCAACAGCACGGTCATCATCATCAACATCCATGCACCAACATCATCATCATTATCATCATACACAGCATCCATCACCATCATCAACAACATCACCACCAACATTGCCAAAGTCATCAACATCCATCAGTGTTATCACCATTGTCACCATCATCATCATCCATTAATGTTATCACAGTCCTCACCACCCATCATCACCACCATCCATCCCTATCTCAGCGTGTTCCCATAGTGCAACACCAATGGCACACTTGGGACACCATCGGCATTGTCACCACCACCATCATCATCATCATAGACATCACCATTGCTCATCATCTCCATCATCATTCCAACCATCACCATCATCATGGTCAACACCTCAGTCATCCTCTGGTCATCAATGTCACCATTGTGGCCATCACCATCATCAGCACCATCTCCTGGCCAGCATCATTACCACCACCAGTAGCACCATCTCTATGGCCACCACCATCATCGTCACCATCATCAGCACCATCTCCATGGCCAACACCATCATCATCACCATCTCCATGGCCAACACCATCATCGTCACCATCATCATCACCATCTCCATGGCCAACACCATCATCATCACCATCTCCGTGGCCAACACCATCATCGTCACCATCATCATCACCATCTCCACGGCCAACACCATCATCATCACCATCTCCGTGGCCAACACCATCATCATCACCGTCTCCATGGCCAACACCATCATCAGCACCATCTCCATGGCCAACACCATCATCATCACCGTCTCCATGGCCAACACCATCATCAGCACCATCTCCATGGCAAACATCATCATCATCACCATCATCAGCACTATCTCCTGGCCACCATCATCATCGCCACCACCAACAGCACCATCTCCACGACCACCACCATCATCACCACCATTATTCTCATCATAACTACAAACGTCGTCACCACAGCAACTGCCATCATCATGGTCATTGCCATCATCACCACCATGGTAACCATCACCACCACCATCACAGCCATCATGGCCACCATGCCCTCTCACCGTCCCAGCGCTCGTTGGCCACGCGCAGCACCGCGGTGGCGAAGGTGGGCGTGGTGGAGCCGGCGGGCACCGTGGGGTCGTCCAGGTAGCCCTTCTGTGCCTCAGGGGGGCCCTCGGGGTTGCCCACGTACTGGCCCAGCACCACATCCTGCAGCTCCACCGGGCTGATGCACTTGAGCACCTTCACCTGGGGGACAGGTGAGGGATAGGTGAGGGACACCTGGTTATGGGGGCTCTGGTGAGACCACGGGGTGGGACTGTTTGGGGATGTGTTTATGGGGGGCCACCAGTAAGAGCAGGCAATGGGATGGGGGTGTGGGCGATGTGGCCACTGGGGGACGTGGTTTGGGGGTCATCAACAAGAAGGTGCTGGTAGGATGTGGTTTGGGATATGGCCACAGGAGCTGTGGCATTGGGGTCCACCATCGATAACAGGATGACAGAACATGGTGGGAGACATGGTCAGTGAGAACATGGCCATGGGGAATGTGGGTTTGGGGGACCACCATCAATAATGGGGTGATGGAACAAAGTTGGGGATGTGACCATGGGGGACGTGGCTTTGGGGGGCCACCATCAAGCACATGGTGGGGTGGTGGGACACGACTGGGATGGGGGGATGTGGCCATAGGGAGACACAACCCTGGGGCCACCTGGGGATGGTCCCGGTGGCCGTGACCATGATGTGACCATTGAGAACATAAAGCTCAGTAACCGGTGTGGTGTCAGGGGGTGGTGACACTTTGGTGACACCCCAGTGTCCCTGCTGTCCCCACCTTCTCGTCACGGACATCGTCGGGGTTGGTGGATGCCGGCTTCTCCATGGCCACGAGGCAGAGCAGCTGCAGAAGGTGGTTCTGCATCACGTCCCTGTGGGGAGCCGGCGCTGCCACGGGGTCGGGGGACACGGGGGGGACGCGGAGGGGACGCAAGGACACCGGGGGACGTCCATCCTCACCGGATGATGCCAAAGTCATCAAAGTAGCCTCCGCGGCCCTCAGTGCCAAAGGGCTCCTTGAAGGTGAGCACCACGCAGGCGACGTTGTCACGGTTCCAGATGGGCCCGAAGATGCGGTTACCGAACCTGGGGTGGGTGAGGGGTGGCTGAGGAGTGCTGTGCGTGTTTCCGTGTCCCCTCCTGTGATCCCTGTCCCCTCCCTGTCCCCTCCCATATCCCCACATCCCCTACTGTGTCCCTGTCCCCTCTCATATCCCCATGTCCCCTACCATGTCCCCCATCCCCTCCCATGTCCCCCATCCCCTCCCATGTCCCCTGCCCCGGCCGTGTCCCCTGTCCCACTGCAGCACCATGAGGCTCTCCCCTGTCCCCTCCCACGTCCCCGTGTCCCCTCCCCTGTCCCTGGCTCACCACAGCACCATGAGGCTGCACCATCTCCTTGCCCACGCAGTGGTCCTGGTGTCCCCTCCCCTGGCCCCATGTCCCGTGTCCCCACTCACCGCAGCCCCCTGAGGCTCTGCACC
>JAWWEY010000099.1:1712104-1730842 GCA_035582745.1 Loriotus luctuosus
ACCCCAAGACCCCCCAAACCCTCCCAAGATCTTCCTACGACCCCTTCCCAAAACCCCCCAAAACTTTCCCACAACCCCCTCCTCCAGACCCCTGTTAGGACCCATCCACACCCTCCCAGATCCCCCGCCCACCTATGCTCCAGGACCCCTCCCAAGAGCCTCCCTAACACCTCCAGGACCCCTCAGGATCCCCTCCACCAAATACAGCTCCCCAGACCCCCAAAACCCCACCAGACCCCACCCAGGACCCCAAGAAACCCCCCAAGAACCACCCACAATTCCCTCTTAGGACCCTCACCCCCCCATCTCCCACGCCCCCGCCCCTCCCCCACCTGTCCCGGCCGCCTCAGCAGCCCCAGGATCCCTCGGTCCTCTCCCAGCGCCTCCCGCAGCACCCGCCCGAGCCCGGGAAGGGGGGCGAGGGGAGCGGGGATGGGGGGGGGGGGCGGCGGCGGCGGCGGCGGCGGAGGAGGAGGAGGAGGAGGAGGAGGAGGAGGAGGCGGCGGGATCTTCCCGCTTCACGCAGACCCCGGGGTCAGAGGGCACCACTTCCGGCTCGCCTCTAATTGGCTGGAGCGGCGCGGGGGAGGCGGGCGTTGTGAGGTAAGCCGCACGATGACTGGTTGGTTCGGGGAGGTCCGCGCCGCTATTGGTTGGAAGGGCCCCGCGCACGCGGCGGACGCGGCCGTGGCAGCAGAGGCAGTGGTAGTGGTGGCGGCAGTTGGTCGTGAGGGGAGAGCGACTGAGGAGGGAGCTGAGGTGGGGTATGAGGGCAATGGAGTGGTCTTAGATGGCTTTGGGGGAAAATGGGTGGAGGTTGAGGCGGGTCTGAGGGGAAGTGGGAGGTCTGAGGTCCCTGCGGGACGGATTCGGGGGAAATTGGGCGGGTCTGAGGGATTTCTGCGGGGTCTGAGGGATAATTAGGGGGGATGCCAGGTTGGTCCTGGGGGGAAACTGGAGGGAAAAGACGGGTATCTGAGGTGGGTCGAGAATGCGTTTGGGGGCAGTTGGGGTTGTTTGAGGGGCTTTTGTGCGATGTGAGGTGGATCTGGGGTGAACGTGAAGGGAATTGGGGAGGTTTGAGGGGGATTTGAGAGGAATTGGGGGCGTTTGAGGTGGGTGTAGGGGAATTGAGTGGTCCGAGGCGGTTTTGGGGAGCATTGGGTGGTTTGAGGAGTTTTTGCGGAGTCTGAGGTGCATTTGGGGGGAAATGTGGGGGGGCTCTGAGGTTAGTCTGGGCGGAAATGGGGAGATCTGAAGTTGGTTAGGGGGGTCTGAGGTGAGTGAGGAGAAATGGGGGATTTTGGAGCGGGAGTTAAGGGAAAATAGGGGCATCTGAGGTCGGTTTGGGGGGAATGAGGGAGTCTGAGGGGGCTTTGGGGAGTCTGAGGGGCATGGGGAGGAGCTTGAGAGGTTCTGCAGGGTTCTCAGGTGGGTTTAGAGGGGTCTGAGGGGGATTTGGAGCATCTGAGGGGTTCTGAGGTGAGTCTGGGGGTGATTTGGGCGCTGTTTCAGGTGGGTCTGAGGCGGTTTTGGAGAGTCTCAGGTGGGTCTGGGGTCAATTTTGGGGGGAACTGGGCGGGTCTGTGGGTAATTTGGGGGGGTTAGGTGGGTCTGGCCTGGATTTGGGGGTCTGGGGGCACCTAAAGGGGGTCCCAGGGGGTGAAGGGGTCACAGCCCTCCCAGATGCCCCCTAAAGCCCTCCTGTCCCCACAGAGGAGTCCTGGCCATGGCAGTGCAGGAGCCCCGGCCCAACCACACCATCTACATCAACAACCTGAATGAGAAGATCAAGAAGGATGGTGAGGGGGGGTGGGGGGGTCTGAGAATGTTTGTGAGTGTCACCAGGGGTTCAGGCTGTCCCTTGTGTGTCCCCACTGTCACTGTGATGCCCCCATGTCTGTCACTGTGCTGTCCCCATTGTCACCGTTCTGTCACTCTGTCCCCAGAGCTGAAGAAGTCCCTCTACGCCATTTTCTCGCAGTTTGGGCAGATTTTGGACATTTTGGTGTCGCGCAGTCTCCGCATGCGGGGCCAGGCCTTTGTCATCTTCAAGGAGATGAGCAGCGCCACCAATGCCCTGCGCTCCATGCAGGGCTTCCCCTTCTACGACAAACCCATGGTGAGACAGAGATTGGGGGAAAATTCTGACATTTTGGGAAAAAACTGGAATTCTAGGGAAAAACCGTCAAAATCTGACCTCAAATATCCCCAAAATCTAACTTACAGTTCTTCCAAATTCACTCTGAGCACCCCAAAATTTCCTCTTCTATGACACACCCGTGGTGAAACAGAAATTCTGTGGAAAAACACTGAAATTTTGGAAAAAAATCCTGGTATTTTGGGGAAAAAACTGAATTCCTGGGAAAAAAAACCCAAAATCCAGGTGGAAATCTACCGAAAATCCCCTGGGAACACCCTTGAATCAAACTAGGAATCAAAACTTCCCCTTCTATGACAAGCCCACAGTGGGACAGAAACTTAATGAAAAAATCTGACATTCTGGGGAAAAAGTGGAATTCTGGGGAAAAAACCGCCAGAATCTGGCCTCAAGTATCCCCAAAATCCAACCTTTAATTCTTCAAATTCACCCTGAACACCCTAAGGCTTCCCCTTCTACAACAACCACATGGTGATACCGAAACCTGAGGGAAAATTGTGACATTTTGGGCAGAAAACTGACATTTTAGGGAAAAAATCCTGGAATTCTGGGGAAAATCCTTAATTCCTGGGGGGAAAAACCCCAAAATGAAGCATCAAATATCCCCAAAATTCAACCAGGACCACCCCAAAGCGTCCCATTTTATGACAAGTTTATGGTGAGAGACAAATTCTGGGGGTAAATGCTCGAATTATGGGAAAAATCCACAGATTTTGGGGAAAAAAACCTGAATTCTTGGGGGAAAAAATTAAATCCAGCCTCAAATATCCCCAAAATCCCACCAAAAAAACCCCAAATCCCACTAGGAATGCACCAAAATCCAGCCAGGACCTTCCCCAAAGCTTCCTCTGCTACAGCCAAACCCAGTGAGAACCAGATCCCGGGAGAAACCCCAAAATTCCTGGAAAACCCCTGAAGTCTAGCCAGGAATTCCCAAAGCTTTCCCTTCTGTGGCAAACCCGTGGTGAAACTGCAAATTCAACCTGGAAGCCCCAAAAATCTTTTGGAAACCCCCAAATCCCTCTTGGAACTCCTCCAAAATCTCTCTGAATTCCCCTGAATTCCTCAGAAACTCCCAAATCCCACCTAAGTCTTTCTAAATTCCTTCAAAATCCCTCAGAAATTCTTACATCCCTGTTAGGACTTCCTAAAATACTCCCAAATTTCTCTTGGAGCTCCCCCAAGTGCCATCTGAAAATCCCCAAATCCTTTTTGGAACCTTTCCCAAATCTATCACAACCCCTGAAAATCCCTTGGAAAGCCCCAAAATCCCCCCCCGAATCCTCCTCAAATTCCCCCAAATTCCTTCTTGAAATTCCCTAAAACCCCTCAGAATCCCCCCAAATCCCTCAGAAACTCCCTGAATCCCTCCTTGAATCTCTCTCAAATCCCTCAGAACCCTTGAAAATCCCTCAGAAAACCCCAAAATCCCTCTTGGAAATCCCCAAATCCCTGTTGGAACCTCCCAAATTCCTCTGAATTCTCCCAAAATTCCTTCTTGAATTTCCCAAAATTCCTCAAAAATGTCCCAAATTGCTTTTGGAACTCCCCCAGATCCTGTCTGGAACCTCCCCAAATCCCATAGAATCCCTGAAAATCCCATTGAAAACCCCAAAATCCCTCTTGGAACTTCCCCAGATCCCCTCTAAATTCCCTCAAATTCCTCTGAAATTTGCAAAACTCTTTCTAGGACTTTCCAGAGTTCCTTGAAAAATCCAAAATCTTTCTTGGAACTCCCCCAAATCCTTGAGAAAGTCTCAAATCCCTCAGAAAGCCCCAGGTCCTCCCCAGATCCCCCCAAAATCCTCAGGAACAACCCCAAAACCCCCTGGACTGTCCCCAAATCCCCCTGGACTGATCCCAAATCTTCTGGAACCACCCCAAAATCACATGGAACAACCCCAAATCCTCTTTGGAACCTCCAAAAATCCCTTGGAAAGCTTCAAACCTGAGCACCCCTGGGAAAACCCCAAAGTCCCTCGCAGAGATGCTCCGGATGCTCTGAAATCCCCCCAACGCCCCAATCCCGGGAATGTGTCCTCCCAGCGGATCCAGTACGCCAAGACGGACTCGGACATCATCGCCAAGATGAAGGGAACGTTCGTGGAGCGGGAGCGGGATCGGGACCGGGAGCGCAAACGGGACAAGCGCAAAGCCAAGGGGGGAGAGGCCCCTGGCCCCAAAAAGAGCGGGGCCGGAACGCAGGGGGCAGCGCAGGGGGCAGTGCCCGTGAGTGCCAGGGGATTGTTTGATCGGACTGGGGTCGTTTGTGGGATTTGGGGTTATTCGTGGGATTGGGGTTCATAGGATTTGGGGTCATTCATGGGATCTGTGGGATTGTTTTATGGGATTTGGGATCATTTATGGGATTGGGGTTATTTGTGGGATTTATAGGATCAGAATCAGGGCACGGGGGGTGGTGCCCGTGAGTGCCAGATTTATAGGATCATTTATGGGATTTGGGGTAATTTGTGAATTTTGTGATTGTTGCAGAAGGGTCAGTGCCCATGAGTGCCAGGGGATTTATGGGATTGTTTTATGGGCTTTGGAGTCGTTTATGGGATTTGGGTCATTCATGGGATTTGGGGTCATTTATGGGATTTTGAGATCAGAATCAGGGCACAGGGGGTGGTGCCAGTGGGTGCCAGGAGATTTATAGGATCATTTGTGGGATTTGGGGTCATTTATAGGATTTTGGATTGGGAACGGGGCACAGAAGGCAGTGCTCGTGAGTGCCAGGGGGATTTGGGATGGCTTTAGGGGATTTTGGGATTGTTTTATGTGATTTGGGGTTGTTTCCAGGGCATTTGGGATCACTACAGGGGGTTTGGGGTTGTTTAATGGGTCTTCGGGATCATTTTGGGGGTGGTTCCAGGGGATTTAGGATCATTCCATTGGATTTTGGGGTGGATTTATGGGATTTGGGATTGGGGCACAGGGGACAGTGCCTGTGAGTGCCAGGAATTTGGGATCGGTTTAGGGGATTTTGGGATCAGTCCTGTGGGATTTGGAGATGTTTGGGTGGGGATTGGGGATCATTCCTGGGGGATTTGGAATCAGTTTATGGGAATTTGGGGCATTTCTGGGGAATTTTGGGGATGTTTTGGGGGATTTGCAGATGGTTCAGGATGATTTGGGATCATTTTATGGGATTTTGCGGATTGTTCTTAGGAGATTTGGGATTGTTTAATAGGGTTTTGGGATGGTTCCAGAGGATTTTGGGGATGGTTCTGGGGGATTTTGGGTAATTTGGGATCATTCTGAGGGATTCTGGGATCATTCCAGGGGATTTGGGATTGTTCCTGGGCATTTTAGGAGGCCATGGGGGGATTTGGGGGGGATTTGAGTTATTGAGTATTTGGGTTCTTTGTGCGCCTTTGGGGTTATTTGGGGTAATTTTGGGGTTATTTGAGGTAATTTTGAGGTTGTTTGGTGTAATTTTGGGATAATTTGGGGTAATTTGGGGGTTATTTAGGGTAAGTTTGGGATAATTTGGGGTAATTTTTCATAGTTTTGGGAAAATTGGGGGTTTTTGGGGCCGCGTGTCTGTAGGGTAATTCAGGGATAATTCTGTGTGGATTTGGCATAATTCTACATTGATTTGGGATTCTCACTGTACTTTTGGGATTCTGTCTGTGCCTTTGGAATGATTTGGGGTTTGTTGGGGTCTCTTCTCAGGGGATGCCGCCACTGGCGCAGCCGCCCCGGATGCTGCCGCACCTGGGGGGACAACCGCCTTACATCCCCCCCCCGGGCATGATTCCAGCCCCAGGAATGGCCCCAAATCCCGGAATTCCCCCGGGAATGGCCCCGCAGCCTGGAATGGCGCCGATCCCTACCCCACAGCCCGTGAGTGACCCCAGAACCTGAGTGATTTAGAGGCCTTGTGGGATTTTTGGGATGGATTTTGTGGGATTTTGGTGGGATTTTGAGGGAATTTTTGGTGGGGATTTTTTGGGTAGATTTCCTGAGATTTTTGGTAGGATTGAGGGGACTTGGGGGCATTTTTTGGTGGATTTGTGAGGGTTTTGATGCTGATTTTTTGAATGGATTTGCAGTGGATTTTGTGGCTTTTGGGGCAATTTTAGTGCAATATTTTAAGCGGATATTTTAGACTATTTTGAGGGATTTTTTGGGTGGATTTTGTGTAATTTGGGGCTTTTGGGGGGGATTTTTGTGCAGATTTTTCTGCATGGATTCTGTGAAATTTTTATGGAGATTTAATGGGACTTTTTGAAGATTTTTTTCGTGCGATTTAGGAGGATTTTTGGGGGGATTTTTGTGGGATTTTTTGGGGATTTTGAGGGATTTCTGTGAGCTTTGGCGCACTTTTTGTGAGGATTTTTGGCATGAATTTTGTGGTTGTTTGGGTGGAATTTTGGTGAATTTTTGGTCAGATTTGGAGAGATTTTTTTGGGGATTATTTAGAGAGATTTTTTGGGGGAGGTTTGTGGGATATTGTGCAGATTTTTATGGGTTTTTTTTCCAGGATTTTGGTGTGCTTTTTGGGCAGATTTTTTTAGTGTTATACAGTGTGACTTTAGGTAGATTTTGGGCCTGATTTGGGGCAGGTTTGGTGCTGATTTTGGGGTTTTTCTCTCATTCCCCACAGCTGTCGGAAAACCCCCCGAACCACATCCTGTTCCTGACCAACCTCCCTGAGGAGACCAACGAGCTGATGCTCTCCATGCTCTTCAACCAGTGAGACCTCGGGCAATTCTGGGAATTCTGGGCAGGGTTTGCAGGATTAGGGTATTCTGGGGCTTGGAGGGGGTGAGGGGGTGGAGAGAGGTGAGGAGGGCTTTGGGCTGGGTTGTTTTTTTTTTTGGAAAATATCAGGATTTCAGGGGAGAAGTTCTGGAATTTTTGGGTGGGAATTTCTGGGTTTTTGGAGGAATGTTTCCAGATTTTTTTGAGGTATGTTTTTTGGTTTTTTAGGGGAGTTGGATTTCTGGATTTTTTTTGGGAATGGCTCTGGAGTTTTTGGGGGAAGTTCCACGATTTTTGGGAATGCTTCAGGATTTTTTTTGGAGAAACTTTCTGGACTGGGGGGGACAGGTTTATGAGGTTTTGGGAGAACATTTCTGGTTTTTTTTTAAGGAAGTTTCTAGATTCTGAGGAATGATTCCAGATTTTTGGGGGAACGTGTGTGGATTTTGGGAAGAAGTTCCTTGATTTTGGGGAATATTTCAGGATTTTCTGCGGGGAAAGCTTCTGGCTTTTTCCGGGGACAGTTACGGATTTTTTGGGGAAAGATCCTCAATTTTTGAGTTTATTGGGATTTCTGGGGGGATGTTTCTGGGCTTTTTGAGGACCATTTCTTGATTTTTGGGGGAAATGTTTCTAGATGTTTTGGGGGAAATGTTTCTGGATGTTTTGGGGGACGCTCCTGGATTTTTTTGGGGAACACCTCTGGATTTTTGGCAGCCTTTCTGGATTTTTTCAGGGAGGTTTGGGGAGGGGGGCAGAATGTTTCTGGATTTTTAGGAGGTTGGATTTTGGAGGTATTGAACAACTTTGGGAGGGTTTTTGTGGGATCTTGGAGGTGAATTTTTGGGGGTTGGATTTTGGGGGAATGTTTCTGGACTTGGTGGAATTTTTCAGGATCTTCTGGGATATTTCTGGATTTTGGGGAGTGTTGGGTTGTTGGAGTTTTGGGGATTTTGAGAATGTTTAAGTGGGATTTGGGGTTGGATTTTTGATTGTTGGGATGTTGGATTTTTGGAAATGTTTTGGAATTTTTGGGGTTGTTGGATTTTTGGGGAGTTGAACATTGAAAGATTTTCAGAGCATTTCCCTGGAATTTTGGGGAAATCCTGCAAGACTTTTGGGGTTCTTGGGGATATTTTGGGATTTTGAGGAACATTCTGAGATTCGCAAACCATTTTGAGAGTGCTTCAGTCGGATTTTGGGAGTAATTTCCCAATACTGGAGGTTTTCCCAAACTCGGGCTCTCCCCCTTGGATTTCTCGGGGATTTCCCCAAATTCTCAGCTCCTCCTGACCCCAACCCTCCATCCCGAATTCCCAGGTACTGGGAATCCAGGAGCTCCCTCGGGGGCATTTGGTGGCGTTCCTGGAATTTGGGGGAATTTGGGATTTTTTTGGGTATTTTGAGAGGAGTCAGGTGGGGGATGTGTTGGATTTTTGGGGGAATGTTTCTGGATTTTTTTGGAGGGAGATGTTTCCAGACTTTGGGCAATGTTTATCGAGTAGGATTTCTGGGTTTTTGGGGAGTGTTGCTAGATATTTTTGGGGACATTTCTGGATATTTGGTGCAGTTGGATTTCTGGATCTTGTGAGGGGGAAAAGTGTGGAATTTGAGGGGAAATTCTGGATATTTGGGGAACATTTCTGGACTTTTTATGGGGAGTTGGATTTCTGGAACTTTTTTGGATGTGTTTCTGGATGTTTGGGGGGGGGGGGTGTAGCCAGATCTTTTTGGGAATGTTCCCAAGTTTTTTGGTGGGAACGCTTCTGGATTTTTAGGGGGTACATTTCTGGATTTTGTTGGGGAACATTTCTGAATTTTTGGGGGACCATTTCTGGAATATTTTTGGGGGACCTTCCCAGGTTTTTGGGGAACCTTCCTGAGTTTCTGGGGGAACGTTCCCAAGTTTCTAGGGGAACATTCCGTGGCTTCTGGGGGAACATTACCAGATTTTTTGGGGAACATTCCCAGGTTTCTGGGAGAACGGTCCCAGGTTTTTCAGGCTCTCCTGACCCCATTCCTCATCCCAGGTTCCCAGGGTTCAAGGAGGTGCGCCTGGTGCCCGGGCGCCACGACATCGCCTTCGTGGAGTTCGACACAGAGGTGCAGGCGGGCGCTGCCCGTGAGGCCCTGCAGGGCTTCAAGATAACCCAGAGCAACGCCATGAAGATCTCTTTCGCCAAAAAGTGACCCAAAACACCCCAAACCTCACCAAAATACCCCTAACCCCCCCAAAAAAAGGGCCTGAAATACCCCAAGATCCAAAAAAGCGCCTCAAAACCGCCCCTAAATACCCAGAACCTGCCCCAAAACACCCCAAAAATCGCATAGAAACACCTTAAAATCCTTCCAAGCCACCCCAAAGTCCCATAGAAACACCTTAAAATCCCTCAAAACCACCCCAGAACACCCTAAATCTCATAAAACTGCTCCCAAATCCCAGAAAAATACTCCAAAATCCCAGAAAACTGCCCCAGAAAAAGTCCTGGCCCTGCTCTAAACCCCACACACACCCCCACTCCCCCAGGTAAGTTCAGCTCGGCCCAAATCTTCCTTTTTTTAACCCAAATCCTCCTTTTCCCACCTCAAATTATTTTTTTTCCAGCCCAAATCCTTTGTGGGTCCCCAAATCCCTTTTCCCATCCCCAAATCTCCCTTTTCCACCTTAATTCCCTACCCCAAATCCTGTTTTTTTCACCTCAAATCCTTTGTGCATCCCAAATCTCGTTTATCTACCCCAAATAACCCTTTTCCACCCCAAATCCTTCCCTGCCCACCTTAAATCCCCTTTTCCCACCCAAAATCTTTCCCCATCCTAAATCTCTCAATTCCCACCCCAATCCCCCTTTTCCCTTCCCCACCCTAAATCCCCCTTCCCCCACCCAAAATTCCCTTTTCCCACCCAAATCTCCTTTTTTCCATCCCAAATCCTTCTTCGTGCATCCCAAATCCTCCCTCTTTCACCCCAAATCCCCTTCTTCCACCGTGGATCCTCACCCCAAATCCACTTTCTCAGCCCCCCGTGGGCTTTTGGGGTTCCCGAGGAGTTTTTGGGGTTCTTCCCAGCATTGTACCCAGGGTCTCTCTGCAGACATTGCACCTGGAGCTGCCCCCACCCCAGATAAGCCCAAATCCCCTTTTCCCACTCCCCCACATGTTTCTGGGGTTCCCAAGGGGGTTTTGGGGTCTTTCCCAGCATTGTACCCAGGGTCTCTCTGCAGACATTGCACCTGGAGCTTTCCAAAATAAACCCCACTGTGCCCCTCAGGGCTGGAGTGATTTTGGGGGGATGTTGGGGATTGGGGGGAGCATGACCCCCCAGACTTCGGGGACTGGGGGGATTTGATCCTGAAATTTGGGGGTTGGGGCATTTGACACCCCAGGGTTTGGGGGTATTTGACCAGGATTTGGGATTCTGGGGGGTTTCAACCCCAGGATTTGGGGATTAGGGGATTGGACCCCAGATTTTGGGGATGAGGAGGGTTGGACACCCCATATATTTCAAACCCCAGGAGTTGGGGATTGGGGGTTTTAACCCCAAACTTTGGAGATTGAGGGTGTTTGACACCTTTGGATTTGGAGATATTTGACCCCAGACTTTGGGAATTGGGGATGGTGGACATCCCAGATGTTTTAAACCCCAGGATTTTGGGCCATGGGGATTCAACCCCAACATTTGGGAATTGGGGAGTGTTTGACATCCTGGGATTTGGGGGTTTGATTCTAAAATTTGGGTTTCAGGGTGGAGGGGGGAGGTTGACATCCCAGAGTTTGAGTTTAGGGATGTTTGACCTCCCCTCCAGTGCTGGAACCCCCAGGATTTGGGGTCGGGGGCTTGACCCCAGGATTTGGGGTGTTTGACCCCTCAGGTTTGTGGTTGGGGTTCAGATTGGAGCCATTCCCTGGAAACAGCGACGGGGTCAGGAAGGGGAGGCACCTCAAGCCAATAATGGTCCCTGACCCTGGGGAGAGACCTCATCCTAATCCCGGAATGGACCCATCCCCATTCCTAGACCCTGCCCCATTTATGGATCCCTTCCCCACTCCTAGACCCCTCCCCAGTTCCAGATCATCCCCCATTCCCAGACCGTTCCCCACTCCTAAACCCCTCCCTGTCACGATCCGCTCGTACGAACGGGTGGTGATGGTTCGTTAACTGATCTCGGAGTGCAACACACAACGCGGAAAGGGGATTGCAGTATCAATCAAAAACAAATGCACCTTTATAGAATGACCACAGCAAATGCATGAAAGGAATTAGGGAAAGGAAGAGAATAGAAAAGAGAGGGAGAAGGAGAGAGGGAGTATAGCTACCAAACGTGGAAAGATGCAGCCCTCGTAGGCCAGCCGATGGAGTTTGCCTAGTCAAATTGGGAAGGTCTCAAAAGTCCTGGTTTTAACTCAAGGTTCTATTATAGTCCATTGCTCAGAGGGGGGGAACAGATCTTGAAATCGTCAAGGGGGAACAGATACAATCAAGAAGAAGTCTATTGAAATTGCTGAGGGGGAAAAAGGTATTGAAGACGGGTACAGACAGTTGATGTTCTCAGCAGAGTAAGTCAGTATCACCAGTGAGTGGGAGCCATTGTTTCAGGACTGCTTTCTACGGGAAAGCAGTCTAGGTCCAGAGAACACATCTGTAGGCAACACTTAGCAGGTATCCTGCTTCAGTCAGGCTAGCACCCCTGCATCAGAATTATGAGGATCTCAATCCTGGGCAGGGGGGCTTCAATCTCCGTCCCTCACGGTGGTAGTGGAGCAGATGAAGGATTTTCCATGGGTGGGGTACTGAAGTTGCCCCAGCAAGTTCATTGGCCAAGAGGTGGGAAAATTCCTGGCCTATTGTCGCCAAGCAGGTGCAAGCATATAGGCCATGTCACCCTTTGGCAGGCCCTGCTAGAAGCAGTCACTGTAGACACAGCTGTGAAGGATCACTTGGCAGGCCAGAATTCCGCTCAGGAGCCTCAGGATTTTTGGCGTTTATCCACCTCAAGCAGGCCAGAATTCCGATCAGGATCCTCAGGGTCCCGATGTCTGTCCTGGGGATGGATGGTTGTGAGGTAAATGAGGGGAACTTGAGATCGTCTCTCATACCAGCCAGTGACTCACGACAGTCTTCCAAAGGTCTTCATCAGCAGGGTTCCATAGTGTAGTTGCGAAGTCTTCAGGACTTGTCGAACGTTGGCAGCATATCCTGGAAAACAGAGACAGAGTGTAGAGAGAGAGAGAGAAAAGAAGGAAAAGATGGGAAAAGGGAAACAATAAATATAATTAATATTAATTAAAACAATATTCTTTTAAAACAATTTCTTCAAATGGTCCAAACAAATCACAAATAATCTAAGTCATTAAAGCAATAAACAAATACAATAAGTATTAATTTAAAATAATTTTTCAAAACACCAAAAATGAAAAGTAATTGTCACAAAATCACAAAAGAAAATTGAGGATTATTTCAAAACACACACTCTAATTTATAATCACCTTGTGTCAACAGTCTTGGGGATGTCTACAGTGAAGAGGACATCAGCCGAGTTGTGCGCATTAATTATAAACTTCAATTTTGTTAACCGTTTCATCATTCTCCAATTCATAATGAATAAGATTGCTGATAAAATAAAACCAATCAAACCTAGAATCTAAATTATAATGATAGGAGGACACATATTGTTCAGAACACTTGTGGCAGTAGGTGACCACCCAAAAAGAGTATCCTGCCACCTGTGTTCAGCATCTTTTCTTACTCTCTCTATGACAAAGTGTATTTCTTTCACATTGTAATGAACAGTTACCAGGGCTTTCTGTTCTTTCTTCTTGATCTTCTCTAATATTTTGATTAAGTCCTGGTGAAGCAACAATTGCTTTACCAAAGTAAAGTTCATCCCAATGGGAGTAGGTAATAGTTTGTGAATCAGTGTTTAATTGGATTGTAAAAGGTGATGAGAGGTAACTGGAGCTTCATAAGAAAAATCACATCCTACAATTTTAGTAAAGTTACAAGCACAAAAATTCGAATTATTTTTAGTATCCACTACTACATTTTCTATAAATACAATATCTCAAGCAGTTCTAGAGCATGCACACACATTGCCTATGTATATAAGGACTGTTTCAGAAGTCTTGTTAGGATGAATTTCAAAATGACACATATTTTGCTCTGTGTCCAAACGAATGTCTTGAGCTATAATTGCATTGCTTTCACAGATGAACCCTTGTTGTTCTCGGACAATACAAGATTCCAAATTAACAGTTTGCCATTTTTTACCAATTTAAACGGGCCCATTATCTGTGTTCAGGAGGATAGAGAATAGCTCAATCATGATTCAGCCCTAATGCAATAATAGAAAATATCAAATGCACTGAGGCATTGCGTATGGTTAACACAAGAGCTGTGGCTGTGTTTGTAATGGGGTCATAAGTAAAATTCACCAAGTTCCACCAGGAATTCTCTTTCAAAATCAGTGGCCCTGTCCCAAATTATTTTCCGAATTTTAGTAGGAAAAGTTCCTTCTTCTCCTTCTCTTATAATTGAAGCAGCAACTGACTGCAACAGTTGTGCCTGGATACTGCTGAGAGCCAAAGAAAGGTTGTTTTATGTAGCTCTGAATGCATCAATTACCAATTTGTGATCATTTACATTTACCTTCTCCCAGTTTGGTAATATGTTTGATAACAACCACTGCAGTCATCCTCATTGGCTTTGGGAACACATTAGTGGTTGTTATAATTTAGTCAAATCCCTATTTGGGGCAGCCAATTTATTCATTAGTACTTCTGAATCAATACTATTTCGAATTCCCAAACCTGTTCCCGCAACACCAGTTATGTCTCTTAGCATCCATTTTTAAAAAGAGCTCCCTTTTCACAGCCAGGTCATCCAACCCTCAAAGGAAGTCTGCAAAAAGGCCAGCTGAATTTCTGAGACATTGTTTTGCATCAGCAATTTGACTTGTTTAAGAGACCATGCCAGATTGAACAATATTTGTTGTTGACCAGTTTTCCTGATTATATATGGTCCAATTTCAAAAATTCTCAGATTAAGCATAGCCGGTGGTTGGGCTGGAGTGGTGGTAGTAGACGGTTTGGTCTTAGCATTTATTATAAACTTAAGAGAAAGGCCTTCAGTATTTTTGGACCAAAGACAAACTACTTCTGCAGTTTGCATTAATGTAAAATTGTGCCAACAGTCTTGCATGCTTGGGGGCATACAAACCTGTTCACACTTAATTGTCTGCTCTGTCAAAACACTGATTGAGATTGCTTTACTATAAGTAGCTCCGTGAATCATTCAGCACTCTGATAATTTCTTCTCCCACTACCCCTTGAAGCTGCCAGGTTTTTTGTTTTTCCCATTCCTGCAAAGGGACCAAAAGCCTGGGACGAAGGCCATTTGGTAACATATTGACTAAGGGGACTCTCAGTCCCTTCTACCAATTGGGGTATAACTATTGTACTTAATGTGGGCTTCGTAGTCTCAGTTCCTTCTACCCACTGGGATGTAACTACTGTACTCAATGTCAGCTTTGTGCTCTCAGTCCCTTCTACCCACTGGGGTGTAACTACGGTACTCAGTGTGGGCTTCATGCTCTCAGTCCCTTCTATCCACTGGGATGTAACTACGTTACTCAGTGTGGGTTTTGTTACAGCCTCTATCTTAAATTTATGAACTAAGCCTTTTCAACCTAATGGGTTGGTCACGTTATTTTGCCATCTTAACATTCCAGTAAGGGCGTCATCTGGTTGGTGAAGTTCAGAAGATGCTTCTCAGCCCTGGGGTCATTGGGCCATCTAGGTGTCATTGTCCCCTGAGACTCCCCCCCCTCCCCACCTGGTTGGTGGGACACCTACCCCTTCCTCTCCCCCTTTCCCTGGGCTTAAAAAGACACGGGACCATGCAGTCGGTGTTCTGTTGGAGCTGTCACAACATTCAGAGGCCTGCGTGCCCAGGAATAAAACTCTGGATCAAGACCCTCTAGCCGGATCCGTCTCCTTTTTTCCTTCACCTTGCCTAAAGCCTTACCATCAGAGGTAAAGCCTGAGTTCCTCCCTGCCTGGACTTGTTCCAAGTGCCCAGCTGCAACATACAGCCAGCCAAAGGTGTCTCTGAGGTGAAACACCACAGCTGCCGCCTTTGGTCAAGCAGCAAGGGTCAGACGAGCCCAGGCACGTTCCACCCGGTAATATTGGGATATTATTCCAACAGTCACCAAGCAGCTACAGCATCACAGAGGGCACTATGCGACTTCACTGAGCAGGCTGTGACATCCCTGCTCAATTGTATGACATCATAGAGTAGGTTATGATGTCACATGGTGGTGATGTGATTTGATAGAGTGGGCTGTGAGGTGACAGAGGAGACATCCTAGAGTGGGCTGTGACATCACGGAACACCCTTGTGACATCCCAGGACAGGTTGTGTGACCTCACAGTGTCAACTGCAACATGTCTTAGGTTGCAATGAAAGATGTGACCAAAAGTATGTAAGCCATCACTGGGAGGCAGGGGGTGTTCTTTATCTTTTCCATGTTTCATCCCTCATAACTCTGAGGGCATATCTTCTGTTAATGGCCCAGCTGTTAAAATCAGGTGGGGCAGTTTTCTTTACCTCTTCCACGACCCATCCTCCCTCTGGGGAGATACCTTCTGTTAATGGGTCATTGAGCCTCACTGCATGACTGATAAAATTGCATCATCCCATTGTGAGATGCTCCACCCATGGGGAGGGGCCAAGCATTCCTAACTGGATATAATCTGAGATTTGGAAAACCACAGCCAGCCTTTTCCCACTGGATCTTCAGAGGAAGACCAGGCCCATCTATACCACCACTAGACCTTCAGAGGAAAACTACACCCTTTTAAAGGATCACTGCTCCAACAGAACCACACCTGTCCCTCCAGGAGGACTGCAGCCACCATTTAATCGGACTGTGACCAACACCCTGACCAACAGGGTCTCAGGTCGTATTCTGACTCTGTCAGTGGTGTTTTTTTGTATTACTACATTTGTATTTTAAATTTCCTGTTCTTCCTATTCCCATATCTTTGCCTGAGAGCTTCTTAATTTCAAAATTATAATAATTCGGAGGGAAGGGGTTTACATTTTCCATTTCAGGGAGGCTCCTACCGTCCTTAAGCAGACATCTGTCTTTTCAAACCAAGACAGATTCTGGTGCCCAATGTGGGGGCCGAGGGCACAGAGAGAAAAAATCTTGAGTAACCTAATTTTTTGTGTGTTGGGTATAGAAACCTTGTTAGGTGGCACCATGTGGTCTAGTTTACTCTGTTTTGGGTGGCATGTGGTCATGGCTATATTTCTCCCATTTGCAGGCCCTTATCTAAACATGAATCCTATAACTAAGGCTACTGTGGGTTTATGGGTTAATAAGGTGAAGAATTAATGAATTTTTATCTTCCTCTGGAAGGAGGGCACATGGGGTTACTTTAATAATAATACTGTGAGGCAATAACATCAGGGGAAATTTTCTCCCAACCCTTCACCCAGCTCTTTGGGTCTGCCCCACCAGTTTTCAAAGGGTTCAAATATTCTCTAAATGCTAATGATATCATACAGGAGTTGGTGTTGCTGATATGCCTGCATTCAGAGATAAGGGAAGATTGACTTGGATAAGCACCCTGATACCTACCCCAGAAACTAGGAATGATGCCCCAGAGCCTTACCCTGCCCCACGGCCCACCCCAGAAATTAATCACCCAGGGTTCTGGGTGGGGTTTCTGGTAAAGGAGATAGGCCAGATGCTGAAGGAATACACTTCCCCAGCTGGTGAGAAGCCCTCCCCCTGCCTCAAACAGGGAGGGCCTGATACTGCAGCCACTGAACCCACAGATGTTACAACCATCCAGGTTCCAGCTGTACCACAAGGGCAGCCCCAGACAGCAACAGTCACCCCTGTGGAAATAAGGAAGTCTAACATGAAATCAGAGCACCCAGATAATGGTAAGTATAAAAAAGGAGGGCCCTCACAACCCACAGGGGAGCAAATGGTTGAGATCATCACTGAGTCCCTGACATATGAAAATCTCCATAATCTGCACAAAGACATTTTACGATGGGAACATGAGGCTTATACAACCTGGTTACTCTTGGTCTGGAACCTTATGGGCAGAGGTGTGCAACTGGATGGTGGTGAGGCAAGGGATTTGGGATCCTTGACCCAGGACTCAGGTGTGAATCAGGTATTCTTAAGCCAGGGTCCCTTTCCCTCTGGGAGCAACTTTTAATGAGTGTAAGAGAGAGGTTTGTCCACAGAGAGAAAATGCAGGAGCACCACCACAGAATGTGCTGGAAGACCCTTGAGGAAGGGATCCAAGAGCTGAGAGAAGTGGCAGCATTGGAGGCACTCTTTGGGAGGGAAGGACAGCATGATAATGACCCCAACAAGGTCAGGTGCACAGGGCAAATGTTGTGGAGTCTGGCAAATCTGGGGCCATCTCAATACACCACCTTCACTGCAGTGATTAATGTCGATACCGACTGAGAGACAGTGGGATCTGTTGGCAATAAGCTTAGAAATTGTGAGAGTATGATCAATGACCCAATGCAGGCTCATGTCTCTGCTGTGGTTAAGAGTCTTCAAGAGGACATAAGGGAGATGAGGGAGGAGGTGAGGAGGAACAGTTCCCATGTGGCACCAGTGCGAGTCACAGGCCCCAGAGTCAGAGCCCAAAGTCCCCCAGCCAGAGAGAAGAGATACACCCCACGGGCTAACCTGTGGTTCTTTCTGCATGACCACGGGGAAGACATGGGAAGGTGGGATGGGAAATCCACTTCTGTCCTGGCAGCATGGGTGTGCCAGCTCAAGGAGGGAAACATTAAGCAAGTGATCTTCCACTGAAGTGAAAGCCTTCATTGACCAAGCTGCCAGGTATGATCTGTCAGATCTCCTTGAAGGAACCTCTAGTATGCATGCCCAGGAAAAAAATAAAAACCAGGGCTAGAAGGGCCCTGCCTCTAGCCAATAAGAGGCTTGGGAAAAATGGGTCTTTTGGATGATGTGGATTGATAGCCTGGCACAGAAATATGGCTCTGAAGTGTTAGTTGATACTGGTGCGCAGTGTACCCTAATGCCATTGGGACATGTAGGGGCAGAACCTGTTTCCATTGCAAGGGGGATGGGGGGATCACAGCAATTGACCCTGTTGGGAGCTGAGGTGAGCCTGACTGGAAAGCAGTGGCAGAAACATCCTATTGTGACTGGTTCAGAGGCCCCGTGTATTCTGGGCATAGATTTCCTCCAGAATGGCTTTACAAAGACCCAAAGGGACTCAGGTGGGCTTTTGGCATAGCTGCTGTAGAGACAGAGAACATTAAACAGTTGAACACCTTGCCTGGACTATCAAAAGACCCATCTGCAATAGGACTCCTGAAGGCGGAAGAGCAACGAGTGCCAATTGCCACCTCGATGGTGCACTGCCGGCAGTATCAAACAAATCAAGATGCTGTGATCCCCATCCACAAAATGATCCGTGAGCTGGAGAGCCAAGGGGTGGTCAGTAAGGCACACTCACCCTTCAACAGCCCCACTTGGCCTCTGTGCAAGTCTGACAAAGAATGGAGATTGACTGTGGACTATCATGGCTTGAATGAAGTGACTCCACCGCTGAGCACTGCTGGGCTGGACATGCTGGAACTGCAGTACAAGCTGGAGTCCAAGGCAGCAGAGTGGTATGCCACTATAGACATTGCTAACGCATTTTTCTCCATTCCTCTGGCTGCAGAATGCAGGCCTCAGTTTGCTTTCACCTGGAGGGGCGTGCAGTACACCAGGAACTGACTGCCCCAGGGGTGGAAGCACAGCCCCACCATCTGCCATGGACTGATCCAGGCTGCACTGGAAAAGGGTGAGGCT
>JAWWEY010000099.1:1759701-1770834 GCA_035582745.1 Loriotus luctuosus
GCTGCTGTGGGCACCACGGCACAGGGGCCGTTCCCAGCCGCAATGCTCCTGGCCTGGGCTGGGCCTGCACAGGGGCTGGGCCACCATGGCTGGGCCAGCACAGGGCCACAAAGGGGCCACGCAGCCGCTGCCGGGGCTGACAGCAAGGCCAGGCACACACAAGCAATTGCTGAGCATGGCCTGCGCTGGCCAGGCCTGACTGTGCCAAAGGCAGAGCTCAGCTGCCCTTGGGGGCTGCAGCAACAGTCCAGAGCCCAAAGAGCCTCCATGGCTGTGCTGGAGACCAAGGCTGCAGGAGGGAAATGCAGGGCTGCTGTGGAATGGGGAGGGAGATTTCATTTCAGCAGACACAGCAGCTTGCAAGGTGCTCTGCTCTGCCTCAGCTCCTCTCTGAGAGATGCCAATCCCAGCTCGGTGCCTCAGGGCACTGGGGCCCTACAAGTGGCACTGCCTGTTCATGGGCACATAGATGATGTCTGTCTGGAAAGGGGCACAAGTTTTAATACTTGCACATTTCATAATATACAAGCACATGTTCATCAACCAGGTCATTGGAGTATTTTTAAGAAATGGCAAAGTTTTCCCACCAGGAACAGCAATTTCCTGGATCTACTAAATTCTTCTACTGATGGCTGGAGAAGAAATACTGATCTTCCCCTCTATTTGAGTCACCAATATTCTGTCCATTATTCCATCTCCTTTTTCCTTCAGGTGTTTCCAGCTCTCCTGTTTAAATGGACATGTCTAGGATATCTCTCCACTAGACCACCTGTATCTATGTACTTCCCATTTCTCCCAGATTTCCTCCTCCAGATGTTCCCTGGTCATTCAAGGGCCTCTCAATTGACTGGTTTCATACTTTGAGCTTCAGGGAGTTGCCCAATCTTTAAGATATTTAAAAAACATCACATTAAATAAATAAATCCCATTAAATAACATCACAATAATAAATATCCCATTAGTCAACATTTTATTTCTGTTTATATCTATCCTAGAATAACCTTTTCTTATGTCTTCGTCTAAAACTGTTCGTAAAGCTGTAAAGAGGGATGTGGGACTCCAGGTGTCTCTCCAAAATGCAGTTTATTCCAACCAAGTGGTTTCAGCAGTCCAGGGTCCTGGGCAACAGAGCCTGTGCCTACAGCTGTCAGCTCCAGCTGCAGACAAGCCTGAAGACCCTTTAATTTTGGTTACAATGCATTATATACTTTTCTTTGCTGAGCATCTTAATACAGAAGAACCAATCTATACCTTTACTTTTACCTATAGCCTACCATAATTACTATAATTACCATATTCATGCTACTATTCTCCAATCACTAAAATTAGTATGTTAAAGCTAGAAGATATTTTTCAGTTTTCTTGCAGTGGAAAATTCAGAGATCTTTTTTCTACTTGCAACATCAGCAGTCTTGTTTGCCTGTGGAAACTTTTTGCTTCGTAAAATCATCTTCTTGTTTGAGGTAGGTTTATCCTTTGCTCTAAGTCATAAAACCCCCTTCTAAATAACATACCCTTTGCCTCCTTGGTTATCCAGTAAGACTGGTTCAGCAATTTTTTTTTCTATATCAAAACTTGCTTCCAACTCTATTTTTTCTTCAGATTCTACATTCAAAAATCTGCCAAGCATACATATCTGTGAGATTTTCTTGTCAAACTTTCACCCATCTCATCACTAGATGCCGCTTTTCGCCCCTTTCCCAACCCTTTTCACACAATCCCCCCAATTCCCAGCCCCTGCCCTCTCACTTTTAGGATGCCATCCTTCCTTTCCCCCACTTTTCTAACCTCTCCCACCCCTTTGCTGTTGTCCTCCAGTCCTCAGCCCCCTTCTCATTCTGGCTTTGGGGGGGGTCCCACTCCCTCTACCCCTCCAACTCATTTTGTGGGTCCCACACACCCATTTCCACTCCTCTCCCTACCTTTCCCACCATACCCTGGCTCCTCTTCCCACCCCCTCTGCTCACCTGACAGCTCTGCACCCACGGTCAGGGCGGCTCCAAGTACCACCAGTGCTACCAGTACAGCCCCAGCTGCCCCCAGACACCCCATCCCCAGCAGTGGGCAGGTGCTGAAACCTCCCCCCTCCCTAAATTCGGCTCCCAGGTGGGGTCCAGGTGGGGAGTGCTGGGCACTGTGAGTCTGCTGGGTACCAGTGAGAAAAGCTCTGCTTGGCTAAAAATCATTTTGTGACTTTTCTGACCGGCTGAGGAAAGGCCCAGGCATTGAGACATGGGAGAGATCCTGCCCCAATTACCAGCACAGAAAAACACCCAGACTGCATTTATTACCAACGAAATCAGAGCAGGAGAATAAGAAGTGAAAGAAATCTCTAACACCTTCCCCCCACCCTATGGGGATCACCTGGAATGGGGGTCACCAGGTCTCTGCCCAATGTGGGTCACTGTGAATCATCCAACATAGATCCTCCGGTGGGGGATGAAGTGGGAGCAGTGCACAAAGCTCTTCCTGCAGTTGGGGCATTCGTAGAGCTTCCCTTATTGGTGCCTCTGTTGGTGTCTGGTCAAGTTGGAGCTCTGTGAGAAGCTCTTCCCACACTGGGGACACTCGTAGGACCTCTCCCCGGTGTGGATGTGCTGGTGCCTGATGAGGTTGGAGTTGTGGGTGAAGCCCTTCCCACAGTCAGGGCAGTGGAAGGGCCTCTCCCCAGTGTGGATCATCCGGTGGGAGGTCAGATTGAAGCTCTGGCTGAAGCTCATCCCACATTCCTCACACTTGTAGGGCTTCTCCCCGGTGTGGATGTGCCGGCGCCTGGTGAGGTGGTAGTTTTGATTGAAGCCCATCCCGCACTCAGGGCAGCTGAAGGGCCTCTCCCCCGTGTGTGTCCGCTGATGCATGAGGAGATTGGAGCTGCTTTGAAAGCTCTTCCCACAGTCAGGACAATGACAGGGCCTCTCCACAGTGTGGATCCTCTGGTGCTCGACTAGGAATGAGCTCTGGCTGAAGGTCTTTCCACATTCCCCACATTCACAGGGCAATTCCCCGGTGTGCAGGCCTGGTGCTTGATGAGGCTGGAGCTCCACCTGAAGCTCTTCCCACATTCCAGACACTTGTCTGGCCTCTCCCCCTTGTGAACACAATGGTGGATGAAGAAATTGGAAGTGTGGCTGAAGCTTTTCCCACACTCCAAGCACTTGTAGTGCCGCTCCCTGGTGTGAAGGTGCTGATGGACTACCAGCTTGGAGATCCAGCAAAAGCTCCTGCTGCCACCCAGGCCCAGGGTGGGTCTTTCCTCCTTGAATCCCTGTGATCTGCGTTTGCAGCCCCTCCTCGTGCCCAATCTCTGGAGCTTTCCCTCCCCATTGGATTCCTGTGCCGTGGAGCTGCTCAAAACAGCCTCTTCCACCAGGTTCTGCTGTGGGGATTTGGCCTCCCTGCTCTCCATGCTCAGCTCCTGGTCTGGGGGAGGAAGGACAAGGAGAGGATGGGATTTGCCTCCGTGCAACAGGGAAGGGCAAGGAGATCCCTCCAGGGCATCCCCAGCAGGACAGCTTTGGCAGCAGGGTTGTCCTGCAGCCGGGGGCCATGCTGGGCTGGGAGATGGGGCAGGAGAGGGAGGGAAAGGGGCACTGACTTCCCCCTCACCTGCCTGGGGCTCCAGGGCTATCTTCCTATTCCTCATGGCCTCCTCTTCCATCGGGCCAAGGTTTGGGAATGGGAAATCCTGGTTTGGGGTAAACAAGGGCTGAACGTGTGGAGTTCGATGGTCCCGCTGCCCAAGAAGTCAGCACAGTTGGAGAAGTCAGCGCCCCTTTCAGCCTCGGGGGGCCCGGAGCCCGCTCATCCCAAGCGTCCCCCACCCCTCCAGGCAGCCGGTTTGTCCCCCGGCTCCGGGATCGCCCCTCTGCGCTCTCCCCTCTCCGGGGCTCCCGCGTTCCCCCCGGAACTCCCGGGGATCCCCAAACCCGAGACCGCCCCTGTGCCCGCCGGTACCGGGCGAACGTGAGACCCCTCCATGTTCCCTCCAGGGGAAATTTACAGTTCGGCTTTGGGGTCCTGCAAGAGTCAAACATCCCCTGCCCCAAGAACAAACCCTCCCGGGGATCCCCCTGATGGATCTGGGGCGAGCTCGCCCTCCCCGCTCACCTGCGGCTCCTGGAGGGGGCGATGCAGCGGGAGCCGGGGGAGCTTCGGCCTCAGCGGCGGGGCAAGGCGGCGGGGAAACCAACGAGTTTCTGCCGCTACTCTTCCTTCAGCTCCTCCTCTTCCTCCTGTGTCCCTCCTTTTCCTCCCGCTCTTCCTCCGCTCCCAGCCCGGCCCGGGCAGTGCCGACACCCAAATGCAGCCGCGCTCTGCTCTGGGCGGGTTCCGAAACAACCCCGCCCCGCGCGGCACTGGGAGCGATCCTGGGAGCACCGGGTACGATCCTGAGAGCAGCGGGAAGGAACTGGGAGCGCTTTCCCTGCCAGTCCCGCTCTGACTGGGAGCACTGGGAGGGAACCGGGAGCAAACAGCGCCCGGAGGCGGTGGGCGGGGCCAAACCGCAGGGAGTGGTTATGCAAATACAGGAGCGATCGCGCGCTGGGATTGGTGGGCTGGAGCAGCGCGGGGTTTTCTCGGTTATGAGGCAGTGTCCGGTGAGAGGGGACAGGGAATGCGGACAAGGAATGGGAATGGCGACCAGGACCGGAAATAGGGACAGGGAATGGGGACAGGGAGTGGGAGTGGGGACAGGGAGCGGAAATGGGGACAGGGAGTGGTAACGGGAGTGCGGAGACGGACCGGTAATGGGACCAAGAATGAAGATAGGGACCGAGAATGGGGCCGAGAATGGGACCGGGGAAGGGGATAGGGACTAGGGACAGAGACTGGCAATGGGGACCAGAAATGGCACCGGGAATGGGGACAGGGGCCGAGAATGAGGGCCGAGGATGGGGGCCAGGGAAGGGAATAGGGACCAGGAATGGGACCAGAGATGGGGACAGGGGCCGCAAATGGAGACAAGGACCAGGGAGGAGAATATGGGAATGTCACGGGTGACACGGAAACAGCAACCACAGAGAGAATATGGGCTGGGGATTCGTGCTCCAAAGTGTCCCAGTGAAACCCAGCAGGGGCTGTGAGCTCTGCAGCTGGGCCTCCCCTGGGCTGCTGCGGCCCAGGGCCCAAAGGCGGGAGCTGCAGCCTTGCTCCTGTCTCAAGAACAGGAGCCTCCTCCAGGCCCATGGCCCCTGCATGGCCCCAGCATGAGGGAGGGCTCTGAGGCACAGCGGCTGCTGGCAGGAGGGGCTGCTCCGGCCAGCTGGGGGCCTCTGAGAAATGGCCAAAGCCTTGTGCTCTCTGCAGCTGGCCAAGGACAGCAGCAGCGCTGAACGGTTCGTGTGGCACAGCCAGCCCGAGCTGTGCAGCCCTCAGGGCCCCACGCGAGAGGCGGCCCTCAGGAATGGGACCAGGACAGGACTGGGAATGGGGACAGGGACAGGGAATGGGACTGGGAATATGGGACGGGACTGGGAATGGGGACATGGACCGAGAACTGGGACAGGGACTGGAACTGGGAATGGGACTTGAAATAAGAGACAAGGACCAGGACTGAAAATGGGGACCATGGACTGCGAATAAGTAACTGGGAATGGGACTGGAAATACAAGACACAGACTGGGAATGGGACCAGGAATGGGACAGGGAATACAGAGAAGGACCTGGAATGGAACCAGGGATGGGAATATTGGAATGGGACACAGAATTTGATAACGGCAACCAGAGCGAGAATATGGGACAGGGATTAGAGAGATGGGATCAGGATTGGAAACGGGAATAGGGGAGCGAGACTGGGACTGGGACTATGGGAACGGGACAGGGAATAGAGAAATGCGGGACTGGGAATACGGGAATAGGACAGGGAATATGGGACTACAAATACGGGAATGACAACCGGGTAGAGAACATGGGACAGGGAATGAGACTGGGAAAAGGATTCAGACTGGAATGGGAGCAGAAGGAGACGAGCATGCTGACATGGGAATGGGTGGCGAGCAAGTGGTGTGACAGCAGGGAGCGGAGAATCCTGGACAGGGGACACCAGGAAGCGGGACACGGGGACAGTTCCAGAGCAGGGGTCCTTGATCAGCTGCACCAGGGTCTCCCAGTGCAGCCAGAGCTGCTTGGCCTTGGGTGCCCAAAGGCCTGAGCAACCCCCAAGTTCCTCCCAGGAACCCTCAAGTCCCTTGAACCCAGGATCCCCCACATCCCCTGGATCTCCCATGGCCCAATCATTGTCTTACTTCAACGTCTTTATTTTTACCCTGCTTTTGAGTGTTTGGAAAAGACAAAGAGAAATTAAAAGAAAATGTAGGCCACAGGGAGGCAGGAGGATGTGGAGCCCCCCAGCCAGGTGTCTTCCCAACAGGGATCACTGGTACCATGGGTCACCACAAGGGCTCTGCCCACTGGGGGTCACTGGGGATCATCCAGTGCAGATCCTCCCTTGGGGGATGGAGCTGGAGCAGTGCAGGGAGCTCTTCCTGCACTCGTGGCACTCACAGGGCTTCCCTTAGTGGTGGCTCCGATGGTGTTGGGTCAAGTGAGAGCTCCTGCTGAAGCTCTTCCCACACTCAGAACACTTGTAGGGCCTCTCCCGACTGTGGTTCCCCTGGTGGCGGGTCAGGCTGGAGCTCGTGCTGAAGCTCTTCCCACACTGGGAACACTCGTAGGGCCGTTCCCCTGTGTGCCTCCTGTGGTGGATAATGAGGGTGGAGATCATTCCAAAGCTCTTCCCACACTCAGGACACTCGTAGGGCCTCTCCCCGGTGTGGATCCGCTGGTGGCTGACAAGGCTGGACTTGTGCCTGAAGCCCTTCTTGCATTTGGCACAGCGGAAGGGCCTCTCCTCTGTGTGAATGCGCTGGTGCCTGACGAGACAGGAGCTGGTTTGAAACCTCTTCCTGCATTTATCACACTCGTAGGGCCGTTCCCCGGTGTGGATTATCTGGTGTTTGATCAGGCAGGACGTTCGGCTGAAGCTTTTCCCACACTCCCCACACTCGTAGGGCCTTTCCCCCGTGTGGTTCCTCTGGTGGGCAATCAGGTAGGAGCTCCGGCTGAATCCCTTCCCACACTTGGGACACTTGTAGGGCCTCTCCCCAGTGTGGATGCGCCGGTGGATGACAAGTTCAGATTTGCCCCTGAAGCCCTTCCCGCAGTCGGGGCAGAGGAAGGGTCTCTCCTCTGTGTGAATGCGCTGGTGCCTGAGGAGATGGGAGCTGGTCTGAAACCTCTTCCTGCACTGATCACACTCGTAGCGCCTCTCCCCGGTGTGGATCCTCTGGTGGCCAGTCAGGTTGGATTTGTGGTTGAAGCTCTTCCCACATTCCCCACACTCATATGGCCGTTCCCCAGTGTGGATTATCGAATGGGAGATCAGTTGGCATCTCCACCTGAAGCTCTTCCCACATTCTGAGCATTTGTGGGGCTTCTCCCCATCATGAAGCTGCTCATGGACCCCCAGCTCCGAGCTCCGGCCGTCTCCCCGGCCTCGGGTGGGTCTTTCCTCCTCAGATCCCTGTGATCTGCGTTTGCAGCCCCTCCTTGTGAGGGATCTCCGGGGCTTTTCCTCCCTGTTGGGTTCCTGTGCTGTGGAGCTGCTCAAAACAGCCTCTTCCACCAGATTCTGCCCTGGGGATTTGTCCTCCCTTCTCTCCATCCTTAGCACCTTGTCTGGGGGAGGAAGGACAAGGAGAGGATGGGATTTGCCTCCGTGCCACAGGGAAGGGCAAGGAGATCCCCCCAGTGCGTCCCCAGCAGGACAGCTTTGGCAGCAGGGTTGTCCTGCAGCTGGAGGCCGTGCTGGGCTGGGAGATGGGGCAGGAGAGAGGGGGAAAGGGGCACTGACTTCCTCCTCACCTGCCTGGGGCTCCCCGGCCATCTTCCTCTTCCTTGCAGCCTCCTCCTCCTCCATCGGGCCAAGGCTTTAAAATGGGAAATCCTGGTTTGGGGAAAACAACGGTTGAGTGCGTTGGGTTTGATGGTCCCGCTGCCCAAGAAGTCAGCACAGTTGGAGAAGTCAGCGCCCCTTTCAGCCTCGGGGGACCCGGAGCCCGCTCATCCCCAACCTCCCCCACCCCTCCAGGCAGCCGGTTTGCTCCCCGGCTCCGGGATCGCCCCTCTGCGCTCTCCCCGCTCCGGGGCTCCCGCGTTCCCCCCCGGAACTCCCGGGGATCCCCAAACCCGAGATCGCCGCTGTGCCCGCCGGTACCGGGCGATCGCCACGTGGGACCCTCTCGGCCAAGATCCCTGCAGGGGCATTTCCGGCCCAGCTTTGGCGTCCAGCAAGATCCAAACATCCCCTGCCTCGCAAAAAAAAAACCGTCAAGAGCCCCCCCCCGATGTGTTTGGGGCGAGATCCCCCATCCCGCTCACCTGCGGATTCCGGGGGGGCGATGCTGGCGGAACAGGGGGAGCCGCGGCCTGAGCGGGAAACCGCGTGGTGTTGATGCTGCTCTTCCTCCTCCTCTCCCTCCTCTTCCTCCCGCTCCTCCTCCGCTCCCAGCCCTACCCGGGCAGTGCCGACCCCCAAAAGCAGCCGCGCCCTGCCCTGGGCGGATTCCCAAAGCGGCCCCGTCCCGCGCAGCACTGGGAGCGACTCTGAGAGCAGCGGGAGGGATCCTGAGATCAGCGGGAAGGAATCGGGAGCGCTTTCCCTGCCAGTCCCGCTCTTACTGGGAGCACTGGGAGCGAACTGGGAGCAAACAGCGCCCGGAGCGGCTGCAGCCGGCGCTGGGCAGGGTGGGCGTGGTTATGCAAATATGCTGTGAATCCCGTGATGTGATTGGTTGGTGTTAAGGTGAGACCTGAACTGTCCTTTGGGCGCAGGTTTGGGCGCGGTTTTGTGTTGGGAAAGGTGAAAGTTTGGCGAGAAAGTCTCACACATATGTATGTGTGCTGGGCAGAAGGATTTTTGAATGTAGAATCTGTAGAAGGAGTAGAAATGAAAGCAAGTTTTGATATATGTGAAAAACGGCAATCAGCTGTTTTTAAAAATTTAAAAGTCTAATAGTAATAAAATGGTTAGAAAAATAGTAATATAATGAGAGGAATAAAAATTTGGACAATTTGGATTAGGACAATACAAGACAATAAAAACAAAGAGTTATGCATGGTCCGGGTGCCTTTTTCTGGGCAAACTAAGCCTGAAAAAGGACCCACGTAAACACAGGATTAATCCTTAAAAGCAACAGCTTGTTGCAGATTCATACATCTCATACATGCTGCATAAATTCCATTCGAACACAGGATTCTGTCTGGTCAGTGTCAGCTTCTTCCTCTGGATCCTGACAGCATCTTCAGGGCTGATTGAGGCAGGAAGAAGTTCATTTCTTCTGATAAGGGAGCAATAAATTCCTTTTCTCTGAAAGATTTAGGTGTCCTGTGGCTGCTATCTTGGTGTGAGTCCTCACTTTAAAAAGTATCTTACATACCATAGTTTCTATTTTAACATTATGTTATAACCTAAAACTATATTTAACACACTATTTAAGAAAATAATACAGCAGAACTTTTTCACACAACACATATAATATTCATTTCAGTATTTGCAAAAAGCCAGTCATAAAATACGCATTTTTCACAATATAGAAGAAAAGAATTGCTGAGCCAGTCTTACTGGATAACTAAGATGGCAAAGGTTATGTTAGTCAGAAGGGGGTTTTATGGCTTAGAGCAAAGGATAAACCCACCTCAAACAAGATGTTTTTACCAAGCAAAAAGATTCCACAGGCAAACAAGACTGCTGATGTTGCAAGTAGAAAAAAAGGTCTCCGAATTTTCCAATAGAACAAAACTGAAGAACAACTTTTAGCTTAAACTGTAACCTACTAACTTTTTGTGACTGGAGAATAGTAGCATGAATATGGTAATTATAGTAGTTATGATAGGCTATGGTTAAAAGTAAAGGTGTAGATTGGTTCTTCTGTATTAAGATGCTCAGCAAAGAAAAGTATATAATGCATTGTAACCAAAATTGAAGGGTCTTCAGGTTCGACTCCAGCTGGAGCTGACAGCTGTAGGGACAGGCTCTGTGGCCCAGGTCCCTGGACAGCTCTAACATCTTGGGTACAATAAACTGCATTTTGGCTAGACACCTGGAGTCCCACATCTCTCATTCAAGCAACTGTTATGCAAATGTTTCATTTTGCATTAGTTTTGGAATCACGTGGATGGCATTATGCAACTAAAAGTCAGTTCTCAGGTGTGATTTAATGCAGTGGGTGGGCAGGGCTGTGCAAATAGCTCAGTGGTTATTGTGTGGTGCTTTGTGGGAAGGCCTGAGAGCCCCACCATGGATGGGCTGGGGGCTTGCCCAAATCGCTCCAGGAGAAACATTTTGGGGACCTCCCTGAAGTTCGGGGATCCCACCCCCAAACACCCTCAGGACCCTCAAAATCCACCCAGGACTCCTCAGTTAACCCTTGCCAGGAGTCTCTGGGGACCCCGAACCTTCTCTTCCCCACCCTGGGGTATCTGTGGGGACCCCATATACCCCTCCCTGGGGATGATTTTTGGGGTGAGGCTGGGCCTGGGGACCCCCCTGCAGGGCTCAGTATGTGCTGGGACTGGGCTGTGGGGCCTGGGGGGACATCCTGGGGCCATGGGGGGAGTCCCAGGGGCATCCTGGGGGTCTCTGGTGCTCGGTACCAGAGCACAAAGCCGGGGCTGGGGGTTCCCGGTGAGTCTGGGGTCCGGTGTTGCTGCTTGGAGTGAGTGCAAGGAGTCTCTGGTAGGTCCAGGGGGTCCTCAGTGCTCAGGCCCAGAGCTCAGAGCTCGCTCTGGCTGCTTGGGAAGATTTGGGGTCCCCAAAGTCCCCTGAGACAGGAAGGGCATTTAGGGTCCCCAGGTGAAGGGGGTGGAGTCACCCCACACTTTGTGCTGTCCCCAGAAATGTCCCCAGATCTCTGCCACACCGCGAGGGGGGTTCCCCCTTTGTCTCCCCCCATCCTGGGGACATCCCGAGGTGTCACCCCCCTTTGTCCCCCTGTCCTGACCCTGATCCCGGTGCCACAGGAGCGCTGATCCCGTTAAGAGCCTTTGGCCAGGATGCAGGAGGTGACACCATGGCCACCCCCCAGCCCACACTGTCCTTGTCACCGGCTGCCCTTAGGGCATCGGCCTGGCCGT
>JAWWEY010000099.1:1925972-1947268 GCA_035582745.1 Loriotus luctuosus
CCCCCCAGTCAGTGCCACCCCCCTCCTGGTCAGTGTCACCTCCTCTAGTCACTGTCACCCCCCTGATCACTGCCACCACCCCCCTGGTCAGTGTCACCCTCTCTAGTCACTGCCACCCCCGGTCAGTGCCACCCCCCCCGGGGACCAGCACGGGTCACTGTCCCCGCGGTCACTGCCCAGGACGGGAAACGGGAACTGACCCTGACCGGGGGTGGGGAATGGCCGAGGTGGGGGACAGAGGGGTGGTCACTGCTGGTGTCCATGGGGATGGCCACCTTCAGGTGTCCCCACAGATGTCCCCAATGTCCCCAGTGTCCCTGTCCCTGTGAATGTCCCCAGTGTCCCTCTGGATGTCCCCAGTGTCCCCAGTGTCCCCTGTCCCCAATGTTCCCTATCCTGCAGATGTCTCCGTGGATGTCCCCAGTGTCCCCAATGTCACCCTGTCCCCAGTGTCCCCAATGTCTCCAGTGTCCCCAATGTCCCCAATGTCCCTGTCCCTCTGGATGTCCCCAATGTCCCCAATGTCCCCTGTCCCCGTGGATGTCCCCAATATCCCCATTGTCCCCAGGTGCCAGCCAAGGCGCTGCTGCAGGTGCCAGGGAAGCATTTTGTGGTGGTGACAGCGCGGGTGGCCACGGTGACACTGGAGAAGGTGCTGCTGGTGTCCCTGCAGAGCGGCCACATCTTTGTGCAGACCGACAAACCCATCTACACCCCGGGCAGCACCGGTGGGACACCCTGGGGACACTGCAGGGACAGCTGGGGACATTGGAGGGGATGGGGACACCGAGGGAATGGGGACACTGTGGGGACATCACAGGCAGGGGGACACCCCCGGCAGCAGCAGTGAGCAACCCTGGGGACACCAGGGAACAGCTGGGGACACTGCAGGGACACTGCAGCAACACCACGGGGACAGCTGGGGACACCGGGGGACAGCTGGGGGCATTGGAGGGGATGGGGACACCGAGGGGATGTGGACACTGTGGGGACATTGAGGGGATGGGGACACCCCCGACAGCACCAGTGAGTGACCCTGAGGACACCTGGGGACTCCGCAGGGACACCACAGGGACAGCTGGGGACACTGCAGGGACAGCTGGGGACACTGTGGGGATGGGGACACTGTGGGGACATCACAGGCATAGGGACACCTCAGAGGGCCGGGGACACTGCCTGGGCCACCAATGGATGAGTGGGGACACCTGTGGAAACCCAAGGACACCTGGGGACACTGTGGGGATGGCGACATGGCAACACTGTGGGGACACCGAGGGGATGGGGAGACTGTGGGGACATCACAGATGTGGGGACACTGCTGGGGCCACTGGTGAGCACACAGAGACACTTGGGGACACTGCAGGGACACCGAGGTGATGGGGACACTGTGGAGACGTCACAGCTGTGGGGACACCTCGGGCTGCTGGGACACCTTGAGGGTTGGGGACACCGTGGGGGGTTGGGAACACCTCAGGGTGATGGTGGCACCTCCCGGTGGCACCTCCCAGTGACACCTCGGAGCACTGGGGACACCTCGGGGTGCTGGGTCCTCTCTTCATGGCATCTTGGGGACTTGGTGGCACCTGGAGGTGCTGTGTCACCCTTCTGTGACACCTCAGGGCGATGGTGGCACCTTGGGGTGTCAGTGTCACCCATCTGGGACCTCCCTATGATGTCCCCAGTGGGACCCAGTGTCCCTGCCCTGTCCCTGCTCACCTTGTCCCCCGTGTCCCCTCTCAGTGCTGGATGTCCCCACATGTCCCCTCACCTTGTCCCCTCACTTTGTCACTTGTGTCCCCTCACCTTGTCCCCTCTCACCTTGTCCCTTGTGTCCCCTCTCAGTGCTGGCTGTCCCCACGTGTCCCCTGTATCCCCTCACCTTGTCCTCTCCCAGTCCCCTGTGTCTCCTGCCAGTGCTGGCTGTCCCCAAGTGTCCCCTCACGTTGTCCGCTCACCTTGTCCCCTGTGTCCCCTCCCAGTGCTTTGCCGCCTCTTCACTGTGAACCACCTCATGCAGCCGGTGGCCAAGACGGTCACCGTGGAGGTCAAGGTGAGTGCCCTGAGGTGGCACGGGTGGGTGGCACGGGTGGAAGACACACGGGTGACACGGTGCCACCCGCGTGTCCCCTCAGACGCCCGACAACATCATCATCAAACAAGTCCTGGTGTCATCTCCGACCAAAAACGGGATCCTGTCCCTCACCCACAACCTGCCTGAAGTCGTCAGGTGGGTGTCACCATCCCCCGTGGTGGCCTGGGGACATCCCCGGGTTGTCACCTCCCTGTCATCTCCCTGTCACCTCCCCCAGCTTGGGCATGTGGACGATTTCGGCAAAATTCGAGGATTCTCCGGATCAGGATTTCAGTGCCCAATTCGAGGTCAAGGAATACGGTGGGTGAGGGGTGAGGGGTGACCTTGGGGACATCAGGGCTGTCCCCAAGGGCTGGCGGTGTCACCGATTATGTCATCGATGATGTCATCAATGTCACCACTGTCACCCTGCAGTGCTGCCAAGCTTCGAGGTGTCCGTGATTCCTGAGAAGAAGTTCCTGTACATCGACAGCCAGGAGGATTTCAGGGTGTCCATCCTGGCCAGGTGACACCAAAATGTCCCTTTTTGGGGACAAAAGTGTCCCCTCTGGGGTCACAGCTGCATGGGGGACAGGGGACAGCTGGGCTCGGCTGATGACCCTGGGGGTAGCACGGGGACAGGGTAGAGGGGGGCACGGGGTGACACAGGAGGGCGATGGTGGTGGCAGGGATGGGATCACAGAGACAATGTGACAAGATGGGGACATGGGGACAGAGTGACACAGTGACAGGGTGACATGGTGACACAGTGGCGCAGGTACTTGTGGGGACAGGAATGGCTGTAATGGGGATATGCAGGGGACACAATGACACAGTGACACAGTGGCACAGTGACAGGGTGACAGGGTGACACAGTGGCACAGTGGCTGTCCCCAGGTACCTGTGGGGACAGGAATGGCTGTAATGGGGATGTGCAGGGGACACTATGACAGGGTGACACGGTGGCACAGTGATAGGGTGACAGGGTGGCACGGTGGCACGGTGGCTGTCCCCAGGTACCTGTATGGGAAGCGCGTGGAGGGGATGGCCTTTGTCCTCTTTGGGGTCATGGTGGACGACGAGAGGAAGAGCATCCCCCAGTCCCTGCGGCGCATCCCGGTGAGCCTGGCATTGTCACTGTCACTGTCACTGTCCCCAGCCCTGTCCCGGTGAGCCTGGCACTCTCCCTGTCCTCAACGCTGTCCCCAGTCCTGGCATTGTCCCCAGCCCTGTCCCCAACCCTGTTCTGGTGAGCCTGGCACTGTCCCCAGTGCTGTCCCCAACCCTGGCACTGTCCCCAATCCTGTCCTGGTGAGCCTGGCACTGGCACTGCCACTGTCCCTGTCCCCAACCCTGTCCCCAACCCTGGCACTGTCCCCAGCTCTGTCCCCAACCCTGTCCTGGTGAGCCTGGCACTGCCACTGTCCCCAACCCTGTCCTGGTGAGCCTGGCACTGTCCCTGTCTCCAACCCTGTCCCCAACCTTGGCATTGTCCCCAACCCTGGCACTGTCCCAGTCCCGGTGAGCCTGGCACTGGCACTGTCCCTGTCCCCAACCCTGGCATTGTCCCTGTCCCCAACAGTGTCCCCATGTCCCCAGGTGCAGGACGGTGACACTGATGCCCTGCTGTCCCTGTGCTGTCCCTGTACTGTCCCTAACCCTGTCCCCATGTCCCCAATGTGTCCCCAATGTGTCCCCAGGTGCAGGACGGTGACGCCGACACCCTGCTGTCCCTAACCCTGTCCCCAATGTGTCCCCAATGTGTCTCCAGGTGCAGGACGGTGACGCCGATGCCCTGCTGTCCTCCTGCTGTCCCTAACCCTGTCCCCATGTCCCCTGTGTGTCCCCAGGTGCAGGACGGTGACGCCGACGCCCTGCTGTCCATGGCTCACCTGCGTGAGCGCTTCCCCAAGCCCCAGGAGCTGGTGGGACACTCCCTCTATGTCTCTGTCACCGTCATCACCGAGTCAGGTCTGTGTGGGGACACGGAGGGACACGGGGGGACATGGGGGGCACGGGGGGACAGGGACAGAGGGGGGACATGGGGGGACACAGGGGGACAGTGAGGGGACAGGGGGGAAATGGGAGGACATTGGGGGACAGCGAGGGGACGTGGGGGGACATGGAGGGACATAGGGGGACAGGGACAGCAGAGGACACAGGGGGACAAGGGGGAACATGGGGGGACAGAGACAGTGGGGGGACACGAGGGGACCCTGAAACAGATGGAGAGGATGCAGGAGACAGGGTAGGATGAGGAGATGGGGGGACACCTGGGGTGGGGGGCAAGGACCCCAAGTAACACGGCCACTGTGGTGTCCCCGCAGGCAGTGACATGGAGGGTGGCGGGGGACAGTGAGGGGACAGGGACAGCGAGGATGGGGAGACATCTAGGACAGGGACCTCAGGTGACACGGCCACCATAGTGTCCCCACAGGCAGTGACATGGAGGACACCCAGGATGGTGGCGGGGGGACATAGAAGGGACAGGGATGGTGAGAATGGGGGGACACCTGAGGTGGAGACAGGGACCAGAGGTGACACGGCCACCGCGGTGTCCCCACAGGCAGTGACATGGTGGAGGCGCAGCTTGGTGACATCAGGATTGTGACGTCCCCCTACAGCATCCACTTCACCCGCACCCCCAAGTACTTCAAACCGGGGATGCCCTTTGACCTCATGGTTGGTGACATCTTGGGGACAGCGGTGGCCCAGGGTGGTGGCACAGGACCCACGGGGTGTCTTGGGGTGGGGACAACTGGGGGTGGAGGAGGAGTTGGTCCCTGGGTGATGTCCCTGTGTCACCTGAGAGGGGCTGGGGACCGTGAGCTGTCCCTGTGCCACTGGGGTGGCACTTCCTGGTGCCAGTGTCCCTTTGCAGCGCCACCACTCCTTCCTGGTGTCACCACCCCTTCCCAATGTCCTCTTCCAGTGCCACCACCCCTTCCCAGTATCAGTGTCCCCTCTCAGTGCCACCACCCCTTCCTGGTGCCATCACCCCTTCCCAGTATCAGTGTCCCCTTCCCAGTGCCACCACCCCTTCCCAGTGTCCCCTCGCAGTGCCACCACCCCTTCCCAGTATCAGTGTCCCCTTCCCAGTGCCACCACCCCTTCCTGGTGCCACCACCCCTTGCCAGTATCAGTGTCCCCTTCCCAGTGCCACCGCCCCTTCCCAGTGTCCCCTTCCCAGTGCCACCACCCCTTCCCAATGCCACCACCCATTCTCAGTGTCCTCTCTCAGTGCCACCACCCCTTCCCAGTGTCATCTCTCCGTGCCACCACCCCTTCCCTGTATCAGTGTCCCCTTTCCAGTGCCACCACCCCTTCCCGGTGCCACCACCCCTTCCCAGTGTCCGCTTCCCAGTGCCACCACCCCTTCCTGGTGTCACCACCCCTTCCTAGTCTCAGTGTCCCCTCTCAGTGCCACCACCCCTTCTCAGTGTCCCCTTCCCAGTGTCACCACCCCTTCCCAATGTCCCTTCCCAGCGCCACCACCCCTTCCTGGTGCCACCACCCCTTCGTGGTGCTACCACCCCTTCCCAGTGTCGCCTTCCCAGTGCCACCACCCCTTCGTGGTGCCACCACTCCTTCCCAGTGTCCCTTCCCAGTGCCACCACCCCTTCCTGGTGTCACCACCCCTTCCTAGTATCAGTGTCCCCTCCCTGTGCCACCACCAATTCCCAGTGTTCCTTCCCTCACTGTGCGTCCACCCGTAATGCCTCCACATCCCCGATGTCCCCTGCAGGTTTACGTCACCTCCCCAGTGTCCCCTCCAGGTTAATGTCCCCAATCCCCAATCTCCCCTCCAGGTTTATGTCACCACCCCTGGTGTCCCCTCCAGGTTTATGTCACCAATCCCGACGGGTCCCCGGCGCCGCGTGTCACCGTCCAGGCCGATGGCTTCCAGGGCCAGGTGTCCACCCGGGGCGATGGCACGGCCAGGCTGGTCCTCAACATGCCGGCCACCAAGGACAGCGTCCCCATCACCGTGAGTGGGGACACCACTGTCACCTCACCAGGGTGGCCCAGGGCTGGGGAGGTGACTGGGGCTTGAGGTGGCTGAGATGGCCGGAGTGGCCAAGGACCAGGGGGTTGAGGTGGCTGGAGTGACCCATGGTGGTGATGACCAAAGGTCAGGACAGCAGGACTGGACATCCATGATAGTCACAGGACCATCCAGGACAGCAGGACTGGACATCCATGATGGTCAGTGGACCATCCATCCACTGGACTGTGGTGGTCAAGATGTCCAGAGTGACCAAGGACCGGGGGGTTGAGGTGGCTGAGATGGCCAGAGTGACCCATGGTGGTGATGACCAAGGCTCAGGACTGGGGGACCAGGATGGGCTGGACATGCGTGGTGGTCAAGGGTCATCCTGGTCACTCATCATTGGCCAAAAAACGAGGTCACCCTGTGATTGAGGTGACTGGTTGGGCCAGTGGTCAAGATGCCCAGAGTGACCAAGGACCAGGGGGTTGAGGTGACTGTGGTGGTCAAGATGTCCACTGTGACCAAGGACCAGGGCTACCCCAGTCACCATTGGCCAAGGAGAAGGACAGCCCAGGTCAGGTTGACCATGGTGACCAACTCACTTGGGTTGACCAAGACATGAGAGTGACCAAGGACCAGGTGTTAAAGAGGCTGGTGGAGGTGTCCACAGAGGTCAGTTGTCCATGGTGGCATGTGGCCAGGGTGACCAGTGACCAGGAACTGGGATGGCCAAAGCCAGGGAGACAAAAGTGACCAAGACATTGAGGGTGGCCAAGGGCCAAGGTCAGGGGGACCATGGTGGTGGAGTGACCAAATCATCCAAGGTAGCAGATGGTCAGTTTGACCATGGAGATGGTCGCCAAGGACCAGGGCACCAGGGAGGGGCAGGGAGACCATGACAGACAAGACCTCTGTGTGGTCAAGACCTCCATGATGGCCAAGACCTCTGTGGTGGCCAAGACCTTCATGGTAGCCAGGATCTCCAAGGTGGCCAAGCCCTTTTTGGTGGCCAAGACCTCCATGGAGAGCAAAATCTCTGGGGTGACCAAGACTTCCATGATGGCCAAGGTCTCCATGATGATGAACACACCTCCACGATGGCCAAGACTTCTATGGTGGCCAAGACCACCATGATGGCCAAAATCTCTGTGATAACCATTACACTTCCATGATGGCCAAGACCTCTATGGAACCTCTATAGTGGCCAAGCCCTCCATGATGTCTAAGACCTCTATGGTGGCCAAGACTGCCATGATGGCCAAGCCCTCCATGATGGCCAAGACCTCTATGGTGGCCAAAATCTCCATGATAACCAACACACCTACATGATGGCCAATACCTCTATGGAACCTCTGTGATGGCCAAGACCTCTATGGAACCTCTATAGTGGCCAAGTCCTCCATGATGGCCAAGACTTCTATGGTGGCCAAGACCTTTATGGGACCTCTCTGGTGTCCAAGCCCTCCCCGCTGCCCCCAGGCAGGCCCATGTCCCTCCCTGCTGACCGAGTGCCACCGTGTCACCTGTGCCAGGTGCGGACGGCGCAGGCTGGGCTGCCCCCAGAGCGCCAGGCCTCACGGCAGATGACGGCCCAGGCCTATCGCAGCCAGGCCGGCTCGGGCAACTTCCTGCACCTGGCGGTGGCCACCACCGAGCTCCAGCCTGGGGACAACCTGGTCGTCAACTTCCACCTCAAGACCAGCAACAACAACGTCCGCAACTCCGTCCCATTCTTCACCTACCTGGTGGGTACCCGTGGTTGGTCGGTGGTGCCCCCACCTTGACCATCTGGACGTCCAGGGACCTGGAGGACATTTGGAGGAGCTTGGGGGGCCCTTGAGGGACTTGGGGGGCACCTGAAGGCTTTGGGGGACCTTTGAAAGGGTCTGGGGGAATCTTGAGGGACCTTTGAGGGATCTGGGGGACCTTTGAAAGGGTCTGGGGGACTCTTGAGGGATCTGGGGGACCTTTGGAAAGGTTTGGGTGGCCTTGAGGGACCCTTGAGGGATCTGGGGGACCTTTGGAAGGATTTGAGGGACCTTGAGATCCTTGGGAACCTTTGGAAGAACTTAAGGGGACATTGAGGGACATCCAGGTGGTCACCAAGCTTGGCTTCCTGGCAGATCATGACCAAGGGCCGCATCCTCCGAGCTGGCCGGCAGCGGCACGAGCCCGGCCAGAGCTTGGTGACCATGACCCTGCCAGTGACACCCGACCTCATCCCGTCCTTCCGCATTGTGGCCTACTACTACGTCCTGCCCGGCGAGATCGTGGCCGACTCCGTCTGGGTGGATGTCAAGGACACCTGCATGGGCTCCGTGAGTGTCCCCTGGTAGTCCCAGGGTGGTCAAAGGGGGTCTTGGAGACATTGGATGGGCCTTGGTGGTGGCTGGAGCTGTCCTTGAGGTGGCCCTTGAGGGGTCTGGGAGGCCTTGGAGGTGTTTGGGGGGTCCTTGAGAGGTTTGGGAGGCCCTTGAGGGATCTGGGAGGTCCATGAGGGGTTTGGGAGGCCTTGGATGTGCTTGGGGGGCCCTTGAAGGACCTGGGACATCCATGAGGGACTTGGGTGGCCTTCAAGGACCTGGGAGATCCTTGAGGGACTTGGGTGGCCTTGAGGGTGCTTTTGAGGGGCATGCAGCACCCTTGAGGGACCTGGGAAGTCCTTGAGGGGTTTGGGAGATTCTTGAAGGACCTGAGAGGATGGTGGCCTTGAGGGACCTGGAGGACATTTGGATGAGCTTGGGGAGCCCTTGAGGGACTTGGGGGGCACCTGAAGGGCTTGGGGGACCTTTGAAAGTGTTTGGGGGAGTCTTGAGGGACCCTTGAGGGGTTTGAGGGCTTTTGGAAGGGATGGTGGGGACCTTGTGAGACCTGGGGGTCCTTGAGGGTTCTTGAGGGAGCTGGGAAATGTTTGGAAGGGTTTGGGGGACCTCGAGATCCTTGGGAACCTTTGGTAGAACTTGAGGGGACACTGAGGGACCTGAGTGGTCCCTGTTGGGGATTTGGTGTCACTTGTGTGGTTTTGGACACTCCATGAGGAGCTTGGACATCTCCTGGGTGACCCAGGTGGCCCTGGTGGCCCTGGTAGCCCTGGTGGCCCAGTGATGGCCCAACCCATGGCCACCAACTGCTCCTGTGTGGGAACCCATAAAATTAGAAGGTTTTAGGAAGGTGGTAAGAGACAGGCCTCAGACACAGCAGGAATTGTGAACAGTGCTGAAGCATCAGAAAAAATATTTAAGCTGTAGAGAAGATACGAGAATAGAACAATAGAGCTATCTATTAGTGCTTCCGAATAGTTTCCTAAGTTGCAAAAAGTTTCTCTAGCAAGGTTAAGCTTATGAATAGAGCTCTGTGCATTGTCTCTTATATATGGGCATTGTATTAGAAAATAAGCAAGCATTGTTTTAACCAAAGCTACGTGTGCTTATGTTGATTGGATAGAATCACTGTCAATATGCCTTTGCTCTGTGTAATTGGCTAAGACGGGTATTTGGTATGTTGTAACATTAAATTTCTTTGGCTTGCTGCCGGGATAGCGAGCTGCTCACATCTATGCATGAACCAAATCATGTCATGAGACTGATGCTGAGAATAAAACAGCTCTAGACACTTTTCCAGCAAACCCCGTCCTGTTCGAGTCTGTATATAAATTGCCGGCGTACGCTCCTGGAGGTCCAAATTTGGTGTCTGCTGTGGTGGGGGAGGACAAAAGTGGCTTTTGGGGACATCTTGGGGATGTCACCTCCTGTGTCTGTGGCAGCTGGTGGTGAAGGGGGCAACAGAAGGTGACAACCGTGTCCAAGAGCCGGGGACAGGGATGAGGCTGCGCATCGAGGGCGACCACAAGGCCCACGTGGGGCTGGTGGCCGTGGACAAGGGGGTCTACGTCCTCAACAAGAACAAGTTCACCCAGACCAAGGTGGGTGGCCCTGTCCTCAATGCCCCCAAGGGGTGGCCATGGCCATTCCCAGCATCCTTGAGTGGTGGCTGTCATGGTTGTCCTTGACCCTGCTGTCCCTGGGTGGTGGCCATCACAACTATCCCCATCATCCCTGGGTGGTGGCAGTGGCTGTCACAGCTGTCCCTGTCCCCATCCCCATTGTCCTTGGATGGTGGCAGTAACCATCACAGCTGTCCTGTCACCTCTGGGTGGTGGCACTGGCTGTCACAGCTGTCTTGTCACCTCTGGGTGGTGGCAGTGGCCATCACAGCTGTCCTGTCACCTCTGGGTGGTGGCAGTGGCCATCACAGCTGTCCCCTGTGGTGGCAGGTTTGGGACACGGTGGAGAGAAGTGACATCGGCTGCACGGCGGGCAGTGGCAGGGACAACGTTGGCGTCTTCGCAGACGCTGGCCTGAGCCTGACCACCAGCGTCAAGGTCACCACGCCCCAGCGGTCAGGTGGGGACAGCTGTGGTGGCACCTCGGGGACAGGGGGTGGCACCTCAGGGAGGTGGCATCTTACAGAGGTGGCACCTTGGGGATGGAGCAGGGGACGGGGATGGTGGAGGAGGTGGCACCTTGAGGATGGAGGAGGTGACACCTCAGGGATGGTGGAGGTGGCACCTCAGGGGTGGGAGAGGTGACACTTCAGGGATGGTGGAGGTGGCACCTCAGGAATGGAGCAGGTGACACCTCAGGGATGGGGAGGTGACACCTCAGGGATGGGAGAGGTGACACCTCAGGGATGGGAGAGGTGACACCTCAGGGATGGGGAGGTGACACCTCAGGGATGGTGGAGGTGACACCTTGGGAATGGAGCAGGTGACACCTCAGGGATGGAGAGGTGGCACCTCAGGGATGGGGGAGGTGACCCTGGACTTTGGGATGTGACACCTGGGACACCTTGAGGCCCTGACAAGTGTCCCCTCTGTCCCCAGAGCTCCTGTGTCCCCAGCCTGCCAAACGCAAGCGGCGCTCGCTGGCACTCGCCGAGTACAAGGGCACAAAGGGTAGGTGGCACTGGGGTGTCCCTTGTCCCCAGGGGTCACCAGGGTGTCCTTTGTCCCTGAGACTGCCAAAGCATCCCAGACCCTGAGGGCCACCAGGGTGTCCCATGTCTCAGATGCCACCAGAGGAACGTCCCATGCCCCTGAGGGCAACCAGAGTGTCCCGTGTCCCTGAGGGCCACCAGAGGAGTGTCCCATGTCCCAAATGCCACCAGAGGAGAGTCCCATGCCCCTGAGGGCCACCAGAATATCCCACACCCCGAGGTCTCCATGTCCTAAAAAGCCACCTGGCCATGTCCCACACCCGTGAGAGCCACCAGTGTCCCATGTCCCTGAGGGCCACCAGAGTGTCCCATGTTCTTGAGGTCCACCAGAATATCCCACACCTCGAGGTCCCCATGTCCTTGAGGGCCATCAGAGTGTCCCATGTCCCAAATGCCACCAGAGGAGTGTCCCATGTCCCTGAGGGCCACCAGAGGAGTGTCCCATGTCCCAAAGAGCCACCAGAATGTCCCACACCCCCGAGGTCCCCATTCTCGAGAGCCACCAAAATGTCCCACAGCCCTGAGAGCCACCAGTGTCCCATGTCCCTGAGGGCCACCAGAGTGCCCCATGTCCCAAAGACCACCAGAGCATCCCACACCCCGAGGTCCCCATGTCCTAAAGAGTCACCAGAATGTCCCACACCCCTGAGAGCCACCAGTGTCCCATGTCCCTGAGGGCCACCAGAGTGTCCCACACCCCGAGGTCCCCGCGTCCTAAAGAGCCACCAGAGTGTCCCACACCCTGAGGGCCACCAGAGTGTCCCATGTCCCAAAGGCCACCAGTGTCCCACACCCCCAAGATCCCCATTCCAGAACCACCAGTGTCCCACATCCCCGAGAGCCACCAGTGTCCCATGTCCCTGAGAACCACCAGAATGTCCCATGTCCCAAAGGCCACCAGAGTGTCCCACACCCCCAAGATCCCCATTCCAGAACCACCAGAGTGTCCCACACCCCCGAGAGCCACCAGTGTCCCATGTCCCAAATGCCACCAGAGTGTCCCACACCCCGAGGTCCCCATTCCCTCAGGCCACCAGAGTGTCCCACACCCCTGAGGGCCACCAGTGTCCCATGTCCCTGAGGATCCCGAGGTCCCCATTCCAGAGCCACCAGAGTGTCCCACACCCCGAGGTCCCCATTCCAGAGCCACCAGAATGTCCCACACCCTGAGGTCCCCATTCCAGAGCCACCAGTGTCCCATGTCCCTGAGGATCCCGAGGTCCCCATTCCCAAGAGCCACCAGAGTGTCCCACACCCTGAGGTCCCCATTCCCAAGAGCCACCAGGGCCTGTCCCAGCCCTGTCCTGGTGTCCACCAGCGGCTGAGTACTCGGACAAGCTGGAGAGGAGGTGCTGCGAGGACGGCATGAAGGACAACCCGATGGGGCACGGCTGCGAGCAGAGGAGCGAGTACATCCTGGAGGGCGAGTCCTGCGTCCGCGCCTTCCTCGACTGCTGCAGATACATCAAGGCCAAGCGGGACCGGCAGAACCTCTCACCCAGCACCGGCCTGGCCAGAAGCAAGTGTTGGGTCACGGAGGGTGGGAGAAGGTCAGGGGAGGTTGGAGGAACCTCGGGTGGAGCTGTGGTGGAGTGTCTTAGGTGGGTTTTGCATGTTACTTGGTAGAACTCAGGTGAAGGTGAGGTTGAGCAGAGCTTGGGTGAAGGTTGGATGTTCTTTGGTGAAGGTCGGTGAACCTTGGGTGTTCTTTGGTGAAGGTCAGGTGAACCTTGGGTGTTCCTTGGGTGTTCCTTGTGTGTTCCTGGGATGTTCTTTGGGTGTTCTTTGGGTGTTCCTTGGACTTTCCCTAGTGGAAGGTCAGGTGAACCTTGGATGTTCCTTGGGTGTTCTTTGGGTGTTCCTTAGATGTTCCTTGGACTTTCCCTGGTGGAAGGTCAGGTGAACCTCAGACATTCCTCGGGTGCTCCTCAGGTGGAACTTGGGTGAAGGTTGGGAGAGTCTTGGGTGGGTTTGGGGCATTCCTTGTGTGAAGGTCAAGTGGCCCTCAGGCATTCCTTATGCGATCCTTGGACAACCCATCAGGCAACGCTTGGGTGGCAGTTGGGTGACCTTGGGCAAGACAAAGGGTGGCACTGGGGTGGTGCTGGGGTGCTACTGGCTCCACTCAGGGGTCTCAGCCCTGAGGCCACGTTCAAGAGGTCCGATGCCACCACCCCCAGGCCATGAGGATGAGGATCCCTTCTTGGATGATGATCAAATCATCTCGCGGACCCTCTTCCCTGAGAGCTGGCTGTGGCAGGTGGAGCAGCTGACGGAGCCACCCAACGAGCTGGGGTGAGCCTGGAGCTCCTGTCCCACCACCCTCCCACCCCACAGCCCAGCCTGGGCACGGTCACCCTGTCCCCATCCAGCTTGGACATCTCTGGAGAGCAGTTATGGTCACCCCAAAGCCAGACAAAGGTTACTGCTAAACTCCCGGTCCAGCCTCAGGGGTTCTTGGTCCACTCAGGGGTCATCTCCAAGCTCCTAGTCCTGCCTGGGGATCTGTGGGGCAGGGACATCTCTGGGGACCAGGGGGGTCCCACTGCGGGTTTGGGACATCTCTGGCGACCAGCGAAGTCCAGCTGTGGAGTTGGGACATCTTTGGGGACCAGGGAGGTCCCGTTGTGGGTTTGGGACATCTTTGGGGACCAGGGAGTTCCTGCTGTGGGGCTGGGACATCTCTGGGTACCAGGAAAGTCCCATGGTGACACCCCCTGAGCCTGGCCTGGGGTGGGCCATGACCCCCTTGGTCACTCCTGTCCTCTCCAGGGTCTCAGGCAAGACGCTGCCCGTGTTCCTGCAGGACTCCATCACCACCTGGGAGGTCCTGGCCGTCAGCCTCTCCCCCACCAAAGGTACGGGGTCATGGAGGACAAGGGGGTTCCTGGGGCCAGCAGAATGTCCCCAAACCTTGTGGGAGGTCCCTGAGACCTGAAGGGTCCCCTAAACTTGGGGGTTTCACCAGGATTTGAGGGATCTCCAAAATCTGAGGGAGAGATGACTCAAAGCCTGGTGGCCATCCTTGGCATTTGAAGGATCTCCATGGAACTTGAGGGATCTCCTAAACTTTGGGATTCAAGGGATCTCCTAAACCTTGGGAGGACTCTGTGGGTCTTGATGGATCTCCCAAACCTTTTGAGAACTCCCTGGACTTCCAGGGACCTCTGAAGACCTCGGGGCTGCCTTGGGGACACAAGGAGTCCCCAGCCCCAAACCCTCACGTGTCCCCAACCCCAGGGCTGTGTGTGGCCACCCCCTACGAGATCACGGTGATGAAACAGTTTTTCATCGACCTCCGCCTGCCCTATTCGGTAGTGAGGAACGAGCAGGTGGAGATCCGCGCCATCCTCTACAACTACTGGCTGCATGACATCACGGTCAGTTGGGGACATTTTTCTGGGGACACCAAACATCACCTTCTCCGGACCTCAGGTGTGACCTCCTTGTCACCGCCCAGGTGCGCGTGGAGCTGGTCTACAACCCCGACCTGTGCGGCCCCTCCACAGCCAAGCGGCGCTTCCAGCAGGTGCTGCAGATCAAGGCCGAGTCCTCGCGCGCTGTGCCCTTTGTCATCATCCCCCTCAAGCTCGGCCAGCTGGACGTTGAGGTCAAGGCGTCTGTCCGTGACCAATTCACTGGTGACGGGGTCAAGAAGAAGCTCCGGGTGGTGGTGAGTGGCCACCAGTGGCCGTGGTGGTGGTGGTGGCATCTACGTTCTTGAGATGTTCTCAGCATGGTGGCATCAATGGTGGCATCCCAGCATGGTGACATCCATGGTGTTCTTCTTCAGTGGTTGGGTGGCCACCATGGGTGGGCCAGGTCCACCACAGCAGAGGGGGGTGGTGGGTGGTGGCACGTCCAGTCAGCCATGGTGGCACCAAGGGGTTGGTGTGTGTGGCCAGTTTGGTTTGATTGCATAATTGATTTGGAATTTTTAATCAATATCTTCATTAATCACCTGGATGGGATCACGCTGACCATGGGATTTGATGTTTTTAATCAATATCTTCATTGATGATCTGGATGGGGTCACCAAGGCCAGGATGACCATGGGACTTGATGCCCTTATTGATTTGATATTTTCAGTCAATATCTTCATTGATTACCTGGATGGGATCAGGCTGACCATGGGACTTGATGCCCTCATTGATTTGATATTTTCAATCAATATCTCCATTGATGAGGTCACCAAAGCCAGGATGACCATGGGACTTGATGCTCTCATTGATTTGATATTTTCAATCAATATCTTTATTGATCTCAATGGGGTCACCAAAGTCAGGTTGACCATGGTCACCACACAATGAAGTTGACCAAGACACAAGAGTGGCCTTGGGGTCTCCAGGACCTCAGTGACCTGTATGACCCGGTGTGGCCTCCTGGGGTTGTCCCCATGTGTCACTGGGGGTACTGGTTTGTACTGGGAGGCCTCTCCCAGTGGTCCAGAGGGGTTGGGATGGGGAGGACCCCAGACCCAAGCCCAATCTCACTGCCGGGCTCTGCCCTGGACAGCCTGAGGGGATGCGGCTGGAGAAGACAGTGAAGATCGTGGAGCTGGACCCGCAGAACAAGGGAGTTGGTGAGTGACATCTCTGGGGAGGTCACATGGTGGCTTTGGGACATCTCTGGGGATCAAGGAGGTCTCACGGTGGCTTTGGGACATCTTTGGGGACCAGGGAGGTCCCACAGTGGCTTTGGGACATCTTTGGGGACCATGGTGGTCCCATGGTGGCTTTGGGATGTCTTTGGGGACCAGGAAGGACCCACTGTGGGTTTGGGGCATCTTTTGGAGACCAGGGAGGTTCCACCGTGGGTCTGGGACATCTGGAGGGATCAAGAAGGTATCTCCAAGCTCAGGTTTGGGACAACTTGGAGGACAAGGGATGTCCCACCACAGAACTGGGACATCTCAAGGGACAAGGGACACCCTGATGTGGGGTGGGGCTGGGTCACCTCAGGAGAGGATTTAGGGTCACCATATCCACCACACCACACAGACGGGGTGCAGGAGGAGCGGGTGAAGGCCGCGGACCTCTCAGACATCGTCCCCAACACCGAGTCGGAGACCAAAGTCAGCATCCAGGGTGAGCACCACAGAGAAGACACATCGGGACAACCTGGTTGTGGGGTGGGACATCTTGAGCGTGACACGTCCTCTCCTGGTCCAGGCAACCCCGTGTCCATCATCGTGGAGAAGGCCATCGATGGGGCCAAGCTGCAGCACCTCATCGTGACGCCGAAGGGCTGTGGGGAGCAGAACATGATCTTCATGACACCCACGGTCATCGCCGTCCACTACCTGGACAACACCATGCAGTGGGAGACCTTCGGCATCGACCGCCGGGCCGGTGCCATCGAGCTGATCAAGAAAGGTGGGAAGGGCCCCAGAATGGAGGGATGTCCTTAAAATGGTGGAAACGGCACCAAAATGGTGGGAACAGACCCAAAAGTGGTGGGAGTGTCCCCAAAGTGGTGGGAACAGCCCCAAAACTGGTGGGAGTGTCCCCAAAGTGGTGGGAACAGCACCGAAAGTAGTGAGAATGTCCTCAGAATAGTGGGAATGGCACCGAAAGTGGTGGGAATGTCCTTAAAATGGTGGGAACAGCACTGAAAGTGGTGGGAATGTCCTCAAAATGGTGGCAACGTCCTCAAAATAGTGGAATGTCCTCAAAATAGTGGGAATGGCACCAAAGTGGTGGGAAAGTCCTCAAAATGGTGGGAACGACAACAAAAGTGGTGGAAGGTCCTCAGAATGTTGGGAATATCCTCAGAATGGTGGGAACTGCACTGAAAGGGATGGGACTGTCCTCAAAAGTGGTGGGAATGGCCTCAAAATGGTGGAATGTCCTCAAAATGGTGGGAATGGCCTCAAAAGTGGTGGGAATGTCATCAAAATGGTGGGAACAGAACTGAAAGTGGTGGCAGTGTGCCCGAAATGGTGGGAACAGCACCAAAAGTGGTGGTAATGTCCTCAGAAGGGTGGGAATGGCTCCAAAATGGTGGGAATGTCCTCAAAATGGTGGGAACATCCTCAAAATGGTGGGAATGGCACTGAAAGTGGTGGGAATGTACTCAAAATGGTGGGAATGGTCCCAAAAGTGGTGAGAGTGTCCCCAAAATGGTGGGAATGGCCCTGAAATGGTGGGAATGTCCTAAAAATGGTGTGAACAGCCTCAAAAGTGGTGGAAATGTCCTCAAAAGGGGTAGGAATGTCCCTCAGTGTCTTCTCTTGGGTCACAGAAGGTTCTTATCATCCGAGGTGGTGCAGAAGGTCGCTTCTATGGAGGTGACCTGGGTTGGGTGATGCCATTTTAGGGTTTCCAGAGTTACTGGTGTGCACTGGGAGGGGCACCAGAGTGGGTTGGTGGCCTGAGGGTTCCTCAGCTTGGGTGGGTGCTCTTTGTGTTGGCCAGTGGTTGGAGGACGTTGGTGGCCTGAAACCCACCCAGGCCACCCCTCATGTTGACCAATGGTTGGAGAACATTGATGGCCTGAGTCCACCCCTCATGTTGACCAACAGTTGGAGGACATTGGTGGCCGGGAGCCACCGCTTGCCACCCCTTGCATTGACCAATGGTTGGAGAATATTGGTGGCCTGAGGCCTCCCCTCATGTTGACCAAAGTTTGGAAGACATTGGTGGCCTGAAGCCCACCCAGGCCACCCCTCGTGTTGACCAACGGCCATCTCCTTGCAGGTTACACCCAGCAGTTGGCCTTCCGCAAGCCTGACAGCTCCTACGCCGCCTTCCTCCGTCGCCCCTCCAGCACCTGGTGAGGGACCTGCTGCCACCACCACCACCCAGCCCAGGTGACAGGGCCAGGTGTGACCCTCAGGTGCCCCCATCTCCAGGTTGACCGCCTATGTGGTGAAGGTGTTCGCCATGGCCAGGAAGCTGACGGACATTGAGCATGCCGAGATCTGCGGCCCCATCAAGTGGCTCATCCTCAACAAGCAGAAGCCAGACGGGGTCTTCCAGGAGGATGCGCCTGTCATCCATAAGGGGATGATGGTAAGGGGACCCCTCAACCCTGTGGCTGGTGGCTGAAGCTAGGGGGACCTCAGGTGGAGGGTGGGAGGTTTTCTGTGGGTTTTGGGTGAAGGTCTGGTGAACTTTGGGTGTTCCTTGGACGTTCCTTGGGTGAAGGTCAGGTGAATCTCAGGAATTCTTTGAGTGTTGCTTGGTTGAAGTTTGGGTGGGTTTTGGGTGTTCCTTGCCTGAAGGTCAAGTGTTCCTTAGATGGTTTTTGGATGTTCCTTGGACCTTCCTGGGATGAAAGTCAGGTGAAGGTCAAACATTCCTTGGATGTTCCTGGGTGCCCCTTGGGCAAAGTCAGAGTGTCCATTGGGTGTCCCTTGTGTGACCCTTGAGTGTCCCTTGGGTGTCCCTTGAGTGTCCCTTGGATGTTCCTCATAAGAAGGTCTGGTGAAGGTCAGATATTCTTTAGGTGTCCCTTGGGTGACGTTTGAGTGTCCATTGGATGTCTCTTGATTGTCCCTTGGGTGTTTCTCACATAAAGGTCAGATGAAGGTCAGATATTCTTTGGACATCCCTTGGGTATCCCTTGGGTGTTCCTCACATGAAGGTCAGATACCCTTGGATGTCCCTCAGGTGACATTTGAATATCCCTTGGCTGTCCCTTGGCTGTCCCTCAGATCAGTCAAGGACAGATCTTTGGAATGAGCTGCTGGTGGACCAAATGCTTGGAAAACCCTGATCTTGAGGGTTTTTTCCCTCTTTTTCATCCCACAGGGAGGCTACCAAGGTGCCGAACCCGAGGTGTCCCTCACTGCCTTTGTCCTCATCGCCCTGGAGGAGGCACGGGACATCTGCAAGGACCACATCAACGTGAGTGACCCCACAAGTGACATTCCTGAGGTTCCAGACCATAGTCAAAGCCACCTGAGATGCCAAATTCTCCATCCTTGGTTCCCAGAGCTTGGACGACAGCATCAACAAGGCTGCCGGGTTTCTGGCGCAGCGCTATGAGCAGCTGGCCCGGCCCTACACGGTGGCCCTGGCATCCTACGCGCTGGCCCTGGCCGGGAAGCTCAAGAGCGAGAGGATCCTCATGAGGTTCTCCAAAGGTGACATCTCAACAGGGGTCAAAATTCGGGTGAAAGGAGGTGGATTTCGGTTCTCATGAGGTTCTCCAAAGGTGACGTCTCAATGGGTCAAAATTGGCATCAGGAAAACTGGTTTTGTGTCTTCAGGAGGTTCTCCAAAGATGACACCAAACTTGGGGTGGAAACGGGTGAGGGGAGGTAGTTTCACCTGGGAGATCCAATTTGAGGTGAAAGGAGGTGGTTTGGGATCATCATGAGCTTCATCAAAGGTGACATCTCCCCTTGTTGTGGAAAGGGTTGAAATTGGGGTCAGGGGAGGTGGTTTTGGGTTCTCCTGAGGTTCTCCAAAACTGAATCCTCTCCCAGGGTTGGAATTTGGGGTCAGGAGAGGTGGTTTTGGGTTCTCCTGAGGTTCTCCAAAGTTGGTTTTGTGTTCTCCTGAGGTTTTTGAAGGTGACACCTCACCTTGGGGTTAAAAGGGATGGAACTGGGATGAGGAGAGGCAGTTTTGGGTTCTCACAAGGTTCTCCAAAGCTGGTTTTGGGTCCTCATGACATTCTCCAGAACTGAATTCTCACCAAGAGTTGGATTTTAGGGTCAGGAAAAGTGGTTTTGGGTCCTACTGAGGTTCTCCAAATCTGGTTTTGGGTTCTCCTGAGGTTCTCCAGCCTCACCTTGGGGTTAAAAGAGATGAAACTGGGGTCAGAGGAGGTAGGTTTGGGTCCTCCTGAGCTTCTCCAGAAGTGGTTTAGGACCCTCCTGAGATAACGCCTCACCTGGAGCTGTAATTGGTGGCTGGGCTGAGGTGGCCATGGGGGTCCCTGGTGGCTGGAGGTGTCCCCAATGTCCCTGCAGGTGGGGCCAGCTGGGAGGAGCGCAATGCCCGCACCTACAACATCGAGGGCACGTCCTACGCGCTGCTGGCCCTGGTGCAGATGAAGAAGTCTGAGCTGGCCGGGCCAGTGGTCCGGTGGCTGGCCCAGCAGAACTACTATGGAGAGACCTACGGCTCCACCCAGGTGGGACACGGGACAGCCCCAGCCACCCACGGGGACATCCTCAGGACACCTGGTGGTGCTGGGGTTGACAGGGATGGGTATTGTCATTTTCGGGACATCTTGGGTGGCACAGGAGCCAAAGGTCACTCAGAAGAGTTTGGGGGTGCTCCAGGTGATGTCCCCAAGCTCTGGTGACACTGATGTCCCCTCAAGGTTACTCAGAAGATCTTGTGGGTTCTCCACCAGTGTCCCTAAGCCATGGTGACACTAGTGTCCCCTCAAGCCACCCAGGAGAACTTGTGGGTTCTCCGTCAGTGTCCCAAGCCCTGGTGACACCAATGTCACCTCAGGCCACCCAGGAGCCCTTGTGGGTTCTCCACCCAGTGTCCCCAAGCCGTGGTGACCCCAGTGTCCCCTCAGGCCACAATCCTGGTGTTCCAAGCACTGGCCCAGTACCAGGTGGCCGCGCAGGCCCAGCAGCAGCTGGAGCTGGACGTGTCGGTGCTGCTGCCGCGCCGCGCCAGCCCCATCAAGTACCGCATCGAGAACCGCAACGCACTGGTGGCGCGCTCTGCTGAGGTAATGTCCTTGTCACTCGTCCTTGTCACCTGTCCCTGGCACCTGTCCCTGTCCCTGGCACCTGGCACCTGTCCCTGGCATTGTCACCTGGCACTGTCACCTCTGGGTCTCCTCGTGGGATAATCTTATCCCATCACCATGGCCACCGTTGTCCTTGTCCCTTCCATGTCCCCTCTTGTCACTTCTGTGTCCTCTCCAGGCTTGGGATGCCCCAGGCTGGCCTTGTCCCCTCTCCTGCTGTGACCTGCAATGTCCTTGTCACCTCCCTGTCCTCCTGATCTCCATGTCCCCTCCGTGTCCTTCAACGTCCCTGTCCCCTCTATCTCTACAGTGCTGCCACCCCCTCTGTGTCCTGCCTGTCCCCTCCATGTCCCCACACGCCCCTGCACCTCTGCTTGTTCCTCCTGGGGACATCCCCTGTCCCTTCCCAATGTCCCCTGTCCCCTTCCCAATGGCACCTGTAGCTTCCCAATGTCCCCTGTCCCTCCTGGGGATGTCCCCTGTCCCCTTTCAATGTCCCCTCCCAATGTCACCTATCCCCGATATCCCCTGTCCCCTCCTGATATCCCGTTCCCCACCCAAGGTGCCCGCCTG